>JACYFF010031955.1:64299384-64333840 GCA_017589665.1 Selenicereus undatus
TTAGTTCTCTAAGCTTTGTTGGGGCCATACGACATGGAGCTTTGGAAGTGGGCTTGGCACAGGGGACTATTTCAATCTCGAAATCAATTTCTCTTTGAGGGGAGGTCCTCGTAACTGTTTATGTAAACATCAACAAATTCACAAAATAGATGAATATCTTTTGCTTTTTTCTTCCTTTTCTTTAGTGTCAATGGCATAATACCAATACCTAACACATCCTTGACATAATAGTCTTCTTGCTTTCATAGCAGAAATCAAAGGACATGATTTTTCGCCTATTTGCCCACAAAAACATATGTCACTCCTTTTTCATCTCTCAAAACAACCTCAAGGTCTTCACAATCAACATAGCCCCATAGGTACGCAACTAGTTCATTCTCAAAAGTTTGACAAATCAAATTGAATCAAGTTTCGAGGAATATGATTCCACCAATAGCAATAAAGACAAGGTTTTAAAAAGGTTGCAGGGGCATTGGTTAGGCCAAATAGCATAACCGTGAAATCATAGTGACCATGCATGGTCCTAAAAATGATTTAGGGGATGTTTTCTAGTTGAATCCTGAGATAGTGGAATCCAAACTCTTAATCAATCATGAAAAATATTCCTGCCCCTTGTAGTTAATCAAATAAATCATGCATTTGGGGCAAAGGGTATTTGTTTTTGATGGTGATCTTCGTGGGCTCCCTGTAATTGATACATAACCTAGAGATTCCATACTTTTTTACAAATAAAATTGGAGCACCCCATGGTGACACACTTGGTCTGATAAATCCCTTCTGTAATAGCTCATCTAAGTGAATATTTAGTTTTCTATGCTTTGTTGGGTCATACAATATGGAGCTTTGGAAATGTGCTTGGCACAAGGGACTATATCAATCTCAAAATCAATTTCTCTTTGAAGGGAGGTCCTGGTAATTGTTCATAAAAACATCACTAAATTTACAAAGTAGAGGAATATCTTTTTCTTTTTTCTTCCTTTCCTTTATTGTTAATGGCATACTACCAATACCTAGCTCATCCTTGACATAATAGCCTTCCTGCTTTCATAGCAGTAATAAAAGGACAAGATTTTTCCTCCATTTGCCCACAAAAACATATGTATCTCCTTTTTAAGCCCTCAAAATAATCTCAAGGTCTCCAAAATCAACATAGCTCCATAGGTACGCGACTAATTGATTCTCAAAATGATACCGAAGTTTGAAAAATAAAATTGAATCAAGTCGCCATGAATATGATTCCGGTAATAGTAATAAAGACAAGGTCTAAAAAAAGCTATAGGGGCATTGGTCAGGCCAAATAGCATCACCGTAAACTCATAGTGACCATACCTTATCCTAAATATGATTTTGGGAAAATATGATTTTGGAGATGTTTTCCAGTTGAATCCTAAGATAATGGAATCGAGACTTGTAATCAATGTTGGAAAATATTCTAGCCCCTTGCAGTTAATCAATCAAATCATCCATATGGGACAAAGGGTATTTGTTTTCGATGGTGATCTTGTTTAGCTCCCTCTAATTGACACATAACCTCAAAATTCCATACTTTTTTACAAATAAAATTGGGGCACCACATGTTGACACACTTGGTATGAGAAATCCCTTCTGTAATAGCTCATCTAATTGAACAATTAGTTCTCTAAGCTTTGTTGGGGCCATACGACATGGAGCTTTGGAAATGGGCTTGGCACAGGGGACCATTTCAATCTCGAAATCAATTTCTCTTTGAGGGGAGGTCCTCGTAATGTTTATGTAAACATCAATAAATTCACAAAATAGATGAATATCTTTTGCTTTTTTCTTCCTTCTCTTTAGTGTCAATGGCATAATACCAATACCTAACACATCCTTGACATAATAGCCTTCTTGCTTTCATAGCAGAAATCAAAGGACATGATTGTTCCTTCGTTTGCTCGAAAAACATCTATCTTTCTTTTTTCATCCCTCAAAATAACTTACAGGTCTTCACATTCAACATAGCCCTACAGGTACGCGACCAGTTAATTCACAAAATTCTACCAAAGTTTGATAAATCAAATTGAATCAAGTCTCCGTGAATATGATTCCACCAATAGTAATAAAGACAAGGTTTTAAAAACGCTGCAGGGGCAGTGGTAAGGCCAAATAGCATAACCGTGAATTCATAGTGACCATGCCTGGTCCCAAATATGATTTAGGGGATGTTTTCTAGTTGAATCCTAAGATAGTGGAATCCAAACGCGTAATCAATCTTGGAAAATATTCCAGTCTCTTGCAGTTAATCAAATAAATCATCCATTTGGGGCAAAGGGAATTTATTTTTGATGGGGATCTTGTTCTGCTCCCTGTAATGGATACATAACCTAGAGATTCCATACTTTTTTAAAAATAAAATTGGGGAACCCCATGGTGACACAGTTCGTTTGAGAAATCCCTTTTGTAATAGCTCATCTAAATGAATATTTTGGTCTCTATGCTTTGTTGGGCCATACGATATGGAGCTTTGGAAATGTGCTTGGCACTGGGGACTATATCAATCTACAAATCAATTTCTTTGAGGGGAGGTCCTGGTAATTGTTCATGAAAACATCGAAAAATTCGCAAACTAGAGGAATATCTTTTGCTTTTTTCTTCCTTTTCTTTGTTGGCAATGGCATAATACAATACCTAGCACATCCTTGACAGAATAGCCTTCTTACTTTCATAGCAGAAATTAAAGGACAAGATTTTTCCTCCATTTGCCAACAAAAACATATCTCTCTCCTTTTTCATCCCTCAAAATAACCTCAAGGTCGTCACAATGTACATAGCTCCATAGGTACGCGACCAGTTGCTTCTCAAAATGATACCGAAGTTTGACAAATAAAATTGACTCAAGTCCCTATGAATATTATTCAACCAATAGTAATAAAGACAATGTTTAAAAAAGGCTACAGAGCCACTGGTCAGGCCAAATAGCACAACTGTGAGTTTACAGTGACCATGCCTGGTCCTAAATATGATTTTGGGGATGTTTTCTGGTTGAATCCTAAGATAGTGGAATCCAAACTCGTAATCAATCTTGGAAAATGTTCCTGTCGGTTGTAGTATATGAAATAAATAATCCATTTGGGGCAAAGGGTGTTTGTTTTTGATGGTGATCTTGTTCAGCTCCCTGTATACGACACATAAGCTCAAGATTCCATACTTTTTTACAAATAAAATTGGGGCACCCCATGGTGACACACTTGGTCTGATAAATCCCTTCTGTAATAGCTCATCTAATTTAATATTTGGTGCTCTAAGCTTTGTTGGGGTCATACGATATGGAGCTTTGGAAACGGGCTTGCCACTAGGGACTATATCAATCTCAAAATCAATTTCTCTTTGAGGGGGGGGGCCTTGGTAACGGTTCTTGGAAACACCACTAAATTCACAAACTATAGGAATATATTTTGCTTTTTACTTCCTTTTCTTTCGTTTCAATGGCATAATAGCAATGCCTAGCACATCCTTGACATAATAGCCTCCTTGCTTTGTTAGCAGAAATCAAAGGACATGATTTTTCCTCTATTTGCCCACAAAAACATATGTCTCTCCTTTTTCGTCCCTCAAAACAACCTCAAGGTCTTCACGATCAACATAGCGCCATAAGTACGCGACTAGTTCATTCTCAAAATGATACCAAAGTTTTACAAATCAAATTGAATCAAGTCCCCAGGAATATGATTCCACCAATAGTAATAAAGACAAGCGTTAAAAAAGGTTACAGGGGCATTGGTCAGACCAAATAGCATAACCGTGAATTCATAGTGACCATGCCTGGTCCTAAATATGATTTTGGGGATGTTTTCTAGTTGAATCCTAAGATAGTGGAATCCAAACGCGTAATCAATCTTGGAAACTATTCCTATGTCTTGCAATGAATCAAATAAATCATCCATTTGGGGCAAAGGGTATTTGTTTTTGATTGGGATCTTGTTCAGCTCCTTGTAATTGATATATAACCTAGAGATTCCATACTTTTTTAAAAATGAAATGGGGGAACCCCACGGTGGCACACTTGGTCTGATAAATCCCTTCTATAATAGCTCATCTAAGTGAACATTTAGTTCTCTATGCTTTGTTGGGCCATATCATGTGGAGGTTTGGAAATGTGCTTTGCACTAGGGACTATATAAATCTCAAAATCCATTTCTCTTTGAGGGGTGGTCTTGGTAATTGTTCACGAAAACATTATAAAATTCACAAACTAGAGGAATATCTTTTGCTTTTTCTTCCTTTTCTTTATTGTCAATGGAATAATACCAGTACCTAGCTCATCCTTGACACAATAGCCTTCTTGCTTTCACAGCAGAAATCAAAGGACAAGATTTTTCCTCCATTTGCCCACAAAAGCATATGTCTCTCCTTTTTCATCCCTCAAAATAACCTCAAGGTCTTCACAATCAACATAGCTCCATAGGTACGCGACCAGTTGATTCTCAAAATGATACCGAAGTTTGATAAATAAAATTGAATCAAGTCCCCATTAATATGATTCCACCAATAGTAATAAAGACATGGTTTTAGAAAGGCTCTTGGGGCATTGGTCAGGCCAAATATATAGTTTTAGGTTTCTTTTTGTTTGCATGATGAACTTAATTTATTTTTAGATTTGCATATAGAGATGGTGAGGATTGGTTCAAGATAACCTCCGATGATACGTTTGTTTGGTAAAATGGTGTTGGGCAAAAATTTAATAAAAAATAAATAATATGCACAACAAAACTTTTCGACGTATATATAAAAATAATATATATATATATATATATATATATATATATATATATATATATATACACATCGGTTTATTTTGAGTACGACCCTATTCAAGAGGATAAACCTCCTTAATTACGTCTCCCGTCTCGGAGACCACCTTTTGATTCCGACTCGTTCTATTTTATTATTTTCTTTCTTTGTTTGTTTTATTTTGTATTAATAAGACTTTATACAATTTGGATCGACATGTATATTGTATGCCGGGTCACCTGTTATCCAAACTTAATTGCATCAGATAGTGTCTGTATAGGCACCTTCTAGGAAGGGTACTACACGTACACATTCTTCACGTGCAGGTTAGGACACGGGTGATTTAATTTAATTTGGAATTTGGGTTGCCCTCACTTATTTATCGTGAGCTGCCTACGTACCTCTTTTTATAGAGGATCAAACCAGTCGTAGTTCTTTTAATGTTATTTGATTTATTTTGGGCATGTTATAACCATAATTTAATTTTGAGTTTTGACTTTGGACTTTATTATATGTGGACTAATTTATTACCCACAATTTTGATTTAATTTTATCATTTGATTTTTTTTTCTTAACTTTTAGAGGCAAGGTTGTTATTATTATTAGTTTTATCCGTTTGCAACGATTTCCTGGTGTGCTTTCGGCAAAGAGTCAGAAAGGAGGACATCTTCTAACCCTCCACGAATCTCTCAAAGAGAACGTCTTTCAACTTTGAATGTCACAAACATTGGGGAGCTTGCTGCGTTTTTGGCTTTTTGGTTAAGTCGCTTTGTCTTACCATATCGTAGCGAAGTAATAAGGCCTGAAACTTTTATGATGGCCTCTTTAATGGCAAAGGGTTAAAAAATCTCCTTGGCTCCAACTGTACTAGGGTACATTTACCATGGTTTGGGACAGGTCGCCAGTCATCCTGACCATCCAGGCCAAGCTAATCCTTGTTTTCCTATTCATTATGTGGTAGGCTGGTTAGCAGAGATGTTTCCAGCCTTATATTCTCAGTGACCTGATTCTGAGTGTTCAGCAGATTACCCTGTATTAGTGCGCTATGCTGGGATGTCAGCCAAACAACTTACATTAGCGCAAGCAAGGAGCATTTTTAGAAATGGGCAATCCATTTCTTTTCGCGCAAGTGCGTTTTGCGAGCAATCACCAAAAGGACGGGAGTTAGTTGACATGAAACTATCAGACGAAGATTTCAAATTTTTATTATCTATAAGATCTTCTGTACTCCCTATCCGAGTTGGATCTGAATTGCTTTTAGAGCCTTATTATCCCAATCGATTTGCTCGTCAATTTGGATTTGACCAAGGTGTTCCTGCCAACAACTTGAGCTTTACAGTCTCTCTTAGATAGAAGAGAAATATAATGGACCTTGCCCAGACGATAGCGACTTTCTATAGGCGTGATACTGGTGCGAAATTTTACGTCCCAAATGTTTATTTTGAAGGACTCTGTACTTGGAATTATTGCAGTTGGTGGGTTAGATCTAGCACTCCTTACTTAAGCCAGTCTGTCCAGAAAATCCACCAAATTACCAGCAGTGATAAGGCAATTTTAAGGGAACAAATTTTTATCATTGATCGCCTATGCCCGGATCCACAATCTGTTGGTGGACCTGTCAGAATTTCGGAAATGACGAGTAATACAGTTCCTGCGGGGAGATCCACTGGAGCTTCATCTAAAGAGAAAACTACCGGAGCTTCTTCGAAGGGAAAATCGGTAGGCATTTCTACCAAGGGAAAGTCTACAGAGGTTTCTTCAAAAAGGGGCAAAGAGAAGGTCTCTGAGTACAACCATAAATCACAAAGGCAGAAAAGAACTTCTCGTGAGTGGTCTCCAGGTGACATCAACTTCAAGCGAGCCCGTTACAATCGTCCTGATTATTCCGACGATTCTGAAGCAGGAAATGGCATGGGATTTAAGGATTTACCCATTGTGGACTTGGACACTTTTATTGAGCAAGGAGTTTCGAATCAGCAAGATGCCCCCATAGAAACAACAGAAGTACCCTTGCATGAGATACCTCCTGTTGCAGTAGAGCACTCCGATGCAGCAGAAACTGATATTATTCCTATGCCTGACGTTCTTGGTGACTTGGTTGAGGCCACGCCTATTGAAAGCATCCCTACTTCTTTAGCAAGCCTCTTTTGCAACTTGGAAGAAGACTGGGTCCGAGAAAGCATTCTCAGAGGAATAGGGGCGATCATTGATATTATTTCTAATCATAGCTCTGCCAAGGACTTGTTAGCTAGCAGAGCACGGATTTTCCAATCTTTGAATGCACTTCACTCCATGATTGACATTTACAAGCTCAGCACAATAGAGATTTGTTGGCTTTCCTCCAAGGTAGAGGAGATATTCGGCGTAGTTGAGGCCTCTGCGAAGATAGAAGAGTTAGTGGATGTTGATCGGGTTAAGGCTTTGTCTGATCAAGATCTCACTTGTTCTTCTCAAATTGATCGTATTGAAGGCGAGCTTAATAGCCTGTCTAATGAAGCCGCAAAGCTTAAAGTTAAAGAGCAGGAGATTCTGAGGGAGGAGGAGCGGATCTGCAAAATGCGAGAGGATTTGACCGCCCAACAACAAAATTTAAATGAGGCAGAGAGGATGTTGAAATCCTCCCTAGATTTGAGGAAACAAGAAGCTGAACAGGTGAAGGCGGACTTGATTGAGGCTGGACTTTCCAAGCTGCAGGATTTGGAGAAGGAGAAGGAACGTCTCAAGAATTTGATCGGCATTGTAATCTCCTTTAATAATGTCTAGATTTTGTTTTGTTTTGTTTAATTATTTTGCATTTATATTCCCAGCCTTCGGCCCATTTTGTACTGTACAATTCATGCTATTGCAATAAGATTTGGATGTTTCTTCCTTTTCTCCTCCCTTTTTTTCCCCCTCTCCCTCCCTTTTTTTTAAGAAATAACGAAAATCAGAATAATTACACAACAAAGAGTAATTAGAAATGATTCTCATTATAAACATCACATGATCACTTGATACATCACATGATTCTAAAATCTTTCATATATAGGGGAAAAAGAGGAATTTATTTATTTTTGTGGGTGAGTCTGGCATACAACCAGATTGCCTACGTACCCCCTTTCTAAGGGATCAAGCCTTCCGTAGTTCAATGCAATTCAACTATCTAGCAACTTTAAGTAAAGAATTTCTTTACAAATTTTCCATTGACACAGGTATATACTATTCGGCCATCATGATTTGAGAGCTCATATGCCCCTTTAGGAAAGACTTTGGTGATTACATAGGGGCCTTCCCATTTGGACTCAAATTTTCCTTGTGTTTTTCGATTGATGACAATGGGTCTCCTTATTGTTAACACCAAATCACCAATGCCAAAAGAGCGAAACTTGACTCGCCTATTGAATGCACCAGCCATTTGAGCTTGGTAAATTTCAAGCCTTTGTTGGGCGATTAGCCGACGCTCGTCTAACGCTTCCAGCTCGACCAATCTGACTTGAGTGTTTTCATCTGAATCAGTGAATTGCATGGCTACTCTTAGGGAAGGTAATTGCACCTCAAGGGGTAACACGGCTTCTGAACCGAACACCAAGTTGTAGGGCGTACAACCAGTTGCAGTTCGAATTGTGGTTCGATAGGCCCATAAAGCTTCTGGAAGTCGTTCATGCCAATCCCTCCTTGATCTTGAAACCATTTTCTTTAAGATTTTACACAGCACTTTATTGAATGCTTCAGCTTGACCATTCGACGATGGATTGTAGCTTGACGAAAAGCTATGTCTGAACTTGTATTTCTCTGCAAGTCGTATCATCACTTGATTTTTAAAGTATAGGGCGTTGTCTGAAATGATCTTGTATGGGACTCCGTATCTATAAATGAGATGGGTCCTGATAAAGTCAACAACTTGTTTTGCCCCCACTTCTTTTAATGGAATAGCCTCAGCCCACTTTAAGAAATAATCTGTGGCTGCTAAGATGAATAAATGGCCGCGAGAGGAAGATGGCTTGAAAGGTCCTATGACGTCTAGCCCCCATGTGTGGAAGGGCCAAGATAATATGCTTGGATGGAGTAATTGTGGTGGTTGGTGAATAAAATCACCATGTATTGGACAAGCTTGACATGTCTTGGCAAACTTTATCGCATCTTGAACCATGGTTGGCCAGTAATAACCCAATCTTTTGATTTGATGAGCAAGTTTTGGACCTGCTTGGTGAGCACCACACACCCCGGCATGAGCTTCATTTAGGACATAAGCAGCCTCTTCCCTTGACAAGCATCTAAGTAAAACCCCATCGAAAGTTTTTCGATATAGAGTGTCATTCTTAAAAGTAAACCTTAGTGCTCGCCATTTTACATCTGCCCTTTTCTTTGGGTCAGTAAGCAAGATGCCATATTGAATATATTCAATGAGAGGTTGTCTCCAATCTGCTTCTTCTTTGATTTCAAGAACGGAGACCACATTTGTTTCTTCAATTTCATCAAGACGGTCTAAAGCTGAGGCTAATAAGTGACGTTCCCCAATTGTAATTTGAATTTCCCTTTCTTCAGGGAGTGTCAGTGAAGCGGCCAACTTTGCTAAGGCATCTGCTTTATCATTTTCAGACCTTGGCACATGATTAACTTCTACTTGAAGGAATTGATTCATAAGGCTTCGTGCCCTTTTGTAGAGAGGCGCTAATTTCACGTCTCTTACCTCGTACTGACCATTTATTTATCGGATAATTAACTGAGAATCACCAAATACTTCAAGTTGGTCAATACGCATTTCATGGGCCAATTCAAGGCCAATGATGAGTGCCTCATATTCGGCTACATTATTTGAACATATCTTAAGAAGAGCAAATGAGTAAGGAATTAGTCCTCCAGATGGTGTGACAAACACAATTCCTACTCCCGCTCCTCGACTCCTTCCTGCCCCATCAAAATATAACTGCCATGTTTTAATTTCAGCAAGCATAACTCCATCATCTGGCAGATCATCAGGTAGTTCTTCATTATCTGTACACGGATGTGCTGCTAGGAAATCGGCTATGGCTTGTCCTTTTACTGCTTTTTGAGGCATGAACTTGATGTCAAAAGGGGCTAAAAGCATAGCCCGTTTAGCCAATCTCCCTGATAGCATATGTTTAGATAATATATACCTTAACGGATCTGCCTTCGAAATCAAAATGATCTGATTGGATAAGAGATAGTGTCGTAACTTTTGAACGGAAAAAACCAAGGCAAGGCAAATTTTCTCCATGGATGAGTAATTTACTTCTGCACCCACCATTGTCCGGCTGATATAATACAGGGCATTTTCTTTCCCTTCGTCATTACATTGAGCCAACATAGCCCCTAAGGACCGTTCGAGGGCTGCTGTGTATAATATTAAAGGCCTTCCCTGTATCGGAGCCATTAGGACTGGTGGCCTTGTGAGATATTGCTTGATGCTTTCAAAAGCATTTTGACAAGCTTGATCCCAAATGAAAGGCGTGTCCTTTTTTAAGAGTCTTGTGAAATGCTGACACCTTCCTGACAAATTTGAAATGAACCGCCGTATGTAGGCCAACCTTCCTTGTAAGCCCCACAATTCTCTTAAGTTTCTCGAAGGGGGCATTTGGATGATGGCTTTGACTTTATCAGGGTCAATCTCAATCCCTTCTTTCCGAACCACAAAGCCGAGAAATTTCCCTGAGGTGACCCCAAATGCACATTTTAAAGGGTTCATCTTGAGCTGATGTTGACGAAGCTTTTCAAAGACCTTTCTTAGGTCATATGAATGATTTTCTCTATCTTTTGTTTTTACAACCAAGTCATCAACATAACATTCAACGAGATTGTGGAGAAAATCAAGAAAAATTACCGTCATGGCTCTTTGGTAGGTGGCTTCGGCATTTTTCAAACCAAACGACATTACTGTATAGCAGTATATGCCTTGTGGTGTTCGAAAGGCTGTTAAGTCTTCATCTTCGGGATGCATTTTGATTTGATTGTACCCCGAGAAACCATCCATGAAAGACAAAGCCCCAAACCCTGTAGTGGCATCCACGAGGAGTTCAGTGATTGGTAGTGGGAAATCATCCTTGGGACATGCATCATTTAAGTCCCTGAAATCCACACATATCCGAAGTTGACCGTTCTTTTTCCGAACTGGTACGATGTTAGCCAACCAAGTGGGGTATTGAACTTCACGAATGAAGTTAGCCTTTATGAGCTTGTCAACCTCAGCATTTATTTGAATTGTTAGTTTAGGACGAAAGCGTCGTTGAGGTTGCTTTATCGGCTTTATTCCTTCAGAAACGGCTAACTTATGGACAACGACACTTGGATCTAAGCCTGGCATGTCTTGATATCCCCAAGCAAAGACATCTTTGTATTCCCGAAGGAGTTGTTCATACTGTACCACCTCTTCATTATTCAACATGGCACTCACAAAAATTGGCTTGGGTTCATCAGTTGTGCCCAAATTTATCTCTCGAAGCTCATCAATTGTTGCTTGACCACCATCTTCCATTTCTGGTGGTGCTGGTTGGATAGCCTCGAAAAAATCCTCAAAGGATCCTTGTTTTATAGCAACCGAGTCACCATCTAATCTCTTAGGTGAATCAGCGTGAACTTGGACTGCATGACACCCTTTTTGATTTAGCCAATCGATCTCATGATGCTTGGGAACTTTTTGACAAGGAAATTCAAAATTTTGAGCATCTTCCTCGTCTGCCACAAACACAACATTAACTTGCTCCACCTGCTCAATTTGGCTAACATCATTTTTTCCCCGAACCCAGACGAAGCTTCTAGGCTATTGCTTTTCTGCTTCACCTTCCATTTTTTCTGCTTTCTGACTCGGACATTCTTTTGCTTGGGTTCATTGATCTTACCAAGTCTTTGAAAAACCGAGATTCGGGGTTGGACTTGCTCATCTGCGGAGAAGAACATCTCTTGCTCTTGGGGTGTAAAAACCAGATCATTCGTGGCATGAGCCTTAAGAACTCCTCCACCATGTGATACCCGGAGTGCTTCAGAGACGTCTACTCGAAATGATGCTTTTAGGGCCCCACCTTCGTGAGATATGTTTACTTGTTCGTTAGCCTCGTCAAAGCCCTTCTTATTATTGCCCTTCTTCCTCCTTCGAGATTGTGATAACCCTCCTGGAGGTGGTCTGTTAGAAGAGGACGCTTCTATCGAAAAATTTGACGTGTTTCCCCTTAAAACTACCCTCTTGTTGCCGAGCGATGTTCTTATGACCAAGTTTTCCTTAGGCATCGACTGGTCAATTCGCCGGAGAGGAAAGGTGTAACTCGTGACAAGAGAGTTCACAATTTCTTTTACCGGTGTCAAGGCCTTTTGGCCAGCCCTTCTTTTCTCCTTGGGTCTGTATTTGAATAATACCTTTGATCGCAGGGCTTGATATTCCTTGGCTTCACTAGCGTAACTATTGACAACCCGAATGACCTTTTGAGGCAAAGTAAGGGCCTTGGGTTTTTCTTTTTGGTTGTCCTTTTCTTGGGCTAAAAGAACTTGGGAGATCCCAGAATCCGCAGATTTATAAAACTTGGCATCAGCGTAATTAACATCTTCCCCATGAAAAGGATTTGTGTCCCCACGGATTGTTTTCTCATTGCCATGCTCGTCAGTGTATTTCAAACACTGGTGAAGAGTCGAGACAATAACCCTACTAGTATGAAGCCATGGTCGCCCGAGTAAGGCATTGTAGGAAGTATCAGCATCTATTACATGAAAAAGAGCATCTGTGTAGAGATCATCTAGCTCAACTTCCAATGCAATAGTGACTAAGGCTTTCTGCCCTATCTGATTAAACCCTTGTATTGTGAGCAAAGTTGGGGACAACTGATTTGGTGTTATCCCTACTGCCCTTAATACCCTCAATGGAAGAAGGTTGACTGCAGAACCACAGTCAAGTAGGATTCGATTTATTCTTTTATCTCCAATCCTAGCAGTGACATACAGAGGCCTATTATGATTTACAGACCCCAACTGGAGATCTTCATCAGAGAATGTTACGCAAGCCATGCATGCAGCACATCGGTTTAAAGGATATGATAACACCTCATTCACCTCAATAGGATCGACTTGACCTTTGTAGTCGTCGGGGTCCATTAACGCTTATATAAGTGCCTTTCTTAGCTCTTTGGACATTTGTAAGGCGTCATAGACACTTATGCGCGCTGGGATTCGCTTGAGATGAGAAATAACATCATAACGAACTTTTTCTTTATGAGACCCTTGACGAACTTGAAAAGGGGTTGTGTCAGGAAGATTCTTCTTGGAATCTTTAGTTGCTTGTCGGTTCTTAGCAGTCCCCTGGCTATTTGAGCTCGAGGGAATTACTTCCTCATCACCCTTTTCTTTGGCGTCATTCGATATTAGTGGTATCTTTGGTGTCGTTTCTTTTTTCTCCTCTTTCCCTGCTGGTTTCGGTGGTTGGAGTTGACGACCAGATCGAAGAGTTATTTGATCCACTTCTTGAGTAGTGTTTGTGGGAATGGCATTCGCTTCTTCACATTCATCAGCCCATGAAACCATGCAACATTGGGCTACTTCCCCTTCTTCATGGTCATCATCCGAGGAGTCACTGCCGAAAAAACCTTTGGGGATATAATCACTTAAAGTGAACGGGGTCTTAACTGGTGGCACGTACTCCTCTTCAGAAGATAAGTCTGGCTTCTTTTTGGCCCTTGACTTCTTTTTCTTGTTTTTCTTTTGAGGTGGCTTCTGTCCTCTTATTTTAACTCCTGGGGACTGAGAAGCACGGACTATTCCCTGCTGAAATGATCACCTGCTGGAGTAGGTTTGCCACCCAAAGCTATCATCACGCTCATCTTCTGATGTTGCCCATGCCTCTAGACTTGGGTCTATGTAAAAATCATATAAGGTAGGTGCTCCTGGTGAGGGTGCAGGCATATCTGGGTACGCCCATACTATTGCTACATCATCATCAACAATGAACTTGATCGGGACTGCATGAGGTGGTAATGACACCGTTGGAATCCCTTGATTAGTTTCTGAGGATGATGGGTGAGAGTCATCCCTCTGTTCCACCGTTGAGGTTGCATTTGACAATGCGGTGGGTCCTTTGGCTGGAGCCCCTTCTATCTCGATTTCTCCCCTTCTAATCATATCTTCGATTATGTCTTTGAAGACATAACAATCTTTTATGGGGTGACTAATGATCCTATGGTATGAGCAATACTTAGGA
The DNA here is from genome assembly GCA_017589665.1 of Selenicereus undatus. Taxonomy (NCBI): domain Eukaryota; kingdom Viridiplantae; phylum Streptophyta; class Magnoliopsida; order Caryophyllales; family Cactaceae; genus Selenicereus; species Selenicereus undatus. The sequence goes on from JACYFF010031955.1 coordinate 64,313,309, forward strand.
TTATTTGTCATATTGACCTCGGCAGGTCGTTTTGGCTCAGGAAGAGAAAGGGCTTTTGCGGCCATTAACTCATCAAATATCCCTTGAACATCATCATCATCGAAGGGATACTTCTTTTCTTTTCTTTCCTGGAGGGTGAGTCGTCGAGCTCCCTCTTTTTGTTTGTCTTTACCGTTGTTGAAATTTCCGCCATTGTTTGGCTTTAGGCTTGCTTTGACAAATGTAGCCATTGACTCTCCCTTCTTGTTTGGCCTTTTGATTTCTTCCCTTTTGGGTTGTATGGCTTTCTGACGAGCAAGTTGTCTTTCTACATTGCTCTCCTTAGATACGAGAGCGTCAAAGTTTTGAGGCTCAGCAGTTCCAACATATGTAGCGACCTGAGGGTCTAAATTGTTTGCACACATTTGAACTGTTGATTGCTCGCTTAGCTTTTCTGGGCATTGCAAGCTTAAGCTTCTCCACCTCATGATGAAATCATTAACACTTTCGTTTGGCCTTTGGTGAGTATCGGCAAGGTCTATTATAGAAACTCTTCGCTTTGAACTCACGAACTGGGCTAGGAATGCCCTTTGGAGGTCATCCCAAGTGTGTAATGACCCAGGATGAAGTTGGGTATACCATGTAAACGCGGCTCCTTTAAGGGACTGTACGAACTGCCTGATCAACAACGCGTCATTTAAGGCAGTTTCACCGCAGGCAGAATAAAAATGGGCCAAATGTTCATGCGGTGACCCATTTATTCCATCAAACTTTTCAAAGTTTGGCTTTTGGTAACCCTTGGGGAAAGGAACCGAGTCGTAGTGACTTGGGTATGGGCTTCTATACCCCAACGCTGGGGGATTCATGGCTGCTTGATGCTCTCTGATTCCTTGAGCTACCAACTCCTTGATATCTTGTGGAGTGATAACTGTGTTGTTACTGCTAACCTCATTAGTCTTTTCATGCTCCCTATTTTCAAGGCGCATAGCGAGGTTAGCTATTTCAGCCTCTTTTTCTGCAAGTTTCCTTTGCAACTCTTGCATTTGCTCCTCGAGGCTCGGCGTGCTGGTAACCAAGACCGGCATGTTTTCAGCCTGATCATCCTCGCTGATTTGCTCTTGTGGGATGATAGTGGATGCCGCTTCTTCTTGGGAAAAGGCAGGCCTTGTAACTTCATCTTGTTTTTTCAGTTGGTCCTTGCCTTGCTGAAAGGTAGTGGCTGAAGATTGTAAGGCCACCTCGGCATATGATAGTGCTTTGGCCCTTGATCTTGTGATAGGGCCGCTGTATGCCTGTGACTCGATCCCTTCAAAGGTTTAATCACTTTGATTTTGTGGCCTAGGAGGTAAAATCTTCCTACCTTTTGTAAGGCTTTGAGGAGGAGTAGTGGTTGTGACCTGCAAAAGTCTCGGCACCATAGTGGAAGTGCTTGAGGTTGAAGGTTTAACAAATTTAACCTTTGCAGTTTTAGGTATTGTTTCCTCCTTTGAATACGAGGTCATCATGACTTCGGCTACGGGAATATCAACAGGGATAGTACCGATAAGAATCCGCCTTGTAGGGCGAACTTGATGAGCCTTCTTGACTCCTGAGGTTCCTTCCCCAAATGGCTTATTGGGGGTCTTCGAGGTTGGGGGTTTTTTGCTTGTCTTTGCCCCCTTCCTGGTGGATGCAGGAGCCCAAGTGTGGATTGAGCTTGAGGAAGGAACTTGATTTTGCCTTAGGGGTAGATTAGCGACCCGAGTTTGCCCTAGGGCCGAAGTGGAGACCCGAACTTGGTTTGGGGTCAGATGAGGGACCCGAGCTTGCCTTGGTTGGATTGTCGCTCGGGTCGCTGGTGCTTCCCTGATGTAGGTTCCCCTCATATTTGGCATTTGGCTGGGGCATGGAGTCATCACTAGATTGAACGGCCTATCCATTGAGTGGCATGCCGTAGAGGATAACCTTTGCTGAAAAGCCCTCCTCAAGGTCGTCTTGGCTAGCTCCAAGGCCGGTGATGGAGCTAGCTTAGGTGCAGCCGACTTGGCACGACGCTTGTCGCTTCTACGCTTGTTGCGTTTCAGGTTCTTCACCGCTTTCTTTGTAAGCGGTTTGTCGGCCTTAGGGGCGGGCCTGCTTGCCCTTTCAAGGCCCCTGAGAGGTTCCATTGAGTTTGACAATGGAAACTCAGCCAGGATGGATCGTGGCCTAACAGTGAAGACCACGTGCACATTCTTCCTAGCCTGGAACATTCCACGTTTGATCACAAAAGTGACGGGAAGCTCATTGAAGTTAACGGTGACTTGAGGTGCCATTGTTTTTGAACTTGTAACAAAAACAAACACAACAAAAGAACAGAAAATAAATATTAGTCAATAATATACAAATCGGAGATGAAAAGGAAAATAGAGTCCCACCAGGCGTGCCAAAAATTATGTTGGGCAAAAATTTAATAAAAAATAAATAATATGCACAACACAACTTTCCGGCGTATATATAACCATAATTTAATTTTGAGTTTTGACTTTGGACTTTATTATATGTGGACTAATTTATTACCCACAATTTTGATTTAATTTTATCATTTGATTTTTTTTTCTTAACTTTTAGTGGCAAGGTTATTATTATTATTATTAGTTTTATCCGTTTGCAACGATTTCCTTATTTTCTGACTCACCCCCTTTCTTTTAGGCCAGTCATGTTATTTTGTTTAACTTGCGATTGCACCCGGAATTTATTTACGGGTTTCCTACGTACCCTTAGTGGGATCAAACCGACGTAGTTCTTCTCCTAAATTTTATTTAGGCTTACGTCTCGGAAAGGGGAGAATTTAGTAGGCTTGGTTGTATGTTTGGCTCGGACATGATCCATTTTGTCATACTCATTATTATATTTTTTTTTAACAAGGCTTTGACTTTTTTAAAAGAACTCCCCATTTAATTTGTTTTGGTTCTGTAACGTGTAACCAAGGGTACAGAATTATAGCTTGGTCTTTTATGAAGGACGAGAATATTAATAAGGCTTTCTCTTGGTCCGTTTTGTGGACTGGGAAATTTAAGCGGTCGGTTTCTATATTTACGAGGCTTGACTTCTTGTCGCTTGAGTAGGTATGGTACAGTCGACTTAGAAAATTCACTTTCTGTAAAGTGAGGGTATCGGTTTTGTATTTCCTTGGAGCCCACGTCCTTGTCGACTTATTTTGGTATGTAAGCCACAACGAAGGAATACATATCAGTTGGAAAACTACTCCCTTTAAGTAGAGGGCTTAATTTGTTCATACTTTGACAAATACAATTTAATTTCACAACTTACATTTGGCTTCCCTAATTTTTTTAAACTCATACATCCAATATGTTTGAGGATGTTGCTATCTTGAAATAGTATGGGGACGAAAGAACTCCATTTTTATTGTATTTTTTTTAACTACCAGATTAGGATGATATCATATCCCCATGCCCCTCCCCCGTTTAAACCTAGCCAGATTTTTTTATCAAAAGTGGCTACGAGCCATTTACGTTTCTCTTCCCCTAAATTTAAGGGGATTTGGGTACCCACTTGTTTGAAACAAATCACACCAAGCTAGGCCACATTTTGTTTTGTTTAATTTTGTCTGCATTTTTTTTTTTTAGTTCTCAACCAAACCAAGGCTTATCATTAATTTGATAAAGAGTCCAACACTTATTGGGAACTCTTATGTTAAAAACTTTAATTGATACAAACTTGTGTAGGCGTATAAAAGCAATGGACTCATCCTCCGCTTTTCACGTCTTCAAATCAATTAGACTTTCACCATAGCGACCTTGCGCACTTCCGTTTGATTCGACTGGAGTATTACAGACCCTAATTTCTTCATCTTTTTGCTAAAGGTTTGTCTATAGTGATCTTCTAAAAAAAATTTAAGATGTGAAGTTCCTTTTGTTTATTTATTTGTTTGGAACTAAATCGAATAAACCTGTTAAGATCCGCAAGGATCCATAGTCCATGAGTTTGCAAGGACTCAAGATCCGCAAGGATCATCACGTCCCAAACTCGTAAGGATTGGAGGTCCCAAGGGATGGAAACTGGGTTTAAATTCTTTTAAAACTTAAGAGTAAACACATATTTAATTTTACTGTATCCTTGTAGCGACTCCCGAAAATTTTGGTCTAACCCCCTCCATTTCATGGATTGTGGCTTTGACTTAAATTGAACAAATTTTCAATGAATGGATTCATGGCTCGTACCTGTGAAGAACTTACAAGCCTAAACTAATTAGATTAGTCTCAATCCATTTATCCACCCATATGCCTGACCCTCATCGTCCCTTGCATGTTCTTTTTTTTTATTTTTTTTGCTTGATTATTAGAGGACTTCAACACCCAAATACTATGTTAGCAATCTTGGCTTGGGATGGACATTTTTTTTAAATGAAGTAAAAAAAAATTATACTACCAATCATCATGGTTTTGGTCCCATGAATTTAATTTGGGAGTCCTTTCGAACTCAAAATCCTTTCGCATCTAAAATTGTGAGTCTTCATGAAGCCGGGATCCTTGCGGATCCAAATTTAGGAGTCCTTTTGAACTTACAATTTACGGGTATCCCGTTTTCGTCTTCACGAATTCATAACATGGTACCCACTTGGTTCGATTACTAACCCATTATTGATCCTTGCAGATACAAATAGGGGTTTAGAGCCGAAGAGGCGATTGGCGAATAAAGACTATCGGTTTTAGACAGTCCTAAAACGGTGACCAATCTCCAACAAATTCACTTAAAGAGATACTAAAGGTTTTTTTTTTTGGAGAGAGAATATCCAAAAGCCTTAAGTAAAACCGAGAGTAAGAATCCAATTTATTATAGAAGACCATGTCGTTGTCGGAAATAAATTATTCTCATATTGTTTTATTTCATCGTTTGGATACCCTTTCTCTCTCAGTTATTAAATTATTCTTCAATTGTTTGGAGGACCCAACTTAATTCTGATGGTCCGATTGATCAAGCCTCTTGTTAGATTCCTCATGTCTGTCAAGCATGTCAACCAATGAAGAAGAGTCGAAGTGGGCTTCCTGGAATTGGCTTCCTGGAATTTGCTTCCTGACAATTCGCCCAAGTCCAACTCTATTTTTTTTGCTGTTGCTCTTTTTTTGTAGAACTCCTTGTTCCGGATGAATGATTTTCATCTTCATCTTTCACTTGGGTGGATTATTTATTTTATTCTACTTGGGTGGAGTAATCTTCATCTTCATCTTTTTTGTTTTTTCGGATGAACCCGTGTTTCAAGGACCCACTTGGTTTGGTTCTTCCATCACGATATCAATTACGATTTTTTTACAGAGCCAATAAATTCATGAGTCTTTACAAACTCCACACGTTTTTATGGGTCTTTGCAAACCGGGATCCTTTCGAATCCAAAATTTCAGATGGTGAGATTACCTGTATTTTAGATCAAATATCACCTACATTGTTCTTCTCCTTTTTCTTGCTCAAAACTCTGTTCTTCTGCTCCTTTGCTTTCCCCTTCTACCTTTCTGATTGCTTCTTCTAGACTGTGTTGCTCTCACTGTTGCTTTCTTACTCAACTTTTCTCTTTTTGTGCTGTTCTTTTGTTTTTTTTTGTCGAGCCCCACTTTTGGACTTTGTTTCCTTAATTTATAGTAAGCATAGCAAAGGTAGCAGTTAGTTTAAGTGCTTTAGAACGTGGGAAGATGGAGAAGCTGAGAAGTGATCTGCGTAACCACCACTCACAGCATCACACATTTTTTTTTTTCAATTTGGTGCCTCCCTTGCATTTTAGTGCCCTGATTACAAGCAAGTGTATTCATTTTTTGGATGATTAGTTTCATGTAACCTATATTATCCACGGCCCATTATCATTATTATTATTATTATTATTATTTTAACTTTGATTTCTATTTTCATTTTCTTAACTTGATATCGCTTATTATTATTATTTATTATTTTGATTGATAACTTCCTCGACTAGATTTACAGGCTTTAATTTTTTGCAACCCATATTTTAAATTTAGCCCATAATAAAAAAAAACTCCTTTTTTTTTGTGTGGTTAGGATTACGTCGACTTTACGAGAGTTAATTTTGATAACTCTCAATCTATCGAAATTTTACATTCAACAAATAGCTTTTATGAGTTTGAGTAGCTTTTGATGTGTAATCCCTTTTGGTGTGAAAATTTTTGAAGGTTTTGTAAACACTTCTTGTTTTGACCCTTGTCTTGATTGAGAACTATGTTACCTGCTAAAGTCATTAGCACTAATGTTGGTAGATGAAGTCATTTTATGAGCTTAATTGAGACTTTAGTAGATGTCCTGTGAGATTTTGATGGGATCCTAGCCACTTAAGATCTTGTCCATGATGATCCAAGTCTTACACGTCCAAGAACAAGGTCCCAAGTGAAGAAAATGGCTCAATTATTGCAAGAGAATGAAGCTAGCACAAACGGGTTCACTAGTTTCAAAGTGCCCGGTTTTGTGCATTTGATTTCCTAAGCTACATTGTAGCTTATGACCAAGATTTTTGCATTTTTGGAAACCTTTTGATGTTGTCTTGTATGTCCAAGCATTTGTTTCAAGTCAAGCAAGCAAGAAGATGAAGAATCAAGGCAATTTTCCCAACCATTCCCATTTGGCCTCCATTTGCACGGTTTAATGCATGTGTTTTGTTAACCCACTAAAACACATCCTAACCTTGATTTCTTGGTTGGGGGGGATTATATACATCCTAAAATTACCCCCCCCCCCACGTTTAAAATCCCAGTCATGAACATTTTTGCAATAGCTACAAAATGCCCCAAAACCGGCCCTCATATGCTTGAACCCGGTTCAAGAGAACCGGTTTTCTTTTCCCCTAAACCAGCCGGCGAACCTACCTTGCAAGTTGATGGGCACGCTCTCCAACATTGGCACACACTCCTAAGTACTCTAGCATTGGCTGCCCCTTGAAAGAGAAACCAATGGAAGCAAGACAAAGTGATGAATGGTACCTAATTCCTATTGGCTAGCCGCAATCCTCCCATGCATATTTCGGCCATGCACATGCTTCTCCTTGCCTTTGCTGGTTGTTTAAGTAGCTAATCAAGTGTTGAAGATTGTATAATTAGCCTAGACAATATTTTACTTCATGTTTTTGATGTATTAATTCTAGTTAATTGTGTTTGTACCTAGATTAGCTTAACCAGTTGTATTTAGTCACTAAACATTTCCTCACTAGGAAGGAAAGGGGAGGGGGACGTGTAATAGCTAGAATCCTTGGCCATTTTGCTGCTTCATAAAAGCTTTCAAAGGCCATAGTTTCATTTCATAAGTTGTTGAATGAAAATCAAAGTTTGAGAGCATTTGCTTTCTTCTTTCTAAACTCTTGCTCGCTTATCCTTAATTAGGCCAATTAAGGTGGTGTCCAAGTGAGTCTTAACCTTCATTAAGTGGTGATTCTATATCTTAATCAAGATTAAGGGCCCTAAGCTTGAAGGTTGGTGGTGATTCTGTATCCAATCTCAGGTTTAGTTCTATCCTATTCTAGATTCATCTGCATGATTTGCTTAGTGAAGTAACTAGCTTGGATTATAAGCTAATTGCTTTCACTTAGTTAATCTTTCACATCCATTCACTTTCCCTCTTGAAATACTCCTTTTTACATCCATTTTCACTATTTACACTTCACCAAAAAAGAGCAAAACCGAAGTATCCTTCAAGAGCCATCAACCGTGCTCTTTTCTCTTCCTCACGGTTTAGTGGACAGCAAAGTGGCACGGGCTGGCCGTGCTCCTAGGCACGACCGTGCCACCTAGGCCGTGACCAAACCTTGAGTTTTCCACCTCCTTTTGGTGTGAGTTAGCTTGGGTAGTGATTCCCCTTGACACTTACATCATATTTGGTATCAGAGCTTCGGTTTCTCCTAGGCCTTGTGTACTCTTTCCACTTCCACAAATCATTCCACTTCCCCTTTCTCACAAAATCAGTTTACCCTTTGTTCTTGCAACCTATTCTACCATGACTTCATCTAGTATGTCATTGGAAGAAAGGTTTGAAGCCTTGATGAAACAAAATGAGTTCTTGGCTAGCAAAATTCGAGAAGACTCTCAAAGAAACCAAGAAGCTTAAGCACAGAATGAGTATCTTCGAAAGCAGTTGGGTTCTTTCATGAACCAAAAGCACAAGATGAATGAAGATACCCTTCAATCTGAACCAAGGGCACGTGAAGAAGTCTTCAGCCATAATAGTGATTCATCAAGTGAAGAAGAAGTGCCTAGGATGGCTAGAGGAGAGCCACGAAATCAAGCCAACAACAATGATTTCAAAGTTGAGGTTCCTGAATTTGAAGGTAAGGTTGACCCTGAAGAGTTTATTGATTGGTTACATACTGTTGAAAGAGTCTTTGAGTATAAGGATATACCTGATGATAAGAAGGTTAAATTGGTGGCATTAAGACTCAGAAAGTATGCTTCTGTATGGTGGACAAACTTGAATGCTAAAAGGCTTAGGGAAAGGAAGTCTAGAATTCGAACATGGGAAAAAATGAAGTCTAAGCTTAAGGCACGTTTTCTTCCACCTACATATGTTCAAGATTGCTATGCTCGGTTTCATAATCTCACTCAAGGTAGTATGACTGTTGAAGAATATACCCGTGAGTTTGAGAAATTGATGATTAAATGTGATATTCAAGAGCCTGAAGAAAAAACCATAGTTAGATACTTGGTTAGTCTTGATCCTAGGTATTCTAATGTGGTGGAATTGCAAGCCTATACATCCTTTGATGATGTTTGTGTACTAGCTCACAAAGTGGAACAACAAAAGAAGGCTAAGCAACCCCACAAACCTCAATTTGCCAAGCCTTTCATTAGGAACCAACCCTTTAACAAGGGGAGTTCCAATCCACCCCCTAAGCCACAAATGCCTTTTCCTCCTAATCCACAAAGAACCATAGCACCTCAAAAGGCTCTAGCAACCCCATTTCGCCCTCACCCTAACCCAATGAGTAATAGAAGGTGTTTCAAATGTCAAGGTCTTGGTCATATTGCTTCTGATTGTCCAAACAGAAAGGTTATTACTCTAGCAGAATGGACAGCTGTTAAAGAAGACTTTGAAGAGGAGGAAAATGAAGTTGAAGGTGAGCTAAAAACTAAAGAGGCTCATGAAGAAGTTGAGGAAGAAGCTGAGGAAGGTGAGATGTTGGTATTGAGAAGAGTATTGAATGGCCACAAAAGCACCAAGGATGAACAACGAGACAATATCTTCCACACCAGGTGTACAGTCCAAGGCAAGGTTTGTTCTCTAATTGATGATGGTGGTAGTTGTGCTAACGTGATTTCTCTTACTATGATTGAGAAGCTAGGTTTGCAAGCTTCAGCTCATCCACATCCATACAACATACAATGGTTGAATCAAAGCAAGTCCAAGTCAACTCCCGGTGTCTTATTTCTTTATCCATTGGCAAGAGTTACCAGGATCAGCTTTGGTGTGATGTAATACCCATGGATGCTTGTCACATTTTGCTAGGCAGGCCATGGTTATATGACAGGAAGTTTATGCATGATGGATTTCTTAACACCTACTCCTTGTTCAAGGAGGGCAAGAAGATCACCTTAAAACCATTATCCCCATCCGAGCTCCACAAAAACAAACCAACAAAAGGCCATGACCAATCTGGTTGCTTACTTACCTTTAGTGAAACTCTTTTAAAAGCTTCAAATCATGAATTCAAGGCTTTTAAAGAGTGGATCTTAACCTTACAAGATGAACCAGAAAACCCCATGCCAACCCACCCTTTTGCCAAAACACTCATCCAAACATTCTGTCATCCATTCCCAGAAGAGATACCCTCGGGCTTACCCCCTAAAAGGGATATCCAACACCACATTAACCTCATCCCAGGATCCATTCTCCCAAATAAACCGGCTTACAGAATGAATCCAAAGGAAACCATGGAAATTCAGAGGCAAGTAGAAGAATTGATGTCTAAGGGGCTTGTTCGTGAGTCTCTAAGCCCTTGTGTCATGCCTGCTTTATTGGTTCCCAAGAAGGATGGTAGTCAACGAATGTGTGTGGACAGTAGGGCCATCAACAAGGTCACTATCAAGTATAGGTACCCTATACCTAGACTTGAAGATATGCTGGACGAACTACATGGCTCTAAGGTGTTTTCAAAGATTGATCTGAGAAGTGGCTACTACCAGATTCGCATAAGAGAAGGAGATGAGTGGAAGACTGCATTCAAAACTAAGGGAGGATTATATGAGTGGCTTGTTATGCCATTCGGTCTTTTAAATGCTCCTAGTACATTCATGCGGCTTATGAATCAGGTGTTCAAACCCTATATTGGCAAGTTCGTGGTGGTATACTTTGATGATATTCTTATCTATTCCAAGGACAAACAAGCACATCAAGATCATCTCACTCAGATTATCCATGTCCTGGAACATGAGCAGTTATATGGTAATCTTAAGAAGTGTACCTTTTTCACTCATGAAGTTACCTTCTTAGGTTACATTTTATCAAGTGAAGGTGTCAAGGTAGATGAAGGGAAGATAGAGGCTATTCGCAGCTGGCCTTCACCACAAAGCATACATGATGTTCGAAGCTTCCATGGTTTGGCTTCTTTTTACAGGAGATTTATTAGAAGTTTCAGCACCATTATGTCCCCTATGACTGAAGTGCTTAAAGGATCTTCATTTCAATGGAATCCTAAGGCACAATCTGCCTTTGAAGAAGTAAAGAAGAAGCTTACTCAAGCACCGGTACTTGCATTACCATGTTTTGAAAAGGTGTTCGAGGTTGAATGTGATGCATCTGGCGTTGGGATTGGAGGAGTTTTAACTCAAGAAGGTAAACCCATAGCCTTCTTTAGTAAAAAACTATGTGACTCAAGAAGATAGTACTCCACATATGACAAGGAATTCTATGCTATCATTCGGTGTCTAGAGCATTGGAGTCATTATTTGGTGGCCAGTGAGTTCATGCTTCATTCTGATCATGAAGCCTTAAAGTACATACAAGCCCAACACAAACTCAACTCACGCCAGGCCAAATGGGTTGAGTTCCTCCAGTCATTCCATTTCACCATCAAGCATAAATCAAGAAAATTGAATCAAGGTGCAGATGCATTATCAAGGAGACATCTTCTATTATTTCAATTGGATGCTCTTATTCTTAGCTTTGAGCACCTCAAGAGTTTGTATGCTGAAGATGAAGACCTTGCGAGTTTATTTGTTGCATGTTCAAAACACCCCAAGGGAGATTTTCTAGTCCAAGATGGTTATTTATTCAAAGGAGTGCGATTGTGTATTCCTAAGTGTAGCACACATGAGCTTCTAATCAGGGAGGTTCGTGGAGGTTCTTTAGCAGGTCATTTTGGAGAATCCAAGACCCTTACCATGCTAAGGGAACATTATTATTGGTCCGGAATAGAGAAGGATGTTGAAGATATCCTTAGAAGATGTGGAACATGTCAAATTGCCAAAAGTCATACCCTACCACATGGCTTGTACACTCCATTGCCCATACCAACTCTACCATGGGTGGATGTGAGTATGGATTTCATTTTGGGACTACCAAAAACTCAGAGGGGCAAGGATTCAATATTTGTGGTGGTAGATCGATTTTCAAAGATGGCACACTTCATTCCATGCAACAAAACCAATGATGCTACACACATTGCCGAGCTCTACTTCAGGGAGGTAACAAGACTACATGGTATTCCTAAATCTATTGTTTCAGATAGGGATACAAAGTTTCTAAGTCATTTTTGGATTACCTTATGGAAGAAACTTGGTACTAAGTTCTTGTTTAGTGCTACTTGTCACCCCCAAACTGATGGCCAAACTGAGGTAACTAATTGAACCATAGGAACTCTTCTAAGGGCATTGATTAAACCTCACGCTAAGGCCTGGGATTTACTCTTACCACATGCTGAGTTTGCATACAGCAGGGCACCTAGCAAGGCTACAGGTCTTTCACCATTCAAGGTGGTGTATGGGATTGATCCTTTAAGTCCTAATGATCTTACTCCACGGCCCTAAGACCAAAAGCCCCATGTTCATGCAATAACAAGAGTAAAAGAGATCCAAAAGCTCCATGAGTTGGTGAAAGCAAGAATTAGGAAGACTAATGCAGCATATGAAGCACACGCTAACAAGCATACGAGAAGGATTGTATTTCAACCTGGAGACTTAGTATGGATTCACCTAAGGAAGGAAAGATTTCCTTCTAAGAGGAAAAATAAGCTTCTACCAAGAGCTAAAGGTCCATTTGAAGTCTTGGAAAGAGTTAATGACAATGATTATAAGGTTGATCTACCAGGTGATTATGAAGTCTCTGCCACCATCAATGTGGCTGATTTGAGTCCATTCTATCCCAATGTTCCTCCACAAGATTTGAGGATCAAATCTTTTCAACAAGGGGAGGATGATGGGATCCTAGCCACTGAAGATCTTGTCCATGATGATACAAGTCCTACACATCCAAGAATAAGGTCCCAAGTGAAGAAAATGGCTCAATTATTGCAACAGAATGAAGCTAGCACAAACGGGTTCACTAGTTTCAAAGTGCCCGGTTTTGTGCATTCGATTTCCTAAGCTACATTGTAGCTTATGACTAACATTTTTGCATTTTTGGAAACCTTTTGATGTTGTCTTGTATGTCCAAGCATTTGTTTCAAGTCAAGCATGCAAGAAGATGAAGAATCAAGGTAATTTTCCCAACCGTTCCCATTTGGCCTCCATTTGCACGGTTTAATGTATGTGTTTTGTTAACCTAGTAAAACACATCCTAACCTTGATTTCTTGGTTGGGGGGGATTATATACATCCTAAAATTACCCCCCCCCCACGTTTAAAATCCAAGTCATGAACATTTTTTCTGTAGCTACAAAATGCTCTAAAACCGGCCCTCACATGCTTGAACCCGGTTCAAGAGAACCGATTTTCTTTTCCCCTAAACCAACCTGCGAACCTACCTTGCAAGTTGATGGGCACGCTCTCCAATATTGGCACACACTCCTAAGTACTCTAGCATTGGCTGCCCCTTAAAAGAGAAACCAATGGAAGCAAGACAAAGTGATGAATGGTGCCTAATTCCTATTGGCTAGCTGCAATCCTCCCATGCATATTTCGGCCATGCACATGCTTATCCTTGACTTTGCTGGTTGTTTAAGTATCTAAGCAAGTGTTTAAGATTGTATAATTAGCCTAGACAATATTTTACTTCATGTTTTTGATGTATTAATTCTAGTTAATTGTGTTTGTACCTAGATTAGCTTAACCGATTGTATTTAGTCACTAAACATTTCCTCACTTGGAAGGAAAGGGGAGGGGGACGTGTAATAGCTAGAATCCTTGGCCATTTTGCTGCTTCATAAAAGCTTTCAAAGGCCATAGTTTCATTTCATAAGTTGTTGAATGAAAATCAAAGTTTGAGAGCATTTGCTTTCTTCTTTCTAAACTCTTGCTCGCTTATCCTTAATTAGGCCAATTAAGGTGGTGTCCAAGTGAGTCTTAACCTTTATTAAGTGGTGATTCTATATCTTAATCAAGATTAAGGGCCCTAAGCTTGAAGGTTGGTGGTGATTCTGTATCCAATCTTGGGTTTAGTTCTATCCTATTCTAGATTCATCTGCATGATTTGCTTAGTGAAGTAACTAGCTTGGATTATAAGTTAATTGCTTTCACTTAGTTAATCTTTCACATCCATTCACCTTCCCTCTTGAAATACTCCTTTTTACATCCATTTTCACTATTTACACTTCACCAAAAAAGAGCAAAACCGAAGTATCCTTCAAGAGCCATCAACCATGCTCTTTTCTCTTCCTCACGGTTTAGTGGATAGCAAAGTGGCACGGCTGGCCGTGCTCCTAGGCACGACCGTGCCACCTAGGTTGTGACCAAACCTTGAGTTTTCCACCTCCTTTTGGTGTGAGTTAGCTTGGGTAGTAATTCCCCTTGACACTTACATCAGATTTTGAGCCTTATTTGGACTAATTCGTTATATTTAGCCTCATATTTCTTTCATGTGTGTGACTCTTCCATGATAGAGGCATTTCCTTCTTTGGCCATTTTAGCCACATAGCCAAATAGCTTATCCTTGGGTTATATGTTTTTTTTCCCTTTGTTAGGCGCCTTTGAGCGTATATCTTTCTGTGTTGTGATCCTTTCATATTAGCCCTTGGCCAAGCACATATTACCACTTTTAAGCCAAGTCTATAGAGTGGGTGGTTTTGGTGATAATTAAGTTTACGGTGGCTTTGCTATGTTGGTTTGTTAAGGGATTGATGATATTAAGCATTCGCTTTGGTTCCTTCTTATTTGGGTTGTGTGTATATATGTATTCGGTTGTGAGTTGATAGTTAGTGATCCTATGCCTTTCATTAATTGCAATAAAAAACCCCCCCAAAAAAGAAGAAAAGCTATGTTGAAAAAAAAGAAAAAAAAAGAGAAAATCGTAGAAAAAAAAGGAAAAAGAAAATGACTAAATGATTCGCATTGCATATGTACATAGCTTGTGTTCCTTCTTTGTCAACTCATTTCCTACTTGATTCATTTGGGATATGTTCATTGTATTGTTGGGGTTTGGATAGTTGATAAATTTCATAGTTGCTTGGTATTTTGTTGGTTGCTCCCTAATCACTTGGCTACTTAGCTCCACATTATCCAAATGCATTTGTCCGCTCCTTTCCCTTAACCCTTTTTAGCCCACATTACAACCCAAATAAAGTCCTCTTGATTGTCTTGTGCACATTGCATTCAAGTGGTGAATAATTTGAGATCCTTGTTAAGCATATGGTAGATTGCATCTTTTGAATGAGTCTTGAGCGAACCTATGCTATATTTTAAACACATGAGCGGGAGTGATCCACATTTTCCAAAAGCGAGGTTTTACCAGTCTAATTAACTATATTCAATTCCATGTGCTTGCATGATATGCTTTATGGTTCTTTGGGGGTGATCAAGTTTGATATCGAGCTTCTGATATTATACTTCTTCGAAAACCTTCTACTCCTAATTTCGAAATGTTTGGCACATTACTTGGGTTTGTCATTGATTGTCACTCTTGCTTATGATATGCTATTACTTGCCTACTTTAAGGAGGTTGTTCCGTTTTGAGTCATGGATGCATTTTCCCTTGTTGTTTTTCTATAGTGTTTGCTTGAGGACAAGCAATGGTTTAAGCATGGAGGAGTTTGATAAGTGCTTAAAGCGTACATCATTTTAGGGTCATTTTGTTGTATTTTTAGGAAAACTTATATGCTTTATGTGATAATTTATACTCCTTTTCTCATTTTACGCTTAGATATGGTTGTTTTCTGTGTTTTGTAGGATTCTGGACCTTTTTGCTTTAGCTTTGACCCTAGTTGAGTGCATTTTGACTCCCCGTGGATGCCGCTGAGTTGCCACGCCCGTGGAAAAAAAGAAGAACAGAAGAATGTCGAGCTCCAATGGCCCTAAAATGCTAATAACATGATTTACAGAAAATTACAGAGGAACACTTAATGATAGAAGGCGCTACTGCCGTCCTGATCAGGACAAGGCTCACTGAAATCATTTAATCTTACAACTCACTTTCTGTAATGCCCCGACCCCTCTCGGTCGTAAGTCTTACCAATAACAGCTTCAAGGATCGTCAACTGAGCCCACAAATCACCATAAGTCTTTCCGGCGTGCTTCGTCCCCGCTCACACGCTGCTTGGGAAACTTCCCAGGAGGTCACCCATCCCAAGATTGCTCCCCAGCAAGCACGTTTAACTATGGAATTCTTAAGAGTGGGCTTCCCGAAAAGAAAGGTGCACATTTGGTGATATAAATAGTCAGTTCGATCCTTTTTAAGCCACATTTGGGGTGCTACAATCACCCCAACTTGAAACGCACAACGTCCCCCGTTGTGTCTTACTAACCGACTGACTTACGAGTTCTCTTAATCGGCGGTCCACACCTAGTATCTTTACCCCGTTAGGTGACTGCCCATGGGCTCTCCATCTACTGGCACAACTCATGGTCACGGGTCGGCTCTGATACCATTTGTAATGCCCTGACCCTTCTCGTTCGCAGGTCTTACCAATAACGGCTTCAAGGATCGTCGATTAGCCCCACAAATCACCACAAGCCTATCCGGCGTGCTTCGTCCTCACTCACACGCAGCCTTGGAAACTTCTAAGATTGCTCCCCAGCAAGCACGCTTCATTGAGGAGTTCTTAAGAGTGGGCTTCCCTAAAAGAAAGGTGCACCTTTATTGATATAAGTAGTCACTTCAAATCTTTTTAAGCCACAATCGAGGTGTTACAATCACCCCGAGTTGAAGTGCACAACGTCCTCGTTGTGCCTCACTAACGGACCGACTTACCAGTCCTCTTGACCGGCAGTCCACACCTAGTATCTTTGCCCCGCTAGGTGACTGCTCATGGGCTCTCCATCCATTGGCGTAGCTCATGGTCGCGAGTTGGCTCTGATACCATCTGTAATCCCCCGACCCTTCTCGTTCGCAGGTCTTACCAATAACGGCTTAAAGGATCGTAATGACTACATATATCACCAAAGGTGCACCTTTCTTTTCGAGAAGCCCACTCCTAAGAACTTCACAGTTAAGCGTGCTTGGCAATCTTAGGATGGGTGACCTCCTGGGAATTTTTGTAGGTAGAGTGTGAGCGAGGACGAAGCACGCCGGAAAGACTTGCGGCGATTTGTGGGACAGTCGATGATCCTTGAAGCCGTTATTGATAAGACCTGCCACTGAGAGGGGGTCGGGGCATTACAGATATTGGAACACCCTGATTATGGCTTAAAAGGATTTGAAGTGACTACTTGTATCACCAAAGGTGCACCTTTCTTTTCGGGAAGCCCACTCTTAAGAACTCCTCAGTTAAGCGTGCTTGCTGGGGAGCAATCTTAGGACGGGTGACCTCCTGCGAAGTTTCCCAAGGTGTGTACGAGCAAGGACGAAGCACGCTAGATAGGCTTGTAGTGATTTGTGGGGATAGTCAACGATCCTTTAAGCCGTTATTGGTAAGACTTGCGAACGAGAAGGGTTGGGGCATTACAAATGGTATCAGCACCGACCTGTGACCATGAGTTGCACCAGTGGATGGAGAGCCCATGAGCAGTCACCTAGAGGTGCAAAGATACTGGGTGTGGACTGCCAGTCAAGAGGACTGGTAAGTCAGTCGGTTAGTCAGGCACAACGAGGACGTTGTGCGCTTCAAGTGGGGGTGATTGTATCACCCCGATTGCGGCTTAAATGGATTTGAAGTGACTGCTTATATCACCAAAGGTACACCTTTGTTTTTGAGAAGCCCACTCTTAAGAAGTCCTCAGTTAAGCGTGCTTGCTGGGGAGTAATCTTAGGATGGGTGACCTCCTGGGAAGTTTCCCAGGTTACGTGTGAGGGAGGAAGAAGCACATCGGATAGGCTTGTGGTGATTTGTTGGGCTAGTCGACGATCCTTTAAGCCGTTATTGGTGAGACTTGCGAACGAGAAGGGTCGGGCCATTACACTTTCATAATCACAATATCTATTAAATTGAAACATTCCAAGACCAAAGTCCATATTAGCTCACTTCAATACAATCGACTTAATCATACCATGTGCTAACTCGCACTCAAAACTACACAAGTATGTTGAATATAAGCCGTTATTGGTGAGACCTGCAAATGAGAAGGGTCGGGGCATTACACTGTCATAATCACAATATCTATTAAATTGAAACATTTCAAAACCAAAGTCCATAATAGTTCACTTCAATACAATTGACTTAATCATACGATGTGCTAACTCGCACTCAAAACTACACAAGTATGTTGAATATAAACCCAACTTGATCTTGAGGTTGATTCTAACATTCATGCTATGCTGAATCCACTGTGAGCATCTGATGACTTCCAAAAGGGCTTGCTAAATCGAGAAACATGTGATACTTCATCACCTAAAATGGAAAACATGAAAACAATTGAAAAATGTGAGCTAAAACTTAGAACATGCATTCCTATATTGTAAAATGAGCATAGAAATATTGTTGATTGGTACTCGCCTTTGCAATTCATTTAGTTCGCAATAAAAATGAAAATAAAAGTAATATAAAACTAAATCGGTCTTGATTTTGTGGATGGAACCCCTTGCAATGATATGATCTATACGTAGGTATACACCTGCCAATCCAATCAAGACTTGGCCTGAAGCCGTGCGGGTAAATGATGGGTTGATGCCATATAGATGATAACTGACGGGATCACAAGTTAAACAACAAATCACGGTATCAACCGATTCATTGATAAACTCATTAAGAGTTGCAAATTGGTAAACATGTTCTGCTTTCTGAAGATACAGGCAATGGACATACCTTGAGTCTTTAAAAATGTCATCTGACTTCATAAATGTCAGCTATTTCATAAATGTCATCTGAGTTGATAAATATGTTCTGACTTGATAACACTTATGCATAACGGGGAACGATAACTAGGCCTCGACTCTGTTTCATATATGTCATTGTAGGTATGTGTAGTTAGTAAATGATTCTTACTTACATGATTGAGTAAGTAAAAGTATGTATAATAGAAATTGAGTAATCAAATGGTATACATAACTTGGGTATCAATATAACTTCAAAACTGAATTAGTGGAAGTAATTAAATCTGATGTAAAGTAAACGAAAGTAAAATAGATCACAATGAGATAAATAAGATTACAAAGGAAAACGCCTTGATGGTGACAAATGGGAGAGTGATTTTGGCCTTTTCTGAAATAGGTTGTTGATGCGGGTTAAAGGCTTGTTGATGTATAGCTTCGCTCAAGATAACGAGTACACTAGATTAGGTTGATAATTACATTTAGTACATTCTGAATTGAGTAAGTAATAAAGGTTGAGGCCAAGAGAGATATATCTTGGTTTAAAATAGCATAAAATGCAATAACTTGGTCCGATAAATATGGTTTCTAAGTCAAAAATTCTCCCCACTTCTCATATTTCATTTACAAGTCCATTAAATACAGTTTTTCACCCCAAATAGATTATTGATCCCAATGAAAGCTATTAAACTCCCCAAACTTGGTACTTTCTTTGTAATATCCATAAGTGATTCAAAACTCATAATTAAGCTCCCAAAATGCATGTTTTTCCTCTTTTCTCTCATAAATTGAGTTGAAAATTGTAATAAAATCTATGAATATTCATTTCCCCCTTAAATGACCTTACTTTACCCAAAATACACAAAATGAGTTCATGGTCAATCTCACTCAATCTTTATTATTGCTCTTTACACAATTACTCAAAATGGTTCGAAAAATCACGAATCTCAAAATACTCGACCCAAATTCTTGGAATCTTATAGGAAATTCAAAAATAATATAGGAAATCTACAGCAAATGTTTCAGAATTTTCGTCCAAGTATATGCTACACATAAATTGCAATAACAACCCAATTTGCACCAAAGCAGGTCAGTTCACTTCAAAACTTCATAACTTTTACCCTTGACCTCAAATGGATAGCTAAAATCCTAATATGGAAAGATTAGGAAGTCTCAAAAAACTTTTATTTACAACAGAAAATATGATTCTCACAATAGGGTTCCTAAAATGGGGCTAAAACACAAGTGTGTCAATTTTGGTTAAACCTACGCAACTCTAGCAAAATAGCCATAATGTTTTCCATAGAACTCGGATTAAGGCAATTGAAAAGGAATTTGAAATCTAACAAACTAACCTATCTACCCACCAAAAATTATAATTTTTTAGTGGGCTGATCATTTACCAATTTAAGCTCAAAGTCACCCCTGTTTTCTACCATTTCCAGCCCTCACTGTTTTTGCTGTTGTAACATAAATCCTCACTCGAAATCATTCCAAATTACCAAAAACATCATTATAATCATCAATAAGACTAAAGATTACAAAATTATAAACAAAACAATAAAAATCCATCACTTGACTTAAGCTAACTTGATTATGACAAAACCCTAACTTTAACATGCTTCAAGCTCAACCCCACCATGATCAATATTCCCAAAATCAAAAAACAATTGCATGATAGCGTCTATTTTGATCTTAAGAGCATGAATCATAACTAAAACAGTCATAAAACGAAAAATACATCAAGATCAAGTAAGGGTTTACTCACTTTAATGCTTGAAAAACAAGAGATGTATGTGGTGTGAGGTGTGGGGGATGGCTGGTGGTGGTTGTGGTGGTCGGAAGCATCCCCTAGCTGGCCGAAAAACACCAGAAGAAGGCAGTTGTAGCTTGGGGGGGTGGGGGGCAAGGGGGCCGGGGGGGTATAGGGAGAAAGGAGAGAGAGAGAGATGTGTGAGTGATCTTTTTACTTGGCTAAGAATGAAAGAAGCATTACTTGGCTAATTTTATCAATCAAAAAATGACCTTTTGTTAACCATGATTGGCTTGTACGATTTGAGGCCTAGGAAGGGAAGTGAACCGTACGTGATTAAATTTTCGTCGCTCGAAATTAAATTTTTGCGAGGTTGTAAAAACAATAGTAGCAGTAGTATTAGTAGTAGTAGTAGTAGTAGTAGTAGTAGTAGTAGTAGTAGTAGTAGTAGTAGTAGTAATAATAATAATAATAATAATAATAATAATAATAATAATAATAATA
>JACYFF010031955.1:64339905-64371937 GCA_017589665.1 Selenicereus undatus
AATAATAATAATAATAATAATAATAATAATAATAATAATAATAATAAAAATAGTAATAATAATAATAATAATAATAATAATGAATTCTTAAATTATAACTATCGATGCCTAGTATCGTTTTACCTGAAATTTTGCAATAATTGAAACCCAAAATGCAAAGTGCGACCCAAAATTGTAATTTTCCAAATAAATAAATTAGGTGTATTTGAATTAATAAACATGATTTAGTTAAATAAATAACCATGAAAATAAAGATGATTTAAATAAATATGGGTTAGGGTTGGGATGTTACACAAAGCTGACCACGGTCGGTCCGTGGTGGACCTCTTTCCCGTGAGGCCGTTTGTTTTCTCAAGACCTTTTAAATTCCGAGTAGTTTTTAATGCGATTTATTCATATGGCCGTTCGGCTTCCAACAGCTTTACTATAAAAGGGCACTCTCATCCTTATTTCAACACACATCCCATCCCCATTCCACTCTTCATAATTCACCATCTAGTTAGGATTTGGATTAGATTAGCGGAGGAGGAAGTTGAAGGTGAAGATTACAAGGGTTCTGGATCGAGTTTGCAACGACAGTTCAAGCACGGATTAGCTGAGCAATGCCTCTCCTTTCTCTTCTCTTTTCTCTTTATATTTTTATGCTTTTAGATTGTTGTTGACGTGTATGTTAAGTTTTGGATTGTTAATCTTGGAATTAAGTTGAGTTGTTGTGAATGAATCAATTCTTGTTTTGATCAAAAAGTGCTTTGGTTTTGTTGGGTTTATTCTATTGAATCTTAGATGTTGATTTACAAGTAGGAAACTTGATTAATTTCTTACTTGTTTTAGACATATGGTGAAAAACTAAAAGGTGACACTAGATGTTGGAAAGCTAAACTTTGACTTAAGTGAGTGAGATCTTGAGAAAGAATCACCGTTTATACAACAACAACAACAACAACAAACTCCCATGTGGGTCCCGCTTTCGCGGGTTCTGGGGAGATCCAGTTGGAGGCAACCTTACCTCTACCGGTATTCCTACCCATAGAGAGGTTGATTCCAAAAGACCCACAAAATAGTTTTGTGAAAAAGGTTTGAAGGAAAAAACGATTGTAGAAACCAATTACCGAGTAAGAGAAAGATAGAGCGGATGAGAAAAGGTTCTGAAAGGCAAATAAAGAGGGATAGAATACATAGCAAATAAATAAGAAGCGGAGCAGAGACATACCTCATCAAAACCAGGGGCGCTTGGTGCCGTCTCATCCCTGAAAAGCACGACCTGCGGACAAGCAAACCAAAACCCTACCCACCCCACACCGCCTAAGCTACAGCCTGACCCCTACAATCAGAAACCTTAATCCTGTCCCGCCACAACCTCCTATCCTGAGCCATGTCCTCCATGAGTCCGACAACTCTCAAGTCCTCTCTAACCACTTGTTCTAGACTCTTCTTCGGTCTACCCCTCCCTCTCTTACCACCGGGGGGGTTGATTCTCTCACACCTTCTCACTGGAGCGGCCGCACTTCTCCTCTTGACGTGACCGAACCATCTGAGCCTTGATTCCCGCATCTTCTCCTCTATCGGGGCCACTTCAGCTAAGCCCCTAAACACTTCATTCCTGATCCTGTCCAATCTCGTTGAGCCACACATCCACCTGACCATTCTCATCTCAGCTACCATCAACCTTTGGATCTGCGTCTTTTTTACAGGCCAACACTCCGATCCATAGAGAACAGCCGGTCTGACTACAGTCCGATAGACTTTGCCTTTCAAACCTATGGGCACTCTCTTGTCGTACAGCACCCCTGACGCTGCCTTCCACTTTTGCCATCTCACTCTAATCCGCTGGCTAATGTCCTCGTCAATGTCCCCATTCTGCTGGATGATCGAGCCCAGATACTTGAATTTGTCAGCCTTTGGTATTGCCCTCCCATCCAGAACGACATCTCCCCCCTCTACTATCCTCCCGCTGAAACAACAGTGAAGGTATTCCGTTTTCGACCTACTCAACCGAAAGCCCATAGCCTCCAGCGTGCGCCTCTAACTCTCCAACCTGTCATTCACCCCCTGCCTGGTGACATCAATAAGAACGATGTCATCTGCAAATAACATGCACCAAGGCACCTCGTCCTGTATACCTCTAGTGAGTTTGTCCAAAACTAATGTGAAAAGAAACGGGCTTAAAGCGGATCCCTGGTGCAGGCCCAGAGTAACAGCAAAGTCATTTGAGACCCCGCCCGGGGTCCTAACCCTCATCCGCCCTCCCTCGTACATGTCCTTGATAACATGAATATACTCGGGCGACACCCTTTTCTCTTCCAAACACCTCCACAATACCTCCGTTGGCACTCTATCATAGGCTTTCTCCAGGTCAATGAACACCATATGGAGATCCACCTTTCTGTCCCTAAACGCGCCCATGAGCCCTCTGAGGAGGTAGATCACTTCAATGGTCGCTCTGCCTGGCATGAAACCAAATTGGTTTTCTGAAATCTCTACTTCCCCTCGCAGCCTTCTCTCAATCACCCTCTCCCACAGTTTCATAGTGTGGCTGAGCAGCTTGATGCCCCTAAACTTATTACAATCTTGGATATCCCCTTTGTTTTTGTACAGTGGGATGATTGTACTGACCCTCCACTCTCTGGGCATCTTGGTGGTCCGAAAAATGATATTGAAAAGCTCTGTGAGCCATTCTAGCCCCACTTCCCCCAGAAACTTCCAAACTTCCACTGGAATCTGGTCCGGGCCCACTGCCTTCCCCTTCGCCATCTTCTTCAAGGCCTCCCTAATCTCCTCCTTTGAGATCATATCGCCCGCACGCTGATCGCTACACTCTCTGCCCCGACTACTGACGTCTCCCCCCCTTCCCCATCCCCATCCCCATTGAGGAGTTTAGCAAAGAACCTTTGCCATCTCTCCTTAATTTCAGCATCCTCCGTCAACACCTTACCCTCTTCGTCCTTGATACACCTTACCACCCCCAAATCCCTAGTCTTCCTCTCCCTTGCCCTCGCCAGTTTAAAAACCTCCTTCTCCCCTTCTTTCGTCCCCAATCTATGGTACAGTCTATCAAACGCCTGATTCTTAGCTACTGCCATTGCCCTTCTGGCTACTTTCTTGGCCGCCTTGTATCCAATCTTCTTATGCGCCCTCTCGTCCTCCGAGCTGCTGTTCATGAACTCCGCGTAAGCCTCTTTTTTTGCCTTACTTTCTCCTTTACCTCTTCGTTCCACCACCAGGCGCCCTCCATCCTTTTACCGCCTCCCCTTGACAGACCTAAGGTTTCCTTAGCCGCCCTATGGATGCAATCCGCCATAGCATCCCACATCGAATCGGCGTCTTCAGCCCTCCTCCAAGCTCTCTCCTCAACTATTCTTTCTGCTATTAACCCCGCCTTCTGCTTTGTGAGGGTCCACCACTTAATTCTAGGTTCTTCAGCTCTCCTCTTCGACCTCTTAGGATACTTGAACTCTGCATCTAAAACCAGCAGCCTGTGTTGAGTTCCCAGCAACTCGCTAGGGATCACTTTACAGTCCTTACACGATCTCCGAGTCTCCTTCCTCGTTAGGAAGTAGTCAATCTGGGTCTTGCAGGAAATGCTCTTGAAGGTCACTATGTGTTCCTCCTTCTTCTTGAAGAAGGAGTTGGCAACCCACAAATCAAAGGCCACCGCAAAGTCCAGCACAGAGACCCCTCCCGCATTTCTCTCACCGAAACCGAAACCCCCGTGGACCCCATCATAACCTGCTGCCTCCGCGCCGATATGACCGTTAAAGTCTCCTCCTATGAACAGTTTCTCACTCTGGGGTACCTCCTGAGCGACCTCGTCTAGATCCTCCCAGAAGAGCTTCTTAGTTTCCTCTGGCAGGCCTACCTGGGGCGCATACACACTCACCACGTTCACAAAAACTGAACCCACCAAAACTTTAATGGCCATAATCCGGTCGCTCTTACGCCTCACCTCGACCACCTGGTCCGCCAAATCCTTCACGACCAGGATGTCAACTCCATTCTTCCCCTTGGTTGACCCCGAGTACCACAGCTTGTACCCATCGATCTCTCTAGCTTTCGCCCCAACCCACTTCGTCTCCTGGACACACGCTATACTAATCTTACGCCTACGCAGAGCCTTAACTAATTCTATCGACTTACCCGTGAGGGTCCCAATGTTCCAGGATGCAAGACGTACCTTCCGCAACCCTAACCCCCTCCTAACCCCAGAACTCCCCGGAGGACAGGCTGAAACAGTTACATGGCCCGCCACAGATGCTGACGTCTAGAAGGCCAACAAACACCCTAAAGAGCTACCAACTAAAAGACACCCGAAAAAGCTGGTCAACTACCCTCCAACCACTAGAAAAGAAATATATACAGCAAGACTACTTGGTAAAGAAACTAAGATACAGGATAAAAAGTGAACAAAATCTAATATAGCCTAAACTAACTATAAAGTAAATGATAATAAAAAAACTAGAACAGATATAAAAGAACTACATAATAATACTAATACTAATAAAGATACCACTAGCAATGCAGATATAAATAATAATAATAATAATAATACTAACAATGAAAGAACCAATCTGACAAAAAAGTATGCAAAAACCGACAATGGCCCCACTTATACAGTAATGAAATAAATAATTGAAAACCTAATAGAAAAAAAGCAGTAATGAAATAGAAGTAGAAAATAATAATAACAATAACAATAATAATAATATTAATATTAATAATAATAATAATAGTAATAGTAAAATCCCCCTGATACAAAAGGAATGTAATAAACTATATTGAGAGCAGATGAAGTAGCTAACCACAGGCAGAGAGAACCCCAAGCAACACTAGGATGAAGTTACACAAGTAATGCCACAGCCACCCAAAACTATTGAAACAAAAGCCACGGTCAGAGAAACTGATTACCTGGGACAGAGCCTCCAACGGTCAGAAACTCCAAAATCCAGCCCCCCTTTCACCCAACTGATGAGAACACTCTGTTCTCTCTCTCTAAATTCGATCAATTGATTGCCGAAGCTAAATTGAATACCCCAAGAATCACCGTTTATGAAACGTCTAAATTTGATAATCGCGTTCTTAATGATCTTAGATTAATCAAATACCCTTGAGAAATGGAAGTTGATTAGATTTAAGAATTTCACTCCACCTTGAAAAAGGGGTTTGATAAATTGATTAGCGGTTTTGGAATTACCCTTCTAAAGAAAAGGTGATTGATTAATTCTTGAGTCGGAAAATTGCTTGGTTTGATGAAATTCCTTGATTTTCTATCCATTAGATTAGATAGTACATTAGTTAAATTTCATTCTCGAATTTGGATTCTCATAGCATATCTTGAGGGAATATGGGCTAGTAGATCAACCTAGTCTCTATGGGATCGACCTTTATTTGGTACAATGTCACCATGTGCTTGCGGGCCCATCACATGGGTAGGGTAATTTTTCTTGTAAGGCTTGAGTTGTCGAGAAGCATAAGCTACTATCTTGTCTTCTTGCATTAGTACACGCCCCAACCTGTTCTTCAAAGCATCACTATAAATGGTATACTCCTTACCTTCTACTGCTAACGTTAGGATTGGGGGCGGTAGTTAATCGCTACCTTAGCTCTTGAAAATCTCTCTCACATTTCTCTGTCCACTAAAATTTATTCGCCTTCTTCAACAAATTGGTCGGGGCCGAAGCTATTTTCAAAAAGTCTATGGCGAACCTTCGATGATGGCCCACTAAATCCAAAAAGCTTCTAATCTCAGTGACGTTGGTCGACCTTGACCATTTCGTGATTGCTTTCACCTTTTGGGGGTCAACTTTCATTCCTTCTTTTGTAACCACATGTCCTAAGAACACCACTTCTTCCAAGCAAAATTCACACTTCTTTAATTTACCATAAAGTTGATGCTTCCTTAGGGTTTATAAAGCCATCCTCAAATGATTAGCATGTTCCTCCTTGCCCTTAGTATAGATAAGAATGTCATCTATGAACACCAGTACAAACTTCTCTAGATAGTGTCTAAAGATCCTGTTCATAAGATCCGTGAAGGTTACAGGGGCATTGGTGAGGCTGAATGGCATCATCGTAAACTCATAATGACCATACCTGTCCTAAACGCAGTCTTGGGGATGTCTTTAATCCTAAGTTGATGGTACCCCGACCTCAAATCGATCTTAGAGAAAACTCCTGCTCCCTGGAGTTGATCAAACAAATCATCTATTCGTGGCAAAGGTTATTTGTTTTTGATGGTGATCTTGTTCAGCTCCCTGTAGTTAATACATAGCCTTAAGGTTCTGTCCTTTTTCTTTATGAACAACATTAGGGAACCCCATGGTGACATGCTTGGCTTGATAAGTCCCTTCTGTAACAGCTCATCTAAGTGAATCTTTAGTTCCTTAAACTCAGTTGAGGCCATATGATAGGCTGGGCACTAGGGATTAATTCAATTCCAAAATCAATTTCTCTCTATGGGGATAATCCTGGTAATTGCTCAGGAAAAACATCTTTAAACTCACAAACTACAGGAATATTTTCTGCTTTCTCTCCTTTTGTTTGGGTGTCGATAACATAACACAAATATCCAATACATCCTTGACATAATAGCTTACTTGATTTCATTGCAGAGATCAAGGGACAAGATTTTTCTACTCTCCACCCATAGAAGCATACTTCTCTCCCTTTTTCACCATTCAAAATAACCTTAAGATCTTCCCAGTCAATCTTAGCTCTATAAGTGTGCAACCAATTCATTCCCAAAATCATACTAAAATCAGTCAAATCAAATTGAATCAAATCTACAAGGAAGGTGGTTCCACCAATGGTAATAGGAATAAATTTATAGGAGATGGGGCACTCAACCACAGAATTATTCTATAGCTTTATCCTATAATTAGTTTTCGTCCTCCTATCCTCTTGGTTGAATTGCATGGTAGATCGGGTGGATATAAACGAATGAGAAGCACCGAATCAAATAATACATAAAATGGCTTTGAATTTAAAATGTGAGTTCCAATGACTACGTACCAAAGGTGGCAGCTTCCTTCTTGTTCATTGCATATGCCCATCCTACTGCTGCAGGCCTTGGTGGTGGGGCCCCTTGGTGAGGTGTGGCCAAGGGTTTTGTTGCACCCTTATCTAAACCTTCAACCTTCGTGGGCGGGCAGCAATGAGGTGTTCAGGGCTTCTACATTACATGCATTTGTTGGTTCCTACTCGGTATTCGGGGGTGATACTTCCACATTTCCCATAGGGGTCTGTTAAGCTTACAGGATAGCTCTTGGGAGGAGCGGCAGAAGGTTTCTTCTGGTTAACACTCTCACTCGGAGTTCCTCACTCAAACCCTTTTCTCTTTTGGTTAATCGGGTTTAGGGCCCTTAATTCTGCCTTCACTCGCTCCACTTCAGCGGCTTACTCATATAACTCTTGGTAAGTTAAGATTGGTTGTCGAGCTAACTAATTTTGAATATAGAAGGCCAAACTCTCTTCAAACCTCCTCATCTTTAACCTTTCAGATGACACAAATTCAAGGACAAACCTGGATAATTTTGTGAACTTACTGCCATACTGTATCACTATCATGTTGTCACTATTCTTCAGCTCCGTAAACTCTTTCTCCTTTTGTCTTTAGACCACAACTGGATAAAATTTTTCCCTCAACTCACCTAGGAATTTACTCAAGGTGATTCAGCCCCTCCGAGCCTATCCTTAACAGTGTTCCACCAAATATCAGCTTCAGCAGTCAAATAATACATCCCAATGTTTACTTTTTTTTTCTTCTGACACCTCTACCACTGTAAAGATTTTCTCCATTCTCCTTACCCATTCATCCAACACTAGTGGATCGTAATTTCCATCATACACTTTAGGGTTGCGTCGTGCTACCCTATCTGCTAATTTATCATCTTTAGGAGGGGTTTCAGTAGGCACCTAGGGAATTTGCTTCATCGGTTTAGCTACTGAGGTGGGCCAGTACTTTGGGCCCTCAATGTTGTTAGCGAACTTAGGGGGAATTGCTGGCATTTCACCAAAATTTGGCGGCATATGATGTGAGGCTTGTTCACCCGATCCCTTGCCATGATCCGAGTTATCTGCTATTTGAATCTCCACATTGTTGTGCACTAGCTCAAACATTCTGATCATACATTAAACGAGACAATTCAATCACTGGAATACCCAAACATATAAGATGAGTATGCCCAATAAATACATTTAATATGGCTCAAATATTATTTAAAACAGAACCGAAAGCTTCATTAGATAATTTCATAACTGCTTATTTACATACGTGGCTGCCTGTTTATATACATGATCATCAAAATATAACACATCTAGCTGACTAAGTAAGATCGACCCTGACTCATACCAAAAATACTAACTAGCCCCTAGTCCCTAAATCTATCACATGCCCAAAAAAGAAACGGATCATGTCATCACGCTAGGAAGGATTTGACTATCTATATACAATGTCATATGCCACACAAAATGCAACTATCTAATCCAACCATACTATATACATGCGGGGCTCAAAATGTAACCTACTCAAGTCAACACCTGAAAAAGAACCTAACGATGCCTAGACGGGTTATAATCTGGGATGGACTTATCTTCCGGCTCCTTGCCTGAGTCGAAGCTATTGTCTGATGCTCCAAACTCTACCTTGTCGACCTCCTAATCGACCTGCTGCTCTCCCACATCCTCTTCGACCTCCTAATCCATTTACTACTCCTCTACTACCTTATCAATCTCCTGATCCTCCTTTGGATCGTCCTCTTCCTCCAGATGGCCCTCGAAACCCTCCATGGGCTCGTCGTCAGAACTAACTACCATGACCTATAGTGTATCAGGGAGATCCACCACCACGTGAGCCTTCCCAGGACTGTCGGGCATTTGTCAAGTACCCTGTACAAGTGGCAAAGGTGGTCCCTGTGCTGGTGCAAGTGGTGCAGGCGGGGGATCTGCCTGGTGTAAAGGAAAGACGTGCTGAAGAGTCTCCATAGTAGTCCTCCTCTGCTCGGACTCCTCCCGTAACATCAACTCCGAAGTGATGGTAGCCTAAGCCCCCTAGACCTGGAACCTAGGTTCGTCCCAAGTTGGGTTCCCCATCATCATGAAATGATGATAATGGAGCCTGAACTCTACCCATGGGTCAACCATGGGTAAAGACCATAGCAATCTACATGCATGGACCGTGATGTTGTGAAACTCAGAAAAAGGGTCCTGCGCATGAGCTATCATGCTGGTGTGCAATAATAAAATTTGGGCCACCAGAGATGAACCAAGCATCATATTAACAGCTTAAGGACCCATCTAACAAGGAAAATACAAATGAGGGGAATGTAGAAGATAAGCAATATGCATTTCTAATATCGCAAGTCTATTTCTAATATCACAAGTCTCTAATAGTATACGATATTCCTTACTAATAACCCTTCTCACCCTATATCTAAACTCCATACTCTGTATCCCATCAAAAAAATCAAAACCTGGCTCTGATAAAAAATCTATAACACCCCAAATGTACTTAATTAACTGTTTGCGTTCTCATCAATTAACATCATCAATTAGTAGTGATATCCCAAATGATTGGGGAGTTACCGCTGCCCAAAAAGGACAAGACTTGGCTTAAAAATAATTAAATATAACTAAGCTTAACATCGTTACCACCACACTGCATTTGTAAAAGCAAACCATCAAACCAACATCAACAGTAACTAACGATCTCAAAGCCTACGCCAAAATATAGTAAATCTTAGTAGAGTATAGTTTTAACATCAAAATAGCTCATAATACGGTGCTCAAAACATTTTAGCTCTAAAACACCACTATTCCTTTCAGAGTTTCCCACTCACTTATCTTTTCCAATTGCCCTGCCAGCCGGAGGGCGATTGACTGAACATTTCCTCAAAACAAAATATGAAAACATCTCGAATTGTGAGCCGAAGCTCAGTACATGCATTTTTGCATTGTTAAACGTTCTTCAAAAAACTAATTGGACCCGCATTAAAATTTATTTTAATTTAAAACAGGGAGTGAGATAAATATAAAACTTCATTGTCAATTATTCTCTGATAGTGAACCCCTAGTAACTGTTACGATCTGAAGATGGGTGTACACATGCCAAGTCGATCGGGAGACCTGGCCGGAAGCCGCGCAGGTAACTGAAGGGCAATGCTCTGTAATTGATAACTGATGAGGTCACTAATTATGTGACAAACCACTGATTAAACTGATTCCTTGATGTACTTTCCAAAACATTATAATTTTAATAAATACGTGTTGATTTCTAAAGATACAGATAATGAACGTCCTTGGGATTTTTAATGAAATTTCACTGAGGATGATTATGCAAAAAAGGGGAGGAAATGATAGACCACGCCCGAATTCTATACAAAAATATCGTTGTAGGAACAGATAGTTAGCAAATGTATTTATTTTCATAACTAATACTTTAATAAAAGAAAAAGTATAGGCGAAACAGGGGCTAAAACAATTGACTCATAACCTAATCTCCCAAACCTCCATTTGAGACCTAATTCCTCAATATAGAAAGCTTAAGAAGTCCCGAAAAACTTTTGTTCAGAACACAAAACATGACTCCCACAATAGGGCTCCGAAAATGGGGCTAGAGCACAAGTGTACTAGTTTTGGTTGAACCTGCACAGTTTCTAGAAAAACAGCCATAACTTTTTTCACATACCTCGGATTAAGGCAATTCAAAAGGAATTTGAAAGCTAACACACCCGTCTATCTAGACACTACAAATCATAATTTTTGGCTAGGCCGATCATTACCAATTTGTTGGAGAATGTTCCCCTATTTTCTGCCATTTCCCAGCCCCCACTGACATTGCTTTTTCCTCTGTTTTCATACAAATCCTCATCTAAAATCAATCCTTAAAATCATGTAATAAAGCTTTAGTCTTTCCCATTACCATACAAAGCCACCATACTCAATTTCACTTCATAATCATATACATCAAAGATTCATTTCCTAATCAAATATACACAAATAACATGCTTAATGCCAAAATAATTCGAACCATGCATTCCTTGCCAAAACCCTAGCTTGTAACCAACTCAGCTCTTCTTGATCTCATTCTAAAATCACCAAAAGCACCCTCATAAACATTATTTGACATTAAAACCACCAAATCAAATACAAACAATCCAAGAAAAACATAATTCCAACTTTAAGCTTGCATGACCATGAATAACCCTAACCCTAACATGCTCCAAACTCAATAAACCATTAAAAACTTCAAAATTACTCTTGTTTCCATCCAAATAACATGATCAAAACACAAATCAACATAAACAAGTTTCAAAATCAAAAGTCTAAAGAAACAAGCCCAGGATTAGTCACTTTGAACTTGAAAAAAGTAACGATTGAGGTGATGTTTGGTGGATTTGAGGATTAGGGATGGTGGCTAGTGGTGCTAGGGTGTTGGGGGGGTCAGAGGCAACCAATTTTTTGAAAAACACGAAGAAAAAGGGTGGCGGCTGCTGGGGGGTGGCCGTGGGTTAGAGAGAGAAAGGAGAGAGATGCGGTTTGTGTTTTGGTTGTATTGTTTTTTGACTTTTCGACATGCTTAGCTGAATTTTTATCTTCAAAAATGACTTTCAGCTAACCATGGCTAGGGTTAAACATGGTAATTGGTTAGGTTAATAATGCAACTTGTTGGGCTTCAAATTGGGTTGAAATAAGTCAGGTACAGGAATATAACGCTCCGTAACGATAACATTTTTGCATAACTTGAAATTAAATTTTTGTATTGTTATGGAAAACAAAATAAATCACTTAGATTATAATTGTTAGGGCCTACTATCAATTCTCCCAAAATTTTCGTTAATAATTAAATAAACAAATAAAACCCAAATTGCCAAGTGAGGCCCCAAATAAAGTTTTCCCCACCGAGACGAAATAAATATGAGAAAATCATCTGCATAAGGTAATTAAATAAGTAAATATAATTTATGGTTGGACTATTACAGACTTTAAGGTTGCGCCATGCCTACCCTATCTTCTACTTTGTCATCCTTATGAGGGTTTTCATTAGGTGCTGGGTAAATTCATTTCATGAGCTCAGACACCAAAGTATGCCAGTAATTAGGCTTCACAATGTTATTAGCCAACTCAGGGGGAATCGGGGGGCATTCCACTAAGGTTTGGTGGCACATTAAATGAAGCTTGGTCATCTGAGCGCTGATCGTGATTCGAGTTATCTCCTATGTGGTCTCCGCATTGTTTTGCACAAGTTTAAACATTCTGGCTAGTGAAAAAACAAAGTAATTTAATCAGTTGACTACAACCATTGTATAAGATAAGCATGCACAATAGCCTACGTGTACGGACTATAACGTTATGGAACTCAAGAAAAGGATTCTACATGTGGACTACCATACCAGCATGTAGTAAAAAAATTAATCGTCAAGATGCTCACCTCATATGAATCCATCTAACAAAATAGAATATAAGAGAAGAACATGTGAGAGATCAGTAGACATTACTATTGTTACAAATCTCCAACAGTATCCTAATAACCCTCACTAACCAACTTTCTCACTCTTAACTCTACCCTCCATGCGCCATATCCTATCAAGAAAGATCAAACCCTACTTTGATACCAAATATGTAAAGCCCCCTAATTGGGCATGCCTCACTGTTTGCAATCACTATTATGATATTCCTCAATTATGAATGATAAACTTAATGATCAGGGCGTTACCGCCATCCAAAAGGACAAGACTTGAAGCATGTGTACTAAAAGTAACATAGTTAGGCATAGCTTCAACCATACACATTCACACATGATCAAACCATATACAATCAACTTTTAACCAAAATATGGTTGATACACTATGGTAAAGCAATCCACCATATAGCATGCACCTTTACGCACTGAAGATTTCAATATACAACTCAAAAAATAAGCATGTGCCATATCGCTGCTGATGAATTGTAAAGCTTATCGTAGAGTTACAAATTAAACCACTACTTTATTTATAAGTAAGATTTGTAGTATAGGAAAGTAGGGGTCAATCCCACAGAGAGAAATATAAATTTTTAAGTTTACTTCATATCTAATTCAAATATTATCAAATTAATTTATATAAATACAAATTAAGCCAAGAAAAAAATCTAAAAAATTACTTACTAATGCCCCCAAATATTTTAGCCCAATTCTGGAAATACAAATAGTAAATATCTAATGTAAACGTTCTAGAAAAATAAAAACAGAAATAATCGCACAATATTAAACTGAAAATTAAGACAGAAAATAACAAGCAAACAATTAATATCAAAAATCATAGAAAATAATATCAATTAATATTCTAAAAGTTCATAAATTTTTACCCCCAGAATTATATGTAATTAATTTCAAAAAAAATAAAAACAAATAACAATTGCACAAAATTTGAACTGAAAACAGAATCTGAGATGGAAAAATGGTACAAGACACTTAATTATAAAACTAACTAGTAAATTTACCTAGATTTTAAAATATAATTTTCTAGACTTAATAAAACCCTAAAACGGGAAATAAAAAATAAAAACATAATTTGAGATGTATTAAACTGAAAATCTACACATATTCAATTCACGAAATAATTCTAACAAATTATCAAAGAATTTCCAAAAATTCTGAAATTAAATAGCAGCATATTGGGATAATAACTAAACCCTAAAATTGAATAAGACATGAAAAAACATACAAGGAACTATTTTTAGCCTAATTTCTAACAAATCGGTAAATATTGGCAAAATATAATAGAAAATAAATATGAGAATTTAACCACACTAAAAATCAAAATATAACTAATCTAAAATTCGTAAGACACTCCTAAAAGACTACTCTTTTGCACGGGATTGGGGCAAGGGTAAATGAAATTAATATTAAAATCAATAAATTTAACAATTAAAATTCACAAACTAAAGATTTTGATGATTCCAAAATTGCTAAATCACAACTGAAATACTAATCCATTAAGGGCGAATTTAAACTAGGCAATTAAGCAAACAACAATTAATAAATTAACAACTAAAAGCACCAATAATTAATTAATAGAATAGCAAGAAAATATCAATCAAGAATAACCAAATTAAATAAATCACTCGACCTAATTATGCTTCACCATGCCCTAATTTGTATCTATCATAAATACTACCCATCATTCATTTTTTAATAGCTAGACACTAGAAAATATCCACTAGCAGTTCTTCCCCAATTTTTAGTTTAACTTCGAATACCAGCCCTAGATATAAACCCTTCTAATTGAATTAACCAATACATACCAGCGTTGAACACATCTAACCCTAGCAAATTACAATTATCAACAATTATAATTAACATGTCCTTGTTTGAAAATCTAATTCAAGTCATAATAAGATCTATCATGACCAGCCTTAAATTATTTTTTATAATAAAAATTTTAATGAATCAAATTCTCACAAGATATCAAAATTAAACAATGAAATAAACATGAATAACAATCAATTTATCTCAAAACATAAATTTAACATGGTTTTACACAATCAAGTCGAGTGGAATAAAATTTAGACTCACATGTCAAATAACCCACAACCTAATTCATTTAACATGTTTGGATTACATAAAAGCAAAAACAAATAAAATAAACTAATTCTAAAATAATAAGAATGAACTAAAGAACAGGTAGATTAGAATGACAACCAAACACAGGTCGTACAAAGTTCGAAACCGTGACTCGGTTGGAGCTACTGAATAGCAGCGTCGGTGGTGGTGGCTTGGAGGTGGTCAGGTGGATGTTGTGGTGGGAGAGGATGACTTCTATGTATTTTTTATGACGGGGGTAGGCGTTTTGGGGGTGGTGATGTTGGGCTTTTAATTGATGAAGATGATATATGAGAGATGATGGGTAGGCGTCTTCTATGTATTTACTGGGTGATGATGCTGATTATGATGACGAAGATGATATATAATGAAGGATGATGGTGTAGTTGATGATGTGCGATGATGATGGTTAGGTGAGATTCTTGGGTTAGTTGTGATATGTGGGTTAGGCATTTGGGGGTTGATGATCAAGGTGATGCGTGATAATAGGGGGTTGTGTGGTCATGTTGATTATGATGATGAGAGGTTAGGCCGGATTCTGGGGTTGTTGTGGCATGGAGATAGGTGATGGTGAGCGGTTTGTGGAGTTGTGGAGTTTTGGCCATTTTTTTTTTCTTTACTGATTCTTCTAGCTTTCTTTGACTTGATATTTTCCCTCCTTTTAGCTTAATCTCTCCACTTTTTTCATGAGTTTGGACTTAAACCTTTATTTCCTAAATACTGTAAAAGCGACGAATATTAGACAATTTAACAACATAAAATAAATTAACAAAACATAAAAATATGCATAAAATGAGACTTAGCAAATTCCCCCACACTTAGAGTTTGAACGTCCTCGTGCAACGATATCTTAGATTATCTAATGATCTACCCTTAAACCCTTCTTAGAAATCCTACATGAGCATAAAATCAAACTAGACTCAACAAACTTAAGAAAACAATTTTTATGAAAATTAATAATCTAACTCCTTGTAGGTTAAGAAAATAAACATGCAACTATCACTTACAGTTTTAAAACTATGATTTCATTTGTCAAGATAAAGAATCCGACTGTTTACCCTATTTACCCTAATATATACCAATCAACAGGACTTTAAAAGGGGGTTTTGGCTTAAGGTGAGAGGGTAGGAATATTTGGATAAGTAGTGGCATGGTGGTTTTCCTGGCCAGCGAAAGCATCATACCTCACTTTACTTTTGAATTCATCCTTGAAATCTCACTTTGACCTAGCTCTTTCCTTCGAATATCTATTCCCTTTGGGAGTGTGGTTGCACTTCTTCTCTTTGAGCCATGCTTAGGCAAGATAGTAATATAAATTATGTTTAACTGATTTTCCTATCTTGTTTAACAAATCGGTACCTCAAAGTTTTGAGTTGGATTTGGATGAAAGTACTAGCAACTTTGAATTAGAAAACACCACTTGATATCAACTCCATTGCTTGCATTGAGGATGCCTCCTAACCAGTTAACCCAGGTTTTAGGCATATGTACTTTTGTATGCGTGGAGTTTATTCAATGAGGCTTCCCAAGAATATAGGAATTAGGCTCAAATTGGGCTTCTAGAGGAATAACGTTAGGCAGGCAATTTTTGGGTCATTTGGTGCTTTATTTCTAATGTCTCTATCCTTTTTCGCATGCAACAAAGGGTAAATAAAACTAAACAATCAAGATTGATCACCCTTCTAAAAGAGATTACGAAAAGCAATTTCACTATTTTCTAAAAATTTAAAAATACTCCTAAGTGACAATCAACAACTTATAGACTTACCCTACTCAAAGAAAGATTGAAAATAAATTTTGAAAAATATAAGAGCAAGAAGTAATCTAGAAAGGCTCACACTCGTGTATCTTTTATAAGGACTCAAAAATGACATTTTTTTGGGTATAAATAAAATGGGTAAAAATAAAATGCAAGGCAACCTAAATTAAACGCAGGTTGCACCTCCACACTTAGTTTATGGATTGTCCCTAATGTATGCAAATTAATAAAAGAAAAGAAGGCACTGAAAGCGAATTAAAAACTTCCCTAAAAAATGTTGGGTTGCCTCCCAATGCCTTTATTCACAACCGTTGGCTCAACGTCATCAAGCTCATGAATCCTCTAGACTGATTTCTTCAATGACATTCACAGAGTCTCCATCTCTAAAATGTTTGAACCTATGTCCATTCACTTTGAAAATTTTGTTAGTGGATAAGCTTTAAATCTCAACAACATCATGGGGATGGACACTGGTTACTACAAAAGGTCCTAGCCATCTAGATTTAACCTTGCCTAGGAAGAGTCTCAATTTAGAATTGAATAGCATAACTTTTTCACCCATTTGAAATTCTTTCCTAGACAACTTAGCATCTTGAAATGCCTTGGCCTTACCCTTATAGATCACATAATTGTCATAGGCCTTTAATCCCAATTCCTCTAATTCCTGCAACTGCAATGTTCTTTCCTTACCTGCCAAGTCATGAGCTAGGTTGTACTGCTTAACAGCCCAAAAACTAATCAATAAGGTGATATGCATATAGGTGTCTTCTATGCAATCCAGTAAGCCCAAAGAGCTTCGTCTAACCGAAGGCTCCAATCTTTTCTATCTGGGTTGACCACTTTCTTTAAAATACGTTTAATCTCCCTATTTGAAATCTCAACTTGGCCATTTGTTTGGGGGTGATAACCAGTAGACTCCTTATGAATGACATGATATTTAGCTAACAGAATGCCTAACATTTTGTTTTAGAAATGCATCCCCCAATCACTAATGAGCACTTTAGGTACTCCATATCTATGCAGAATATGAGATTTGACATTTTTAACCGCAGTCTTAGTATGATAAGTTCTAGTAGCCATAGCTTCAACCCATTTGGAAACATAATCCACAAACAAGAGAATGTAAGTATAATCACATGAAGGGGGAAAGGGTCCCATGAAATCAATACGCCATGCATAAAAAATTTCATAAACATAAATGCTATGTAAGGGCATTTGATTTTCTCCAAGATCGATTACCTATTCTCTAACAAGGTTCACATTGCCTGCAGAATTCATAAGCATCTTTAAAGGCCGAAGGCCAGTAAAGACCACAGTCTAAGACTTTGCGAGCTATTCTCTTAGGACCAAAGTGTCCAATACTCTCAGAAGAATGACAAAAAGTAAGAACAGAATGAATTTCATTGTCATCTACACATTGTCGAATAATCTGATCACTGCAAAATTTCCACAATTAGGGCTCTAATTTTATCTTTTTCTGCTTTAGACGACTTTGTAGGGAATTCCTTGGTCACTAGGTAATTGAATACGTCTGCGTACCAAGAAAGACCACCAGTAGTCACAACATAGCGAACTAGTCACTAAGTGAGTTTCCTTTTTGCCCATTATCTAGCCTACTCAAATGGTCAGCTACTAAATTCTATGCTCCAGGTTTCTCTAGTATCTCAATTTCAGGCTCTTGGAGTAATAAAACCCATCTAATCAACCTACATTTAGAGTCATTCTTTTGCAACAAAGCCTTGAGAGCATCACGATTAGAAAAGACAACAACTTTCACACTGAGCTAATAAGAATGAAATTTCTCAAGAGCAAACACAACAACATACAATTCTTTCTCAGTGGTGGTGTAATTTCTTTGTGCATGGTTAAGAGTTTCAGAAGTATAGCATATTACATGGGGTACTCTTCCTACTCTTTGACATAAAACTGCCCCTACAGCTTTATCACTAGCATCGCACATCAACTAAAAGGGTGGGGCCTAGTTTAGGGGATGCACTATAGGAGTGGTGGTTAGTTTCATTTTCAATTCATCAAATCCTTTCATACAATATTCATTAAAATCAAAACAAGCATCCTTACCAAACAGATCACACAAAGGAGCAGCAATTTTAGAAAAGTTTTTGATAAATCTACAATAAAATCAAACATGTCCTAAAAAGGATTTGACTTCTCTAACAGTTTAGGGGTAAGGCAAAGACTGAATAATTTCTACCTTTTGCTCTGTCTACCTTTAGTCCCTTCCCCGAAACAACATATCCTAAGACTACACCATGCCCAACCATGAAATGGCACTTTTTAAAATTCTTCTAACTTTGGATATATCAAGGTGGAGGTCCCGGAATTTGACAGAAGGTTAGACCCCGATGAGTTCTTGGAATGGCTCCAAACTGTGGAAAGGATCTTTGATTACAAGGAGATTCCTGAAGACAAGAAAGTGAAGCTTGTTGCTATTAAGCTCCACAAGTATGCCTCCCTTTGGTGGTCCAATTTGTGTGCCAAAAGGGCAAGACAAGGGAAGGGGAGGATTCGGACTTGGCAGAAAATGAAAGCCAAGCTTAGAGGTCGTTTCTTGCCACCCTCCTATCTTTAAGACAACTACTCTCAACTCCATTCCCTAACTCAAGGTAACATGAGTGTTGAAGAGTACACTATAGAATTTGAGAAGTTGTTGATCAAATGTGACCTTAGAAAGGCCGAAGAGCAAACCATAGTGAGGTACTTAGGGGGACTTGATCCTAGGTATGCTCATGTGATCGAATTGCAACAATACACTACCTTTGATGAGGTGTGTGTTCTAGCCCACAAAGTGGAACAACAAAGAAAAGCCAAGCTCTACAAAAAAGACCCTCCTAAGCCTTTCCCGAAGAGCCGACCTTTTAACAAGGGGAGCTTTTACCCATCTCCTAAGCCCTCGGTTCCTAGTCCACCCCCTCCACAAAAAAACCAAGCTCCTCAAAAGGACCAACCCCTTTCAAACTGACCTAAGCCCCCTTCTATGAACAATAGAAGATGCTTTAAATGTGAAGGCCTAGGTCATATAGCCTCAGAGTGTCCTAGTAGGAGAATTATCTCCTTGGCCGAATGGGAGGCATGTAAGGAGGAAGAAGAGGAGGAGGAAAAAGACAAGTACTTCATGGAAGAATAAGAGGAGGTAGTAAAGGAAGCGGATGAAGGAGAATTGCTTGTCTTAAGAAGAGCCTTGAATAGCTAAAAGGGAGTCTTAGAAGAACAAAGGGAGAACATCTTCCACACAAGATGTACTATCCAAGGCAAAGTTTGCTCTCTCATCATAGATGGGGGGACTTGTGCTAATGTTGCATCCTCAAGCATGGTAGAGAAGCTATGCCTCCAAGCTTCGGCCCACCCCCATCCTTACAACACCCAATGGCTTAACCAAGGTAAAGGTTTACAAGTCAATTTGAGATGTTTGATTTCCTTTTCTATTGGCAAGAGTTATCATGATGAGTTGTGGTATGACACCATTCCCATGGATGTATGTCATCTTTTGTTAGGGAGACCATGGTTATTTGATCGAAAAGTGATGCATGATGCCCATTTGAATACCTACACTTTTCATAAAGATGGGAAGAAGATCACCTTTGCCCCTTTAAGCCCTTGCCAACCACAAAAGCAAGCCACAAAAGAACCAAGACCATTCGAATTTACTACTCACCTTCAGTGAACCTCTTCTTAAAGCTTCCCATCATGAGTTTAAGGCATTCAAAAAAGGGATTCTCACCTCACTAGGAGAGTCTGAAACACCCCTACCCTCTCATCCCATAGCCATCTCACTCCTTGAACGTTTTGCCCATGTCTTTCCCGAAGAGATACCCTCCAGCCTACCGCCACAAAGAACCATCCAACACCACATTGATCTCATCCCCGGAGCCATACTTCCCAACACACCGACCTATAGAATGAACCCTAAAGACACCATGGAGGTCCAAAGGCAAGTGGAAGAATTGGTAACCAAAGGATTGGTGAGGGAAAGCCTTAGTCCATGTGAGGTGTCGACCTTGTTAGTCCCAAAGGAGGATGGGAGTATGCGAATGTGTGTAGATAGCCGAGCAATCAACAAGATAACCATCAAGCACAGATATCCTATCCCACGGCTTGAGGATATGCTTGATGAGTTACATGGCTCAAGTGTGTTTTCTAAGGTGGATTTGAGGAGTGGCTACTACCAAGTAAGGATTAGAGAAGGGGATGAATGGAAGACGACCTTTAAGACTAAGGGAGGTTTGTATGAGTGTCTAGTCATGCCATTCGGATTGTCTAATGCTCCAAGCACCTTTATGAGGCTCATGAATCAAGTATTTCGGCCATTCATTAGGAAATTTGTGGTGGTATACTTTGATGAAATCTTGATCTATAGCAAGTATGAAGAGAAGCACCAAGAGCATTTAAATCAAGTTATAGAGGTCCTTGAAAGAGAGAAGCTTTATGGTAACCTCAAGAAGTGTACTTTCTTCACTTGTGAGGTCACCTTTCTTGGTTACATTGTCTCTAGCCACGACATCAAGGTAGATGCAAGCAAAGTTGAGGCCATTCGGACATGGCCTACTCCAAAGAGCATTCATGATGTGCGAAGTTTCCATGGACTTGCCTCCTTCTATAAGCGGTTCATTAGAGATTTTAGCACTATCATAGCCCCCATGACCGGGTTGATCAAAGGCACAACGTTCAAGTGGAGCCCCAAGGCTCAAGAGGCATTCGACACCCTCAAGTCTAAGCTCAGCCAAGCCGTGGTCCTAGCCTTGCCATGCTTTGACAAGGTATTTGAAATTGAATGTGATGCATCTGGGGTTGGCATTGGTGGTGTACTCACTCAAGAAGGGCAGCCCTTAGCCTACTTTAGTGAGAAACTTTGTGATTCAAGGAGGAAGTATTCAACTTATGATAAACAGTTCTATCCAATTATGAGGAGTCTTGAGCATTGGAGTGATTACTTGGTGGCTAGTGAGTTCATCTTGCATTCGGACCATTAGGCCTTGAATTACATTCAAGGGCAACACAAACTGAATTCACGGCATGCCAAATGGGTGGAGTTCCTCCAATCTTTCCAGTTCACCAACAAGCACAAGTCCGGGAAGTTTAACCAAGGAGTCGATGCTTGGTCAAGAAGGCATTTACTTTTGTTCCAACTTGATACATGCATCCTTGGTTTCGAACATTTGAAGTCCTTTTATGAAGATGATGAAGATTTTGGAGTGCTCTACAAGGATTGCAAACGACACCCTAAGGGAGATTTCTTAATTCAAGATGGGTTCTTATTCAAGGGCCCTCGGCTTTGCATTTCTAAATGTGGAACTAGGGAGTTGCTCATTCGGGAGGTTCATGGAGGATCCTTGGTCGGTCACTTTGGGGAGAACAAGACTCATCTCACATTGAAAGAACACTAATATTGGCCAAGAATGAGCAAGGATGTCCAAGATGTAGTGAAGAGGTGTGCTACTTGCCAAGTAGCCAAGAGTCACTTGCTACCTCACGGTCTCTACTTGCCCTTACCGGTTCCCACTCTCCCATGGGAAAATGTGAGCATAGATTTTGTGTTAGGGCTACCAAGGACCCAAAGGAGCAAAGACTCCATCTTTCTGGTTGTAGATCGCTTCTCAAAGATGGCACACTTCATCCCTTGTGCCAAGATAAATGATGCTACCCACATTACCGAGTTGTACTTCAAGGAAGTAATAAGGTTGCATGGCATTCCATGGTCCATAGTTTCGGACCATGATACCAAGTTCCTTAGCCATTTTTGGGTGACACTTTGGAAGAAGATGGGTACCAAGCTCAAGTATAGCACTACTTGTCATCCTCAACCGGATGGCCAAACCAAAGTCACCAACCGAACCTTGGGAAGCCTCTTGAGTGTCTTGGTGAAATTCAATGTCAAAGCTTGGGTTTGCTATTGCCACAAGCTGAATTTGCTTACAACAAGGCTCCAAGCAAAGCAACCAGTTTGTCTCCCTTCAAGGTAGTGTATGTAGTGGATCCTTTAAGCCCCCTTGATCTTATCCCAAGAGGAATGAATGAGAAGCCAAATGTGGAGGCTAGTAAGAGGGTGGAGGAGATTCAAAAGCTCCATGAGTTGGTCAAGTCCAAGATTGAGAAAGCCAATGCATCCTATCAAGAACAATGAAACAAGCATAAGAAGAGAGTGGTATTCCAACCCGGGGACTTGGTGTGGGTTCACTTAAGGAAGGAGAGATTCCCTTCCAAACACAAAAGCAAGCTAATGCCAAGGGCGGATGGCCCCTTTGAAGTCTTAGAAAAGATTAATGACAATGCATACAAGATCAATTTGCCCGAGGACTATAGAGTTTCGACCACTTTTAATGTAGCCGATTTAAGTCCCTACTTGGAAGATGAACATCTAGACAATTTGAGGGCAAATTCTTCTCAACAAGGGGAGGATGATGGAGGTCCATCCATGAAGATGATCACAAGCCTTCAAGGGAGCCATAAGGAGTTGAGTTTCATGAGTAAAGTCCAAGAAATCAGCCTTGCATGCCAAGAACACATTCTGCCCAGCCACGGTTTCAGGGCTGTGCACAAACCCAATTTTGTACACGTTATTTCATGATCTTCCAAAGGGTATGATTGGGTTGCAGGAGGCCTAGGTTTAAGTTCACAAACTGAGCTTTCCAATAAGACCTATTGCAGGTCATTTGGAGGTCATTTGCTACCTCAAAACAACCATTGAAATGAAGTACTCAAACTTGCTACACTTTTTGACCAGTTCTGGAAATGGGTCCGTTTGGACGCCGAAAGCTCCCCCAATTGAATTGAAACTTTTACGGCTTGAAATTTATTTAAAAATATTATCAAGTGGCCATAAAAAAACTCAGCTAAATTACACACTTGTGGAGTTATTAACTAGCAAAGTCAGGGTTAAAAATCCCTTTACCCGGTTAAAGGGCAGCTGGCTGCCATGGTGCTCTTTTTGAGGTATTTTGCTCTTATTTAGGTTTAATCCACTTGAAAATGGCTATATTAGAATGCCAAGCTGCTGATT
This sequence comes from Selenicereus undatus, assembly GCA_017589665.1. Classification (NCBI taxonomy): domain Eukaryota; kingdom Viridiplantae; phylum Streptophyta; class Magnoliopsida; order Caryophyllales; family Cactaceae; genus Selenicereus; species Selenicereus undatus. The sequence goes on from JACYFF010031955.1 coordinate 64,363,252, forward strand.
GAAGTCTCCTAAGCACCCAAGGTCGACACCTAAGCCTCAAGATTAGCAATGAAGATGTGTCAAGCCATAGTTCGATCATTCCTTTTGTAGCTTGTTTTTGGAATCCGATTTGTACCTAGTTTAAGCTTGTTAATTTGAATCAGTAGCTGATGTTTAGTGTTAGTGACGGACCATATAAGCCCTCTTGTTGCCTTGTATGAACACTTTTGATGAATTATTGAATGAAGTTGAGCCTTAGCTCCTTTGAACTCTCAAACTATCTTCTAGCTTATCTCTTCCTTTGGCCGGGTAGGGTGGTGATCTAGCAAGAGTCTCAGCCTGTTCTTGGTGGTGTTTCTGTATCCAAGAGGGTGTTAAGGGCCCTAGCATAAAGTCTTGGTGGTGTTCTTGCATCCAAGAGTTTGTGTTAGTTTCGGTTCTATCCCTAAAATCCTAGTTTGAGTTTGTGACTTCAAAGACTGCCTTCTTCTCACTTCGTGTTGCAATTCTATTTTTCTTCTCACTTTGACTTCTCCCTTGGTGATGCATCATACATGCTAAGATAACACAAGGATTACATAAGAGTCATATGGTCATTTTTACCAAAGAAGGAGACAATCAAACTTCAGATGAGATATAAAGTATTCCAAAGGGTTCTCTAGTCAAGGGTGTCAGGAGACTGGATATCAAAGATAATTGAGTCCTCATTACATTGAGCTTTATGACTCCGTATTCGAGCACTTATTAGGAAATGCAAATGGTTTTCATATTTATTAGTGGTCAAGGCAGAGAATTAGTAGAGTAGAGTACCTCCTTTGGAGTAACAAGTTTTTCTTTTGAATAGAATATCAATTTTGAACCAAAGTAATTGAGCCAGTGAAGTCACTGAGGATCTAGATACTTGACCACAGGATTAAGCAGCTATGCACTTTGGGCTAGTCATACCTTTTTGAAAGGAAGCAATGAAAACCAACTATCTATACTTGAGGCGACATTGTATACATGATCAAAATCATAAGTTTCGAGGACGAAACTCTTTAAGGGGGAAGGCTGTAATAACCCGACCTTAACCTATATTAATTTATTTAAGTCATATTTATTTATTTATTTAATTATGTTTATTCATTTAATTAATCATGGTTTTTTATTTAATTGGTCATGGTTATTTGTTTAACCGAATCATGTTTATTAATTCAATTACACCTAATTTATTTATGGAACGAATTCCACAATGTTATTTAAAATTTTCCACCTTAATTTATTGTATTTAATCATCCCGATTGGAGATATTTCATTTGGGTCCCATTTTGCATTTCAAGTTTCATTAATTGTTAATTTCAATTTTGTTGATTGGTTAAATATCGGATGAATCGATAGTAGGCCTCAATAATTATGGTTTAAGAAATTATTGTTATTGTTGTTGTTGTTGTTGTTGTTGTTGTTATTATTATTATTATTATTATTATTATTATTATTATTATTATTATTATTATTATTATTATAACCTCACAAAAATTTAATTTCGAGCTACAAAAATTCAATCGCATATGGTTTACTTCCCTTCTCGGGCCCAAACCGTGCAAGCCAATCATAGTCCAACAAGTTTGCATTACTAACCAAGCCAATTATCATGATTTAAACTTAACCATGGTTAGCCAGGAAGCCACTTTAGGCGAGAGTAATATTAGCCAAGTGATGTTGATTATTCTAACCAAGCAAACACACACGCCCACTTCTCTCACCTGTCTCTCTCTACCATGTTTCCCCCCTTGCTGTTGCTACTGTTTTGTGGCATTTTCCATCCAATCCTGATTGCCTCTGGTTTCCCCCAACATCCTGGTACCACTAGCCACCATTCTCCATCATCAAAACCACTAAACATCACGTCCATCCCTACTTTTATCAAGCTTGAAGTGAGTAACCCTAAACTTATCTCTTTGGATTTTTGGTTTTGATTCTTGTTTTGCTATTTATGTTTGTTGATCATGTTTGGATTGATAGAATCAAGGGTTATTTTGATGTTTTTGTTGATTGAATAAGCTTGGAGCATGCTAGGGTTTAAGGGTAGTCATGTTCATGCAAGCTTAATGTTAAAATGTTGGATTTTGATTGTTTTCTCTTTGATTTGGTTATATTTTACCTATTGATGTTTATGATGATGTTTTTGGTGATACGAAAGACCAAAGCTTGTTTACATGCTGTTAAGGAATGGTTTAAATTGAGGGTTTGTGTGAAAAGATAGGGAAAAGCTAAAACAGTGAAGGCTGAAAATTTTAGAAAACAAGGCAGACTTTGGGATGAAACTGGTAATGATTGACCCATAGGAAAATTATGATTTTCGGTGGATAGATATTTCAATGTGTTAAATTTCAAATGGATTTTGAATTGCCTTAATCTAAGGTATGTGGAAAACATTATGGTCGTTTTACCAAAATTGTGTAGAATGGGACCAAAACTGACACGCGTGTTTTAGCCCCATTTAGGGAACCCTATTGCGGCAATCATGTTTTGTATTGCAAATGAAAGTGTTTTGCGACTTCTTAATATTTTGATATTGGGGTCTTAAGTCTCCATTTGAGGTCAAGGGTGAAAGTTATGAACTTTTGAAGTGAACTAACCTGCTTTGGTGCAAATTGGGCTGTTGTTGCAGTTTCTGTGCAGCGTATACTTGGAGGAAAATTCTAAAATTTGTACTGTAGATTTTCCAAATTATTTTAAAATTTTCAATAAGATTTCATGAATTTTGGATGATTAGTTTGAGTTTGGTGATTTTTGGAAGGATCTTGAGTAATTGTATAAAGAGCAATAATAAAGATTGAGTGATATTGATCATGCCCTCATTTTTGTGTATTTTGGGCTATGTATGGTAATTTAAGGAGGAAATGAATATTCATGGACTTTCATGGAGCTTTTAGCTTGATTAATGAGAAACAAGAAGACAAGTATATAATTTGGGAGCTTGTTTTTTGAGCTTTTAATCAATTATGGATTTTACAAAAAAAAATACCAAGTTTAGTGAGCTTAATAGCTTCTATTTAGTTCAATTACTCATTTTGGGGTTGGGGGGGGACTATATATCTAATGGATTTATGAATAGAATGTGAGAAGTGCGTAGAGTTGTTTCAGAAACCATATTTATCAGACCAAGTTATTATAGTTTATGCTATTTTGAACCAAGATATATCTCTCTCTTGGCCTCAAACCTTTATTACTTACTTAATTCAAAATGTATCAAATGTATTTATCAAGCCAATCTAGTGTACTAGTTGTTATCTTGAACCAAGTTATACATCAGCGAGCCTTAAACCTGTATCAGCAACCTATCTCAGAAAAGGCCACAACCACTCTCTCATTTGTCACCATCAAGGCCTTTTCCTCTGTAATCTCATTTATCTCATTGTGGTTTATTTTACTTTCATTTCCTTTATATCAGATTTAATTACTTTCATCAATTCAGTTTTGAAGTTATATTAAAATACCCAAGTTATGTATACCGTTTAATGACTCAATTTCTATGGCACATACTTACTCAATAATGTGAGTAAGGATCATTTACTGACTACACATACCTAAAATGACATTTATGAAATAGATTCGATGTGTAGTTATCGTTCCTTACTATGCATAAGTGTTATCAAGTCAGAACACATTTATCAAGTCAGATGAGATTTTTAAAGACTCAAGGTACGTCCATTGCATGTATCTTTACAAAGCATAACATGTTTATCAATTTACAACTCTTAATGAGTTTATCAATGAATCAGTTTATACAATGATTTTCCATTCAACTTGTGACCCCGTCAGCTATCATCTATAGGGCGTCAACCCATCATTTACCCGAGCGGCTTCAGGCCAACTCTTGGTCAGATTGACAGGTGTACACCTACGTATAGATCATACCATTACAAGGGGTTCACATCCAGATAATAATGAGTAATTCAGTTTCACATTAGTTTCATTTTCATTGTCATTGCAAACTAATTGAATTGCAAATGTGAGTACCCATCAATAGTGCTTCTACGCTCATTTTATAATACATGAATGCATGTACTGAGTTTTAGCTCACGTTTTCAAATTGTTTTCCATTTTAGGTGATCAAGTATCACATGTTTCTCCATCTAGCAAGCCCTTTTTGAAATCATCATATGCTCACAGTGGATTCAGCATAACATGAATGTTGGGATCGATCTCAGGGTCAAGTTGGGTCTATATTCAATATACTTGTGTAGTGTGGAGTGCGAGTTAGCATATGGTATGATTAAATCAATTGTATTGAAGTTGGACTATTATGGTCTTTGGTCTTGGAGTGTTTAAGTTTAATAGGTACTATGATTGTCAATATGAGTCGCAAGATTAAATGGTTTCAGTGAGCCTTGTCCTTATCAGGATGGCAGTAGTGCCCTCTATCACTAAGTCTTCCATTGCAGTTTTTCATAAATCATGTCATTAGCATTTTGGGGACGTTATAAACTCCATAATTTTACACAAGGCAATCTGAATGTACAGGAGTACACTCGTGAGTTCGAAAAGCTTGTCATTATGTGTGATCTTCAAGAACCCGAGGAGCAAACTATAGTTAGGTACTTAGGACGTCTTGATCCTAGGTATGCTAATGTAGTAGATTTGTAAGCTTATACGACTTTTGATGAAGTCTTTGTGCTTTCTCGTAAGGTTGAGCAACAAAAGAAGTCAAGACAGCCCTCTAAACCTCGAAATCCCAAACCCTTTACCCAGAACCAAACCTTTAACATGGGGAGTTCCAATCCCATTTCTAAGCCCCCAAATTCATCCCTTTCCTTTCCACAAAGAGCCCAAGTTCCACAAAAGATCCAAACCCCTCAAAATAGACCCAATCCTAATGCCATGGGCAATAGCAGGTGCTTTAAGTGCCAAGGACTTTGGCACATTCCTTCGGACTATCCAAACCGTTGAGTCATAACCTGAGCCAAATGGGCAGCCGTGAAAGAGGTGTTTGAAGAGGAGGAAAAGGAGGATGATTTTGAGGATGATCTTGAGGAAACTGAAGAGGTAATTAAGGGGGCTGATGAAGAAGAAGTGTTGGTTTTGAGAAGAGTATTGAGTGGCCAAAAAAGAGCAAAGGACAAGCAAAGAGGGAACATATTCCATTCCCATTATACAGTTCAAGGGAAGGTGTGTTCTGTTACCATTGATGGTGGGAGCTATGCAAATGTAGTTTCTCTTAGCATGATTGAGAAACTAGGATTGAAAACCATGACCTATCCACACCCCTACAACATTCAGTGGCTAAATCAAAGCAAGGACATCTAAGTGAACTCTCGATGCCTTGTTTCTTTCTCCATTGGAAAGAACTACCAAGATGAACTTTGGTGTGATATTATTCCCATGGATGCATGTCATATCCTTTTGGGAAGACCATGGTTGTATGACCGTAGAGTAATGTATAATGGTTTCTTGAATACATACTCCTTTACAAAGGATGGCAAGAAGATTACACTAGCCCCTTTATCCCCGTCTAAACTCCATCAAGATAAGCTTTGAACAAAACCCAAACAATTTGGTTTGCTTCTTACCTTTAGTGAACCATTGTTAAAGGCCTTTCACCATGAATTTAAGCCCTTCAAAGAGTGGATATTCAATATCCAAGATGAACCAGAATCCCCTTTACACTCTCACATCCCGTAGCCAAAGCACTCATATAAAAGTTCTATCATTTGTTTCCATAGGAGATACCCACTGGTTTGCCTCCTAAAGAGACATCCAACACCACATTGACCTCATTCCTGGTTCTATCCTCCCAAACCATGCAGATTCAAAGGCAAGTTGAGGAACTATTGTCAAAGGGCTTGATCTGTGAGTCCTTGAGTCCGTGTGCTATACCTGCCGTTTTAGTTCCCAAAAAGATGGAGGAATGCATATGTGTGTGGATAGCGGAGCTATTAACAAGATCACAATCAAGTACATGTATCCCATACCTAGACTTGAGGACATGCTGGATGAATTACATGGCTCTCAAATGTTCTCTAAGATTGATCTTCGAAGTGGTTACTACCAGATTCGCATTAGAGAAGGTGGCGAATGGAAAACGTCCTTTAAGACTAAAAGAGGGCTTTATGAATGGTTGGTTATGCCCTTTGGTCTTTCAAATGCTCCTAGTACATTCATGAGATTGATGAATCAAGTGTTTAAGTCGTACATTGGCAAGTTTATGGTAGTTTACTTCGATGATATCCAGATTTATTCCAAGAATGAGCAAGAGCATAAGATCATCTCATTCAGGTTATGCTTGTTCTGGAACGTGAAAGACTATTTGGTAACCTTAAGAAATGTCCCTTTTTCACTCATGAGGTAACATTCTTAGGTTACATTGTTACTGGAGATGGCACAAAGCCAGATGAGAGCAAGATTGAGGCCATTCGATCTTAGCCTATTCCTCACTGTACACATAACATTCGAAGCTTTCATGGATTAGCTTCCTTTTACATGAGGTTTATTCAAAACTTCATCACCATAATGGCTCCCATGAATGAGGTGATTAAGGATACATCATTCGGAAGGACCCCTAAAGCCCAAGCTGCTTTTAAGGAAGTGAAGAAAATGCTTACTCAAGCATCGATTCTTTCTTTACCGTGCTTTAATAATGTCTTTGAAGTTGAATGTGATGCCTCTGGAGTTGGTATAGGTGGTGTTCTTACTCAGGAAGGTAAACCTTTAGCCTTGTTTAGTGAGAAATTGTGTGATTCAAGAAGAAAATACGTCACCTATGACAAAGAGTTTTATGCTATCGTGAGGTGCTTAGAGCATTAGAGTCATTATCTGAGTGCAAGTGAGTTTATTATTCATTCTGATCATGAGGCTTTGAAGTATATTCAAGGCCAACACAGGTTAAACTCACGCCATGCAAAATTAGTTGAGTATCTCTAATCATTTCATTTGACAATCAAGCACAATTGAAAAACTCAACCAAGGAGTCGATGCTCTATCCCGAAGGTACTTACTTCTGTTTCAATTAGATGCTTGTGTACTTGGTTTATAGCGTGTAAAGTGTTTGTATGTTGAAGATGAAGACTTCAGAGAGTTGTTTGTTGCTTGTTCAAAGCACCCTAAGCGTGACTTTCTAATCCAAGAAGGATTCTTGTTCAAGGGTACACGATTGTGTGTACCTAAGTGTATCACTCATGAGCTTCTAGTTGGAGAAGTGCATGGTGGATCCTTGGCTGGTCATTTTGGAGAAACAAAGACCTTAATCATGTTAAAGGAATATTACTATTGGTCAGGAATGGGGAAGGATGTTCAAGATGTCCTAAGGAGATGTGGTACGTGCCAAGCTGCCAAAAGTCACACCTTACCCCACGGCTTACACACACCCCTTCCAGTTTCTACCTTACCTTGGGTGGATGTAAGGATGGATTTCAATTTTTGGTTTACCTAAAACCCAAAGGAACAAGGATTCCATATTTGTGGTGGTGGACAGGTTTTCAAAGATGACACACTTTATCCCATGCAACAAGACAAATGATGTTACCCATATTGCTGAATTGTACTTCAAAGAGGTAACCAGATTACATGGTACCCCCTAATGCAGTATTTCTGATAGGGATACAAAGTTCTTAAGTCATTTCTGGGTTACTTTATGAAAAATTTTGGGTACTAAACTCATGTATAGTACAACTTATCATCCCCAAACTGATAAGCAAACCGAGGTGACTAATCGGACCCTAGGAACTCCCCTAAGGGCTTTGATTAAACGTCATGCCAAAGCTTGGGATTTGCTCTTGCCACATGTTGAGTTTGCTTACAACAAAGCTCTTAGGAAGGCTACTAATCTTTCTCCTTTTAAGGTGGTCTATGGAATTGATCCCCTAAGCCCCTTGATTTCACACCACAACCCTTAGACCAGAAACCAAGTGCGGACGCAATAGCAAGAGTAGAAGATATCAAAAAGCTCTATGAGTTGGTTAAGGGCTGAATTGAGAAGACTAATGCATCCTACCAAGCTCATGCCAACAAATATAGGAGAAAGCTGGTGTTTCAACCTGGAGACCTTGTATGGATACACCTACGAAAGAAAAGATTTCTATCCAAGAGGAAGAGCAAGCTAATGTCAAGGGCTGATGGTCCATTTGATGTACATGAATAGATTAATGATAATACTAATAAGATTGATTTGCCAGGTGACTATGGGGTTTCAAATACATTCAATGTGTCTAATTTAAGTCCTTACCAAGCTGATGATTACCTTGTCAATTTGAGGATCAAATCCTTTCAACAAGGGGAGGATGATGGAATCCCCTCAAGCTTAAGATTAGATTGGGTTTTGGGAGTGAGTTATAATGTCTTGACATACCTTAGCTTGGAGGTAATCCTAAAGGTAATTTTCTTTGTTATACATGCAATATAAAGCATTCTTGATCAGCTCCTCCAATGTGGCTCTACATCAATTTCACACCATTAGGTTTTCCTTTTTGTGACAAACATGTCCACGACACTCGTGACCAAAACAATTGGAGATCTAATTCAGAAAAGCAAGAAGAAAGTATGAAGATAGACTTGGGTGTGAGAAACTGATAATTATAGTTATCTATTGACATGTGGGTTATTTGATGGCAATTTTGGAGTTCATTTATCAAGCATAATTTTATATATATATATATATATATATGTATATATATATATATATATATATATATATATATATATACATATATACATACATACATACATACAT
>JACYFF010031955.1:64372337-64463250 GCA_017589665.1 Selenicereus undatus
TATATATAACGCTCCAACTCCTCTCGGTCGCGGGTCTTACCAATAACAGCTTCAAGGATCGTCGACTTACCCCATAAATCACCACAAAGTCTTTCCGTCGTGCTTCACTCTCACTCACACACTTCCTAAGAAACCTCCAAGGATGTCACCCAATCCAAGATTGGTCCCCAGCAAGCACGCTTAATTGTGCGGTTCTTAAGAGTGGGCTTCCAAAAAAAAAAGATGCACCTTTTGGTGATATAAGTGGTCACTTCGATCTTTTTTTTAAGCCACAATGGGGGTGTTACAACAGCAGTTCAAGTACATTCTTAAATTCGGCTACAATCTCAATTTATAGCCTCAACATATATTCTTTTCCAATTGTTTTGAGACATTTGTTTCCTCTTGGTGGCTGCTCTTTATCGGTGTTATTTGAGCCCCAATTTAGAAGAGAACTAGAACTAACGTTTGCTCCGATGTTTTAAGGCATTTGTTCCCCCTTGTGGGAGCTCGTTGCGCGTTTAATTTGAGGCCCAAAAACATAGCTAAAGTTAGCTCTTACGTTTGACCAAATTCTTAATATGTGGTCATGCCATTCATCCTTCTACACTGATTTCAGGCCATTTGTTTCATCTTGGTGAGAGCTCCTTGTGGGTGTAATTGGAGCCCTAAATGAAAAGAGAGTTAGAGTTAAAGTTAATTCAGAAATTTTACCTAGATTCATAACCTTTGCTCGTATCATTCATTCTTTTGTGCTGATTTCAGGGCAGTTATTTCATGCTGGCGGGATAGGTTCTCAACTTTGGCTAGGTGCATGATTTACGTTGACACCATTCCATATTTTGCAGTCATTTTAAGGAACCGATTTTCTCTTTGTGGAAGCTCTTTGAGGGTGCAATTGAAGCCCTAAATGAAAAGAATACTAAAGTAAAATTTAGTTCTCAGTTTTGGTAGGATTCTTGTTTTATAGAGACACTATTCATTCTTTTCATGCTTATTTTAGAGCATTCGCTTCCTATTGGTGGGAGCTCTTTGTCAGTGTAATTGGAGCCCGAAACATAAACAGAACTAGGGTTAAAGTTAGTTCTTATGTTTAGCTAGAGTCTTCTTTTGTAGCATGCCATTCATTCTGTTCAACCCCTTCTAAGGCATTAGTTTTCCCTTATTGGAAGCTCTATGTGGATGTACTCAGTACACTAAATGGAAACCAAACTAGACTTAAAGCAAGTTCTTAAGTCTGGCTACTTTCTTGATTTGTAGACAAAACAGTTGTTCTTTGGCACACATTTTATGGCATTCGTTTCCTCTTGGTGGCAACGCTTAGTGGGTATTATTTGAGGCCCAAATGGAAAGAGAACCAATGTTAAAGTTAGTTCTTACATTTGGCCAGACTCTTTATTTATGACCACACTATTCATTCTTTTGCACACATTTTAGTGAATTTTTTCCTCTTGAGGAAGCTTTTTGCTGAAGTAATTGGAGACACAAATGAAAAGAGAGTTAGAGTTGAAGTTCACTCTTATATTTAACTAGATTCTTAATTTATAGCCATACCATTTATTCTTTTGCACTCATTATAGAGCATTCATGCTCTCTTAGTGGGAGCTCTTTCTAGTGTGATTAGAACCACGGCTGAAGTGAGTTCTTAAATTTGGCTATGCTCTCAATTTATAGCAGAAACATTTGTTTTCTCTCGGTGATAAGTCTTTGTGGCTATTATCAGAGCTCCAAAGAAGAGAACTAGATATAAAGCTCATTCTTATATTTTGCAACATTTTTTTATGTATGTCCCAAGGGAAGAAGCTACCCAAGCTAACACACATCAAAGGACAACTAAAACTCAAGGGTATAACTCAGACAAGGGGTGGCACAGTCGTGCCTATGTGCACGGGTAGGCCGTGCCAACTTGCCGCCGGTCGTAGCTTGAAATGGCTAGCTTTCCACTGTTTGAAGTGTTTAGAAGTGGGGATGGTTGCTAGACCTTTTGGTGAATACTAGGCCGTGGGAATGGATGTAAATGAGAGTAAAATAAGTGGAAGAATAAGGGGCTATGAAGGAATTGCTAAGTGAAAGAGATTAACTCAATAATCAAGCTAATAACCTCACTTAGAATCCGAATAGCTCAAGCTAGGATAAGATAGACTAAACTCAAAGAATGGATACAGAAACACCACAAATCTTGAGTCTAGGGCCCTTAATCTTGATTAAGATACAGAATCACCACTTAATCAAGGTTAAGACTCACTTGGACACCACCTTAACTGGCCTAATTGAGGATAAGCAAGCAAGAGTTTAAGTAGAGAGAATATAAGCTCTCAAACATATTTCTTTCATTCAAATGGAGTTGGGTTCTTGTTATGGCCGTATGAAGCTTTAAGTATGGAGCAAAAATGGCCAAGCTAGCACGCACACAAGCAAGCATACACATCCCCCTTTCCTTACTAGCTAGGAAAGGTATTAAGAACTAATTATATCGGGTTTGGTGCTAATCTAGATACAATCATGCTTAACTAAACTATTACATCCAAATCATGAACTAAAACAATGTCTAAGCTTATTATACATCATTTAAGCTTATATTTAGACATAATACAAGCTGAAGTGAAGCTTGGAAACCATGTGCACAGTTGAAAAGCAATTCCCCCTTTACGACTAGTCAATAGGAGAAGAGAGACAAGATATTTGCTTCCTCACCCTTATTGGTTGAACTTCCCAAGGAGGCAGCCAATCCTAGAGAGCCTTGGGACGTGTTCCATGTCTTGGAAGGTGTGCCATCAACTTACAAGCTTAGAAAACCGGCAGAAGCTTAGTGGTGCATTCAGGTTTGCTGAACTGGGTTCAAGCCGTGTGGAGGCCAATTTTTGGGCAAAATTTAAGCATAGCAAAAGTGATCATGATTTGGTTTTCAGCCATGGGGGTAACTTTGGGATGTATATAAACGGCCCCCCCCCCCCCACCAAGAAATAAAGGTTAGAATGTGTTTAAGTGGGGTAACTAGGCTTAAACATTAAATCGTCCAAATTGGAACCCAATCTGGCGGGTTTGGAAAAACACCTTGATCTCCCATCCTCTTGTATGCATGATTTGAAATCAATGCTTGGACTTGAATGTAGACTTCTTGAGGATTCCAAAAATACAAAAATTCATGACTTAATCCATGATTTAGCTTAAGTAATGACATGGATAAAACCGGGCAAATTCTGGTTTGCTAGCCCGTGTATATTCTTTGATCTTCTTGAACATTTTGAATCAATGCTTGTATTTTGGAGCTTGAATTGGACCTTGAACGAGTTGTTGGACCTTCTTCTTTGTCAATGGTGGTGGGGACTCCATCATCCTCCCCTTGTTGAGAAGATTTGATCCTCAAATCAGAAAGGTAATCATCGTCATGGTAAGCTTGCAAATCAGCTACATTGAATGTCACTGAAACTCCATAGTCACCTTGCAAATTTACTTTGTAAGCATTGTCATTAATATGTTCAAGTAACTCAAATGGACCATCAGCTCGTGGCATTAGCTTGTTCTTCCTCTTGGATGGAAAACCTCTCTTTCCTAAGATGAACCCACACAAGATCTCCTAGTTGAAATACCACTTACTTCTTGTTCTTGTCGGCGTGGGCCTGATATGCTTCATTAGTCTTCTCAATCTTGCTCCTTACCAACTCATGAACCTTCTTGAATTGTTCTACCCTTGCTACTGCATCTGGATGTAGCTTCTGATCAAAAGACCGTGGGATAAGATCAAGCGGACTAAGGGGATCAATTCCATAGACCACCTTGGATGGAGAAAGACCAGTAGCCTTGCTTGGTGTCCTGTTGTAAGCAAACTCTGCTTGGGGTAAAAGCAAATCCCAAGCTTTGGCATGAGGCTTAATCAAAGTTCTTAGGAGAGTTCCTAAGGTTCGATTAGTAACCTCAGTTTGCCCATCAGTTTGTGGATGACAAGTAGTACTATATTTCAGCTTAGTACCCAACTTCTTCCACAAAGTAATCCAAAAATGACTTAAAAACTTGGTATTGCTATCAGAAACAATAGACCTAAGAATACCATGTAGCCTTGTCACTTCTTTGAAATACAACTCAGCAATATGTGTAGCATCATTAGTCCTGTTGCATGGAATAAAATGAGACATCTTAGAAAACCTATCAACCACAACAAAGATAGAATCCTTCTTTCTTTGGGTTTTAGGAATTCCAAGAATGAAGTCCATACTTACATCAACCCATGGAGAAATGGGAATAGGTAATCGCATGTGTAAACCTTGAGGTAGTAAATGACTCTTTGCAACTTGACACGTTCCACACCTCTTTAGGATATCCTCTACATCACGTTCCATAGCTGGCCAATAGTAATGCTCCCTTAGCATGATGACAGTCTTGTTCTCTCCATAATGTCCAGCTAGAGATCCTCCATGAACTTCTCTAATTAGCAACTCTCTTGTACTACACCTTGGAACACATAGCCGAGTGCCTTTGAATAGAAAGCCTTCCTGGATAAAAAAAAATCTCCTTTGGGGTGTTTAGAGCAAGCAGCATATAATGCCCCAAAGTCTTCATCATTGTCATATAACACCTGTAGGTGCTCGAAACCAAGTACACAAGCATCTAACTGAAACAATAAGAGATACCTCTTGGATAGAGCATCTCCACCTTGATTGAGTTTACCTGACTTGTGCTTGATAGTGAAATGATATGATTGTATAAACTCAACCCGCTTGGCATGGCTGGAGTTTAACTTATGCTAGCCTTGTATGTACTTCAATGCTTCATGGTCAGAATGTAAGATAAACTCACTTGCAATAAGATAATGATTCCCATGCTCTAAACATCTCACAATAGTATAAAACTTTTTATCATAAATGGAGTACTTTCTTCTAGAATCACACAACTTCTCACTAAAGAAGGCTAGGGGTTTACCTTCTTGAGTAAGAACTCCACTAATACCTACACCAGAGGCATCACATTCAACTTCAAAGACTTTACTAAAGCATGGCAATGATAAAACCGATGCTTGAGTAAGTCTAGTCTTGATCTCTTCGAAGGCAGATTGAGCTTTAGGATTCCATAAAAATGATGTACCTTTGGTAACTTCAGTCATAGGAGCCATGATAGTGCTGAAACCTCGAATAAATCTCCTGTAGAAAGAAGCTAAACCATGGAAAGCTCTAACATCATGAATACTCTTAGGTATAGGCCAAGAAAGAATGACTTCTACCTTACCTTCATCTACCTTTACACCATCTTCAGCCACAATATAACCAAGAAATGTAACTTCAAGGGTGAAGAAAGCACACTTCTTAAGGTTACCAAACAATTTCTCACATTCTAAGACAAGCATAACTTGAGTTAAGTGATCTTGATGTTCATGCTCATTCTTAGAATACACCAAAATATCATCAAAGTAGACTACCATAAACTTGCCAATGTAAGGTCTAAACACTTGGTTCATTAACCTCATGAAAGTACTAGGTACATTAAAAAGACCAAACGGCATTACCAACCATTCATAGAGTCCACCTTTTGTCTTGAAAGTTGTCTTCCATTCAACACCTTCTCTGATTCTGATTTGGTAGTAACCACTTCGAAGATCAATCTTTGAAAACACTTTAGAGCCATGAAACTCATCTAGCATATCTTCAAGTCTTGGTATGGGATGCTTGTACTTGATAGTAATCTTGTTAATGGCCCTGCTCTCAACACACATTCTCATTCCAACATCTTTCTTTGGCACTAAAAGAGCTGGAATGGCACATGGACTCAAAGACTCTCGAATCAAGCCCTTTTCCTGTAATTCTGCAACTCGTCTTTGAATTTCATTAGTGTCCTTTGGATTCATCCTATATGCAGGCTTGTTGGGTAGGATGGAACTAGGAATAAGATCAATGTGGTGTTGAATATCTCTCTTTGGAGGTAAACCCGTGGGGATCTCCTCAGGAAATAAATGATAGAAATTTTCAATGAGTGCTTTGGCAATGGGATGAGTGGGCATCAAAGTTTCAGGTTCTTCTTGGACGCTTAGAATCCACTCTCTAAAGGCCTTAAACTCATGTTGAGAAGCCTTTAAAACTGACTCACTCACAGCTGGTAAACAATCACTATGTTTGGGCTTATTTTGTGGAGGCATTTCGTGGAGTTTGGATGGGGGTAAAGGGGCTAAGTTGATTTTCTTGCCATCCTTGGTAAATGAGTAAGTGTTTAGGTAGCCATTATGCATTACTCTATGGTCATACAACCATGGTCTCCCTAAAAACATATGACATGCATCCATAGGAATAACATCACACCGTAACTCATCTTTATAGTTCTTTCCAATGGAAAATGAAACCAAACAATGAGAGTTCACCTGAATTCCCTTGCTTTGATTTAGCCACTGGATTTTGTAAGGATGTGGATGAGTGATTGTTTGCAGCCCTAGTTTCTCAATATACATAGAGAAACTACATTAGCACAACTTCCACCACCAATGATCAAAGAGCATATCTTACCTTGACTAGTACACCGGGTATGGAATATATTTTCTCTTTGCTCATCTTTAACTCCTTTCTGGTTGCTTAGAACTCTCCTTAGGACTAAGAGTTCACCTTCATCTACTTCTTCAACAACATCTTCTTGAGTTTCTTTAAGTTCTAGCTTACTTTCAACCTCATTTTCTTCCTCTTCAAAGTCTTCTTTCGCGGTTGTCCATTCGGCTAGAGTAATAAATTTTCGGTTTGGACATTCTGAAGCAATATGACCAAGCCCTTGACATTTGAAACATCTTCTGTTGCTCATTGGGTTAAGGTTAAGTAGAAATGGGGGTGCTGGAGCTTTTTGAGGTGCCATGGTTCTTTGTAGATTAGAGGGAAGGGGATTTTGTGGCTTAGGAGGTGGGTTGGAACTCCCCTTGTTAAAAGGTTGGTTCCGAATGAAAGGCTTTATATTTTGAGGTTTTTGGGGCTGTTTAGCCTTCTTTTGTTGTTCCACTTTGTGAGCTAATACACAAACATCATCAAAAGAAGCATAGGCTTGCAATTCCATTACATTAGAATACCTAGGATCAAGACCACCCAAGTATCTAACTATGGTTTGCTCTTTAGGTTCTTGAATGTCACATTTAATCATCAATTTCTCAAAGTCACGTATGTATTCTTCAACATTCATGCTACCTTGAGTGAGATTATGAAATTGAGAATAACAATCTTGAACATAAGTGGGTGGGAGAAACCATGCCTTACGCTTAGTCTTCATCTTTTCCCAAGTTTGGATTCTAAACTTTCTTTCTCTAAGCGTCTTAGCATTCAAGTTTGTCCACCATAAAGATGCATACTTTCGGAGTCTTAAAGCCACTAATTTGACCTTCTTATCATCAGGTACATCTTTGTACTCAAAGGCTCTTTCAACAGTATGTAACAAATCAATAAACTCTTTAGGACCAAGCTTACCTTCAAATTCAAGAACTTCAACTCTGAAATCATTGATATTGGCTTGAATCCGTGGCTCTCCTCTAACCATTCTAGGTACTTCCTCTTCACTTGATGAATCAACATCATGAATATAGACTTGCTCACGTGCTCTTGGTTCTGATTGAAGAGTGTCTTCATTCAACTTTTACTTTTGCTTCACGAATCAACCCTATTGCTTTCGTAAGTAGTCATTTTGTGCTTGAGCTTCTTGGTTTTTTGGAGAGTCTTCTCGGATTTTACTAGCCAAGAACTTGTTTTGCTTCATCAGAGCTTCAAACCTTTCTTCCAAAGACATGCTAGTTGAAGACATGCTTGAATAAGGTTGTTGGAACAAAGGAGAAAACCGAGTTTGTAGAGAAGGAGGGGAGTGAATGGTGTAAGGAAGTGGATGGGTATGCAAGGCCAAGGAGAAACCTTTGCTCTGATACCAAATATGATGTATGTCTCAAGGGAAGAAGCTACCCAAGCTAACACACATTAAAGGATAACCAAAACTCAAGTGTATAACGCAGACAAGGGGTGGCACGGTCGTGCCTATTTGCACGGGTAGGCCACGCCAACTTGCTGTCGACCGTAGCTTGAAATGTTCAGCTTTGCACGGTTCGAAGTGTTTTAAAGTGGGGATGTTTGCTAGACCTTTTGGTGAATACTAGGTCGTGGGAATGGATGTAAATGAGAGTAAAAGAAGTGGACGAATAAGGGGATATGAAGGAATTGCTAAGTAAAAGAGATTAACTCAATAATCAAGCTAATAACCTCACTTAGAATCCGAATAGCTCAAGCTATGATAGGATAGACTAAACTCAAAGAATGGATACATAAACACCACCAATCTTGAGTCTAGGGCCCTTAATCTTGATTAAGACACAGAATCACCACTTAATCAAGGTTAAGACTCACTTGGACACCGCCTTAATTAGCCTAATTAAGGATAAGCAAGCAAGAATTTAAGTACAGAGAATATAAGCTCTCAAACTGATTTCTTTCATTCAAATGAAGTTGAGTTCTTATTATGGCCTTGTGAGGCTTTAAGTTTGCAGCAAAAATGGTCAAGCTAGCAAGCACACAAGCAAGCATACACGTCCCCCTTTCCTTACAAGCTAGGAAAGGTATTAAGAACTACTTACATTCAGTTTGGTGCTAATCTAGATACAATCATGCTTAACTAAACTATTACATCCAAATCATGAACTAAAATAATGTCTAAGCTTATTATACATCATTTAAGCTTATACTTAGACATAATACAAGCTCAAGTGAAGCTTGGAAACCATGTGCACAGCCAAAAAGCAATTCCCCCTTTACAGCTAGCCAATAGGAGAAGAGAGACAAGATATTTGCTTCCTCGCCCTTATTGGTTGAACTTCCCAAGGAGGCAGCCAATCCTAGAGAGCCTTGGGACGTGTGCCATGTCTTGAAAGGTGTTCCATCAACTTGCAAGCTTAGAAAACCGACAGAAGCTTAGTGATGCGTTCAGGTTTGCTGAACCGGGTTCAAGCCGTGTGGAGGCCGGTTTTAAGGCAAAATTTAAGCATAGCAAAAGTGATCATGATTTGGTTTTCAGCCATGGGGGGGTAACTTTGGGATGTATATAACCCCCCCCCAAACCAAGAAATCAAGGTTAGAATGTGTTTAAGTGGGGTAACTTGGCTTAAACATTAAATCGTGCAAATTGGAACCCAATCTGGCCGGTTTGGAAAAACACGTTGATCTCCCATCCTCTTGTGTGCATGATTTAAAATCAATACTTGGACTTGAATGTAGACTTCTCTAGGATTCCAAAAAAGCAAAAATTCATAACAAGCCATGATTTAGCTTAAGTAATGACGTGGACAAAACCGGGCAAATTCTGGTTTGCTAGCCCGTGTATACCTCTTTGGTCTTTGTGAACATTTTGAATCAATGCTTGTATTTTGTAGATAGAATTGCACCTTGAACGGGTTGTTGGACCTTCTTCTTTGTCAATGGTGGTGGGGACTCCATTTTTTATTGTGGCCACATCATTCATTGTCTTACACTCATTTTAAGGTATTTGTTTGCTCCTGGTGGAAGCTCTTTGTAGTTGTAATATGTGCCCCAACTAAAAACAGAACTAGAGTGAAAGCTATCTCTTATATTTTGCTAGCTTCTTAATAGGAAGCCAAAACATCGATCCTTCTGTGAACATTTTAGGGAATCTATTTCCTCATACTGATAGCTCTTTGCAGGTGTAATTGGAGCTCCAATTGAAAAGAAAGCTAAAGTCAAAGTTAGTTCTTAGTTTTGGTAAGACTCTTGATTTGTGGAGAAACCATTCATTCTTTTTGCAGTCATTTTAAGGCATTCTTTTGCTTTGGTGGGAGTACTTCGTGCGTGTAATTTAAGCCCCAAATATAAACAGAATTAGGGTTTGATGTGGATTTTATGTTCAATTTTAAAACCCATTTTTACTTTTAAGTGCACAAGGTTAATTTGTAGGCTAGTAAGTATAGGGTGCACACATTTAATTTGCAATTGCACAATGGTTTTAGATTGAGTTCATCAATTAAATTTAAAATTAAAAAACTAAAAAAAAAACAAGGTAAACAAAGAGAGATGAAATTAGAGAGACTTAGGAGTTGGACTTCATCATTGACTTAATGTTGCCTTACCAAATCTGATTAGGGGTTTAATTACTCTCTTATTGAATCTAACTGCAAGCGTTACGGCAATAGTTTGAAAGACGAATTACGATTATCATTTTGACATAAACTATCAAGCGGTTAGCATGAATTATTCAATTTAGACATAATCCATCTATTTTTTAGCATAGTCTACTCAATTAACAATTAGAATTTTAAACTACATCATATAATTCCTACATTAGCCTACAAGCTCTAATATAAAAAATGAGATAGCAAAACTAATCTACTAAAAAACATGTATAAATAATAGAATTAATTCACATAAAAAAAGTAGAGTCAAATATGAACCTAAAATTACGCAATATAAGAGACAAAAATTAACCCCCTAAACATATAGTAAAATCAAATATTATTCGTTAAAGATCCATCATAGTTCCAAATTGACGACTTAGCCGATCATAGAAAGAGAAAATACTGCCAACATTAGAAGAGTCATAATATTGAATTAATGGTGCATTTCATTTTCTATAATCAAACTTCGACGTTTCGTTAGAAAATTATGAAATTCTGAAGCTAAACTCTCTAATTAGACTCGATAATTAGGTGAGTAGAAAAGAGAAAAATAGCTTCACAAACTTATTTTCTTCTCAACCCATAACCCAAATGTTTGGTCTTAAAAAAACTCTCTATTCTATTACATAAAGGAAGGATAAAAGTGGTAATAGAATGAATGAATGGAATGGAATGGTGGATGTGTGAATGATCATTTTTGTTCCAACCTTGGCCCCTTTTTATAGTGCTATCTTAGCCCCTCTTTGTTATATATCTTAATTTTCCAATTTTAATCTTCTTAAATAATTACAATAGTTTCAGTCAAAGTAGCCTCAGAACAGGCTAGTTGACTGCTCATTCTTTATTGCAAGGTTTGATCCATGTGCAAAATTGGAACCTGGGCAGATTTGATACATAACAAACATTGGGGCCGTGGAAACATGCCCACATGGAGGAAAATGGAGGAGAGGAAATGAAAATAACCGGCCCAAGCATACTGTGCCACGGGCTAACAGGAGCCTATACGGAGGATAATGGGAGAAAGAGAAGGAGAGACGGATGGGGCAGTTTGGCCGCACAGTGGGCCGTCACTGTTTAGGGCCCAGCTAGATGGATGGAGAAGCAGAGGAAATAGGGCGGGCTAGGAATTAGGTCATGGAACAGGTCTATTTCGGGGTAGACTAAAAAGGTGAGAGAAGGAAGGTGTTGCAGGCAAGCATCTTGTGCCATGCAGGTGGAACAAACTCGCCCAAACTATGGAGAAGGGAGCAAAGGTGCTAGGAAGAGGGTCTGTTGGGCCACCAAACGGGTCAATTCTTTCATTTTTTTTTCTTTCCTTGTTGTTAGGGTGAGTTAAGTAGCAAGGGTTGGGCTTCTAGGCATGCATACTTGGGAGCTCATACGAAACCAAATCAACTTGATCAATTTCGTACCCAAATTGTTTACTTTATTTTCACTTGAAAATCACATAAATTATGCATTATTTATTGATAAAAATATATTTCAAAGACTAAAAGGAGGTAAAATGGGGAGTAAATTTCAAATAAATTATGAGTTATCGTTAAAGTTAGTTCTTGTGTTGGGCCAGAGCCCTGATTTCCAGCCGCACCAATCATACTTTTGCGGCCATTTAGGGCATTTATTTCCTCTCGCTAGGAGCTCTTTGCCGGTGTAATTACTACTTTAGATTGAAAAAAATCACTAGAGTTATTCTCAATTTGTAGACATAACAGTTATTCTTTTGCACTCATTTTAGGGCATTTGTTTCCCCTTGGTGGTAGCATTTTGCGGGTGTTACTTAAGTCCCAAATGAAAAGTGACATAGAGTTAAAATTTCTTAAGTTTGGCTAGGTTCTTGATTTATCACTTCACTTTCATTCCTTGCACTGATTTATTTTATCACATTTTTATTCACTTTTTGGGATCTCTTTGTTAGTGCAATTAGAGCCCCAAATGAAAAAAGTACTGAGGTTAAAGTTACTTGTTATGTTTGGCTAGATTCTTGATTTATAACCACGCCATGCACTATTTCAACTCCTCTTAGGGCATTTGTTTCCTCTTGTTAGGACCTCTTCACGGTTGCAGATAGTTCACTAAATAAAAACATAACTAGAGTTAAGGTAAATTCTTAAAATTGGCTACACCACAACATTTATTCTGTTGCACTCATTTTAAAACACTTGTTTCCTCTAGCTGAGAGCTCCTTGTGGATGTTATTTGAGCCCTAAATGGAAAAAGGGCTAAAGTTAAAGTTAGTTCTTATATTTCACTAGATTCTTAAATGTGACCACAAGACTCATTGTTTTGCACTCATTTTTGCTTGTTTTTCCTCTTTACGAGAGCTCTTTGTAAGTGAATTAGAGCCCCAAATGAAATAGCGCCAGAGTCAAAGTTAGTTCATATGTTTGGCTACATCTTGATTTGTACCCCCACTAATTCTTTTACACACGTTTTAGGGCCCTTGTGCTCTCTAACTGGGAGCGCTTTTTAGGTGCGATTAGAACCCTTAATGAAAACAGAACTACAATTCAAGTACATAAGTACGTAATTTAATAAGAAATTTCCTTGCTATTAAATTTGGCTATGTTATCAATTTGTAGTCCCAACATTTATTCTTTTCCAGTTGTTTTGAGGCAGTTGCTTCTTCTTGATGATGGCTCTTTGTTGGTATTATTTGAGGCCTAAGTGAGAAGAGACTTAGAACTAACATTTGTCCTTATGTTTAGCAAGTTTTTTGATTCATAGTCATACCATTCATTTTGTTACACTCATCTAAACGCATTTGTTTCCTCTTGGTAGGAGCTCTTTGTGGGTTTTGTTTGAGCCCTAAGTGAAAAGAGAACCATACTTAAGGATAGTTTTTATGTTTAGCCAAATTATTAACATGTAGTTGGAACATTCATCCTTCTACACCGATCTCAGGGCATTTGTTTCATCTTGATGGGAGCCACCTGTGGGTGAAATTGGAGCCCCAAATGAAAAGCGAATTAGAGTTAAAGTGATTTCACAAATTTCTGTTAGATTCATGATTTGTGGCCATATCATTCATTCCTTCGCACTTATTTTAAGGCTCTTCTTCCCTCCTAATGGGATAACTTCTTAACTTTGGTTGGGCTCGTGATTCATAGACAATCTTTTCATTATTTTGTGCTTACTTTAAGACATTAACTCTCTCTTTGTGAGTGCAATTAGAGACCCAAATGAGAGAACACGAAAGTTAAAGGTCTTAGTTTTGGCAAGATTGCTGATTTGTAGGGGCACCGTTCATTCTTTTTACACTCATTTTGGAGCATTCGCTCCCTCTTAGTGGGAGCACTTTGCGGGTGCAATTGGAGCCTCAAATCTAAACATCACTAGGGTTAAAGTTAGTTCTTATGTTTAGCTAGAGGGTTGATTTGTAGCCACACCATTAATTCTTTTCCACCCTTTTAGGGCATTTGTTTCCTCTTGTTGGGAGCTTGTTAAGGGTGTAATTAGTACCCTAAATGAAAATCGAACAAGGGTTAAAGATTTAAATCAAGTTCTTAACTTTGGTTACATTCTTGATTTGTAGCCAAAACATTTATTGTTTTGCACCTATTTTAAGGAATTTCGTTTCTCTAGGTAGCAGCTCTTTGTGGATGTTATTTGAGCCCCAACTAGGAAGAGAACCATAGTGAAAGTGGGTTCTAATGTTTGGCTCGACGACACTATTCATGTTTGGCACTCCTTTTATGTCAATTTTTCCTCTTGGCGTGGGGGTGGGGGTAGAGTTCTTTTTTAGATTAATTGGGGCCCCTATTAAGAAGAGGGCTAGAGTTACAGTTAGCTCTTATGTTAGGCTTGATTCTTAATTTGTGTTCTCTTAATGGGAGCTCTTTATGGGGCATTCTTAATTAGAGCTCATTTTGGGGCAATGTGCTCGATTTGTAATAGCTACATTTATCCCCTTGCACTCATTTTAGTGCAATTATTTTCTCCTTGTGATAACCCTCTGTGGGCAAAACCGAAGCCCCAATTAGAAGAGAACAAGTCCTAAATCTTGTTCTTATGTTTGAAATGCTCTTGATTATAACCCCATCATTCATTATTTTACACTCATTTTAAGGCGTTTGTTTTCTCTTGGAGGGAGCTCTTTGTAGGTGTAATTTGTGCCGCAACTAAAAGGAGCTTCTGAGTTAAAGCTAGTTCTTATCTGATGCTATATCTGATGCTAGATTCTCAATAAGAAGTTAAACCGTTGATTTTTATGTGCCCATCTCAAGCCATCTAGTTCCCTTTGGCATAAGCTCCTTACGGGTGTAATTAGAGCCCTGAATGAATAGAAAACAAGAGTTAAAGTTAATTCTCAATTTTTGTATGATTCTTGATTTGTGGGGGCACCATTCATTTTTTTTTGCACATATTTTAAAGCATTCATTTGCACTTTTGTGAAAGCTCCTCATAGATGCTTAAAGAATTCATTTGTAGTCACACCATTCATTTTTTTCCACTCCTTGTAGGGCATTTCTCTCCTATTGGTGAAAGCTCTTTGATGGTGCAATTAGTATTGTACATTAAAACAAACTAAAGTTAAGTTCTTGGATTTGGCAACATTATCAATTTGTAGTCATAACATTTATTCTGTTGCACTCATTTGAAGGCATTTGTTTCCCCTTAGTGGTAGCTCTTTGTGGGTGTTATTTGAGGCCCAAATGAAAAGTGACCGAGAGTTACAATAAGTTCTTAAGTTTGTCCAAGTTATTGTTTCATCACTATATTATCATTCTTTTGCACTCATTTTAGCACATTTGTATTCTCTTTTTGGGAGCTCATTGTGGGTGTAATCAAAGCCCCAAATGAAAACAATGCTAGGGTTAATGTTATTTGTTACATTTGTCTAGATTCTTAACTTCTAACCACACCATGCACTGTTTTCCACTCCTATTACCGGGAGCACTTTGCAGGTGTAGATAGTTCACTAAATGAAAGCAGAACTAGATTTAAAGTAAGTTCTAAAATTTGGCTACGTTTTGGATTTGTAGCTACAATATTTATTCTTTTGCACTTATTTTAAAACAGTTGTTTCCTCTAGGTGAGAGCTCTTTGTTGGAGTTATTTGAGCCCCAAACAAAAAAAAATAGAGTTAAAGTTAGCTCCTATAGTTGGATAAATTCTTGATTTGTGACCATATGATTCATTCTTTTGCACTCATCTTATTACTCTTTGTGGGAGCTCTTTATAGCCCAATTGAAGCCTGAACTGAAAAGAGAGGTAGGATTAAAGTTGATTCTTATGTTTGTCTAGATTCTTGAATTGTGCCCACACAATTTATTCTTTTGCACTCGCTTAACGGAATTTATGTTCTCTTAGTGGGAGCTCGTTTTAGTTGTAATAAGAACCCTCAATGAAGAAAGGCCCACAGTTAAAGTATGTTCTTAAATTTTAGTATGCTCCCAATTTATAGCCTCAAGATTTATTCATTTCGAGCCATTTTACGATGTTTGTTTCTTCTTGGGGATGGCTCTTTGTTCGAATTAGCCGAACCCCAAATTAGAAAAGAAATAGAACTAAAGGTTACTCTTATGTTTTGTAATCTTTGGGATTTATAGTTGGACTATTCATTCTTCTGCACTCATTTTGAAGGCATTTGTTTCCTCTTGCTACGATCTCTTCGTAGATGCGGTTTGAACCGCAAGTGGAAAGAGAACTAGAGTTAAAGTTAGTTGTTAAGTTTGGCCAGATTCTTAACATGTGGTCACACCATTAATCCTTTTACACCGATTTCAGTGCATTTGTTTAATCTTGGTGGGAGCCCCTTGTTAGTGTAATTGGAGCGAGCCCCAACGAAAAGAGAAATAGAAATTTTAGCTAGATTCATCACCTGTGGGAACATCATTCGTTCTTTTGTGCTCATTTCAGGACATT
Organism: Selenicereus undatus; assembly: GCA_017589665.1. Taxonomy (NCBI): domain Eukaryota; kingdom Viridiplantae; phylum Streptophyta; class Magnoliopsida; order Caryophyllales; family Cactaceae; genus Selenicereus; species Selenicereus undatus. The sequence goes on from JACYFF010031955.1 coordinate 64,388,299, forward strand.
TCTTTCCTCCTGGTGAGATAAGTTCGTAACTTTGCTAGACATGATTTATAACCACATGTTTCATTCTGTTGTGCTGATTTTAAGGCATTGATTTTCTCTTTTTGGGAGCACTTTATGGGTTTTAATTGGGGCCCCAAATGAAAAGTACTTGAAAGGTAAAGTTGTTCTCATATTTGGTGAGATTTCTGATTTCTGGAGACACCATTCATTCTTTTTCCTCTCACTTTAGAGCATTCACTTCCTATTGGTAGGAGCACTTCATAGGTGCAATTGGAGCCCCAAATGTAAACATAATTAGGGTCAAAGTTTGTTCTTATGTTTAGCTAGAGTGTTTGGCTCATTATGGCTATAATTAGTACCCTAAATGAAAATAGAACTATAGTGAACGTAAGTTCTGAAGTTTATCTACTTACCCAAATTGTTGCCGAAACATTTACTATTTTGAACCGATTTTAAGGCATTTGTTTTTTCATAGATCTAGCTCTTTCCGAGTGTTATATGAGCGCCAATTGGAAAGAGAACCACAGTTCAAGTGTGTTATTGTGTTTGGCTGGACTACACTATTCACGTTTTGCACTCATTTTTTCACATTTTCTCCTCTTAGGTTAGGGGGAGTTCTTTTTAGGATTAATTGGGCTCCCAATTGAAAAGGGCCTAGAGTTTAAGTTAGTTCTCATGTCTAGCAAAATTCTTTATTTGTTGCCACACTATTTATTCCTTTACACTCACTTTAGGGCATTCGTGTTGTAACGCCCCGACCCCTATTGGGTCGCGAACAGTTACTATGAATGGCTTCAAGAATCATTGACTGGCACCACAAATCACCATAAGCCCTTTCGATGTGCTTTGTCCTCGCTCACACGCTACCTAAGAAACTTCCGAAGAGGTCAGCCATCCTTAGATTGGTCCCCAACAAGCACGCTTAATTCTGGAGTTCTTAATAGTGGGTTTGCCGAAAAGAAATGTGCACCTTTAGTGATATAAGTAGTCACTTCGATCCTTTTTAAGCCACACTCAAGGTGTTACAATCACTCTCACTTAAACCGTACAATTTTCTCATGGTGCTTCACTGACCGACCGACTTATGAGTCCTCTTGACTAGCAATCCACACCCAGTATCTTCGCCCCGCTAGGTGACTGCCCACGGGCTCTCTATCCACTAGCACATCTAACGGTTGCAAGTCGATTCTGATACCATCTGTAATGCCCCGACCCCTCCCGAGTCGCGGACAGTTACTATGAACGGCTTTAAGGATCGTTGATTGGCCCCACAAATCACCACAAGCTTTTTCAGTGTGCTTCGTCCTCGCTCACACGCTACCTGGGAAACTTCCCATGAGGTCACCTATCCTTATATTGATCCCCAGCAAGCACACTTAACTGTGGAGTTCTTAAGAGTGGGTTTCCCGAAAAGAAAAGTGCATTGTTGGTGATATAATTTGTCACTTCGACCCTTTTTAAGTCGCACTCAGGGTGTTACAATCTTTGTAACACCCCAAATTTCTAATCCTTTTTATTTACTAATATTGGCCTACATGGTAGCAGAAAAACCTAAGTGGGGTGTTACCGCCGTATTTCCTTCTTAGAAATACCAGACTTAGTACCAACCACATTAATGCAGCATATATTCCCCAATCACAACATCAATTCAAGTCCTGACAATAGGTGTAACAACGACTAAGCTGAAACACAATCTTTAGCAAGTCCAATCTAGAAACTAATTCAATTCAAACTAAAACATAAATAACAGAGTCTCGCTATAGTTCGGATTCCCATCCCCATGCACATACACTTCACGTGAAAACAAAACAATTAAGAAAACATGAGATAATCTGAATAACAACCACCCCTAACAGTCAAAATACACACACAAATGCATTTCAAACCATTTAGGGGTGGGGGAAACAGCATGAGCAATTCATGTATTTCAACATTCTTAACAGAACTATAAAATAATCCAACTTCCCTTTATTCAATTTCAGGTTCACAAGGGTGAGCGACCCCACTGGGTCTCATGGCCTACGCTTGGGTTTAGCGCAACCGCTTTACAATAACCTAGTCTACAAAAAGGGCTTCTAGAGCAGTTGGTTTGCTGAAGCAAAGGATCATGCCATAGAAGCTATGCGTCATGGGTTCAATTCTCAGGGCATGCAATTTATGCAATTTTTCACACAAGCAAGGAGAGAAGATGTAATTCAATCGCTTCAAACCACCAGTTTAGTAGGTAAATCGAGTCATTCAACTGGGTTTTGAAAGCGGGACCTACTTTGGGAGTTTGTTGTTGTTGTTTTTGTTGCTTTACAATAACCTAGTCTACGATCAACTTGGATCGTTATCGCTTAACAATACCTAGCCCTACCATCAATACGTCCGTCCACAAGGACGCACGTGGCCACTTGCATGCACTTTACCCGGGGAAGCATAATGGCCTTCAATAACACAAGACCATAGCTTCTTAATCTCACCCATTGAGCCAATTATTTACACATTCATAGTTAACATGGATCTTTAACCAACATGTATATCCCAACCCATCCCATTCTGGTCCTAAAACACTCCACATTATTTTCGCAACACAATCAGCCCCATATCCCACACATTCACTGATTTAGCAAAACATTGTAAATCATAGGAAGACTCTCATTACACATTCACCCAGGAAGAATCCCCCGAATAGTAATACAAAACACATTCAAATAGCCTCCAATCATACTTGTAATTCATGTTTTTTAAAGGATAATCGACGAAGGGTTAGGGCATGATTGTTACATAGTAATCTGTAACTTATGGGCTTGGTTTCCTAGCTTGGGCCTAATTATCCGTGCTTGGACTAGAACAACACCCGTACTTAGCCCCCAAATTTGTATGAGACGCATCTCCAAACTAACCTTGGCTTGGAATAATTTTTCTACGATTTTTAGACAACTTTAGAAATTCTGAATCGCAGCTAACCCAGTTCCCAGTTCAGGTCAGAATCTAGGCTCAATTTCCAGGGACCATAACCTGAGTACTTGATGTTAAAATTTAAAGGTCTTATCCATTTTAGAAAGGCTAATGAATCTCCTATAACTTCTATGTTCAGTGTTTCCCCAAATTCGACTAACTATTAGGTCAATTTCCCAAAAAAAATTTATACTATCACTGACTGCCCAAATCTACGTAGTCCTCAGTAATTAGTCCATAACTTTCCTAATTCAAATTCGAATCCCTTCAAAGGCCATAGTGCTAAGGACATCTTGGATTGACTACCACAAAAATTGCATAATTTTTGGACTAGTACAACGTCTTAGGTAAAATTTTAAATTTGGGGTATGTTTTGGTGTCCATTCAGTGACGTTCTGCCCCAAATACCCTACCTCTAAAGGGTGTTCTTTTAGTCCCAATTTTCACAACATCGGGTCACACGACTACCCACACAAATCCTATCAATTCTAAGCTCCCCCACCAATCCAAGTCAAACCAAAGATTAAAAATTTATGCTAATAAAACCAAAACATCACTATAACGCGTACCTTAATTCGGTTTTTAAAAAGAGATGGTGGAATCCTTTCCCACTCCAAAATCCAAATCTGAAAATTTAAAACTCGCGTTAAAAATCATAACTATGTTCTTGAATTGAGAAGATCATAAAAAAAATATGAATTAAACCTTAATTCTTGATGCATGGCAGGTGCATAGGAGTAGGGTTTAGAATCCATACACCCGCACTTACCAAAACTGAAGAGAGGGGAGGGCGGCGGTGGCTTGGTGGCGCAACTTGGTGGCGGCGGTGGCGATGGATGGCGGCGCTGGCAGGGGATTGGTCAAGCAGAGAGAGAGAGCGGGAATGAGAGAGAGGAAAAGTGAGGGAGCGCGAGAGAGGGGAGAGAGAGAAACCGAGTGGGGGGGATGGCTAGCTAAGGAAGAAGGAGAGGGAGGGTTTGAGTGAGAGAGGGAGAGGTAATTCACTGGGGTTAGCATTTAAGGTTTTTAGGAGGGAAAATAAGCATTTAACAGATTAACATCTTAAATAAAAATTAAACCTCTTCCTTCCCCAAACATAGAAAGATTTGAAAAGAAAGGAAATAGGAAAAAGTTTTTTTTTTTTTGGGAAATAACTTGGTTTGACTTAAATCATAAATCCTAGGTCAGTCTACACCCAAAAATGCATTTTTGGGGTTTCACACATTTCTTCTTTGTGGGAGCTCTTTCTACTGTGATTAGAACCCTAAATGAAAAGTGAACCACAGTTAAAGTAGGTTCTTATATTTGCCAACATGCTTGATCTATAACGGCTACATGTATTCTTTTGTACTCATTTTGAGGCAATTATTTTTTCCTTTGTGGTGACTCTTCGTGGCTATAACTAGAGCCCTAAATTAGAAGAGAACTAGAGCTAAAGCTCATTCTTATGTTTGGCAATGTTATTGATTGTAGTGACATCGCTCATTGTTTTACAATCATTGTAAGGCATTTGTGTTTCTCTTGGTCGGAGCCCTTTTTAGGGTTAATTTGACCCCTTACTACAAAGAGAATCAGAGTTAAAGCAAGTTTTTATCTGTTGCTAGATTCTTAATAAGAACATAAACCATTGATGTTTCTGTGCACATTTCAGGGCATTTGTTTCGTTTTGGCTAGTGCTCCTTATAGCTGTAATTGGAGCCCTAAATGAAAAAAGAACAAGAGTTAAAGCCAATTCCCAGTTGTGGTAGGATCCTTGATTTGTGGGTACACCATACATTCTTTTTGCACTTATTTTAAGCGTTCATTTCCTCTTTAGTGAGAGCTCCTTATGGATGTGTGGAGCCCTAAAAACAAAAATAAGGTTAAAGTCAGTTCTTATGTTTTGTTGGATTCTTGATTTGTAGCCCCAGCATTCTTTTTTTTTTATTCTTTTAGGGCACTTGTTTCCTGTTGTTCAGAGCTTGTTGATGGTGTAATTAGTACTGTAAATGAAAACAAAACTAGAGTCACAGTAAGTTCTTTGATTTGGCTACATTTTTTATTTGTAACCATAACATTTATTCTTTTACGCTCATTTTAAGGCATTTGTTTGCCTTTGGTGGCAGCTCTTTGAGGGAGTTATTTGAGGCCCAAATGAAAAGTGGCCTAGAGTTAAAAATAAGTTCATTTGTCTAGGTTATTGATTTATCGCCATACTTTTATTCTCTTATACTTACGTTTAGCACATTAGTAATCTCTTTTTGGGAGCTCTGTGTGGTTGTAATTGGAGCCCTAAATGTGATAGGGACCATCTTCATAACCCTTCCAACCTCTCCCCCTCCATCCCACAAGAGCCCAGGACCATCAAGGAAGTCAAACAAGTACAAGCAATGGTCAAGAACATCATGAACAACACCAATGACCTACTGCCTAGTTCGGCCAGAATTTGGCCCGGTTTTGGATGTTTGATTACCCAAGCTTAAGGTGGACTTAAGAGGCTGCAAATATAATTTTTGGAACCCTTAATATGTCATCTTCAAGGACATATAAATATTTCTACGTTCGTCTCTAGGCAATAAGTCAATTGGAGCCTTTTTCCAGATGTTACAGAAACTATCCCAGCCTGCATATGCTGCACCGTTTGCTCTATATCTCCCAAACGATAGCTCCAAATTGCTACCACATTGAGGCACGTGAAATCTAACTTCCTAAGATTTCCAGTATGGTCTATTTCACCCAATTTGAGTGAGAAACCTAGGAGATATAGCTATTTGAAGTTCACCTTTGTAAACTGACAAGTTGCTGACAAAAGCATAAAGCACTTTTCAGCTTTTGTCATTGCTTTTTGGTCTCGTCTTGCTTTTTTGGACGTGTAAGGCCCTTTGTTCCCCCTTTGTTTCAGCCTCTCGAAGGCTCCCATTATATAAGGGAGGCCTTAGGTTATAAGAGAACACTTTTGAATGAATTTGAACCTTGAGTTGTGAAAACTCTCTCCATTCTCTCAAAATTTCTAGTGTTATATCTTGAGTGTTTAGCACCCTCAAGTGGATCTCTACGTCTTCTTAACTCAACTAAGAAGGTGATTCATTTCTGTAACTTAGTTGAAGAAAGAAGATTTCCCAAGTGTGCAAACCAAGGTAGGTCTTTAATCACCCTTGCTAGTCCACTTTTGTTCTATCTTGGTTCTTGGTTATTTTGGTTCTACTTTCCCCCTACCCAAATGCATTATTGACTCACTTTTGCAAATCCTTTCCATAGTGAAGCTAGAATAAATCAATTGGTATCAGAGCTTAGGCTACCCTCTTGGCTAAGCTTCCATCACCCAAACACATCCCCAAACACAGGAACCAACAAAATAGCCCAAACACACTTCCCACAAATTTTCAACCATGCCAAAACAGAAACGCAGTACGGCCACCCCGTGCCACCTCTAGAAACTCCACTCCTCCTTCCCGCAGCCCAGCACAGCCACCCTATGCCACCCCAAACGACTGTGCCACATTCCAGTCCGCAAAATTAACCTTTAGCCGTCACGCACGCCCACACCGTGCTACACCACACGACAGTGCCACCCCCTTCCCGTCCCAAAATAGCCACTCCTCACTCTAAAGTCATCATGTCTACTAGCCTCACTCCCGAGTAAGTGGCCAAGGAAGCCCTTAGAGAGAAGGCCGAGTTAGAAGCCCGAGTTAAGTATCTTCGATCTTAACTTGGTCAAATGACGCAAGAAAGGGGAGGCACGTTGAGGAGCTCAAGAAGCACAAGCAAGCAAGTGGACTCGGATGCTTCAAATGATGAAAGCTGGAGAGCGTGCTAATGGGCCGGAAGTAGATTGCTTGAGTTTAGTTGCAAATTTCCACTTTGATGCAAGATATGACTTGATTTAAAGGCTAGGCCACCAATCAAGCCTAAGGATCCACCAAGAATTGCTTAAAGGCAATGCCACCCACAACTCTATAAAGGATTCCACTTAAGACTCGCCACCTTTGAAGAAAGGATAAAGAGAACTCAAGATTTTTGAGAGAAAATGAAAGCATAAGCTTCTTTGCATAAACATTCAACTACCCTTTCTACATCCTAAGGCTTCCTCTTATATAGGAGAGCTTCACAAGGCTCCAAAATGCAGCAAAATAAGGCCTTGGTCGACCATAAACCAAAGGAGGGAACCAAAAAGCAACAAACAAAAGCTGAAAAGTGCTTTTTACTTTATGTCAGCACTTTTCAGTTTACATAGGTCAACTTTAAAAGGCTATATCTCCTAGGTTTGTTCGACAAATGAGCTGAAAAAGGACTTGTGGGAAAGCTCTAGAAGTAAGATTTCGGGGGCCTCCTCGTACAGGCAATTTGGAGCATCCCTTTGGGAGATATGAGGCAAAATGTGCAGCATATGCAGGCTGGGGCAGATTCTGCTGCATGTAGAAAAAGTCTTCACTTGACCTATGACCTATTGCCTTGGCCTAGAAATCTTTTTATGCCCTTTTAGCTAACATAAGAAGGTTCCCAAAAAGTGGGTTTTCAGCAAATTAAACCCATTCTAAGCTTGGTTAATTAAGCCCACAAAATCGGGTTAAAACCAAGCTAATTTGCTGTTAGCACACAACTTGTTGTTTTAGGGCTTCTTTATTATCTCTGAGGGTTTAACTTCATTTTGATGGATAAAACCCTTTATAAGGCCTCATGACATTCCCAAAATAGAAGCGGAACACATCCCAAAGGTTTAGGATGACGTCGAAATTGGAGCTTTAAATCAGCACAAGGGCCAAGTCCCCTTTGATGGAGCTTGTGAGCATTAAGGAGGAGTTGTGAGTCCTCTTAGACTTGAATAGGCATGGAATTCGCTTCATCCTCCCCTTCTTGAATGTGATTTGCCCTCAAATCATTACCTTCTTCTTCATCCTCAAGATAGGGTGTGGGATCACCCACATTGGATGTAGATGATATAAGTTGGTAGGCATGATCATTGACCATCTCAAGGGCCTTAAAAGGACCATCACACCTTGGCATGAGCTTGTTCTTCCTTGAGCCATTGTATTTCCCACTAAAGTAAGCAATAGGGTGTTGGTCTTGTGGGAAAACATCTTGGTATTATGAGATGAGGGGGTCGATTTTGGGGTGTAAGGGAGTCACTTCCTCACTTTTGTTGCCTTCAAGCATTAACAAGGCTAAGACTTGCTTGTCTTTGCTTAAAGCTCTCTCCACCCGTGTTTCACTCAACATGAGAAGGTCTCTCTTTTTCTTACTTCGCACCTCGGGCTTAGTTTTGTGGACTTGGTTTGGAGGTAGTGGGTTTAGGACAATCCTCTCCTTATCAATGATCAAGGAGTAGGTGTTTTTGAACCCATCATGCATGACACGCCTATCAAACTGCCAAGGTCGGCCCAAAAGAACATGACAAGCACTCATAGGTACCACATCACAAAGGACATTATCCTTATACTTCTTTCCGATTGAAAAGGAGATAAGGGCTTGTTTGGTTACCTTAATGTTGCCGCCATCATTGAGCCACTTCAAAGAATAAGGCTTGGGATGAGGAATAGTAGGAATTCCAAGCTTCTCAATAAGAATAGTGGAGGCCACATTGGTGCAACTTCCTCCATCGATGATCAAGTTGCACACCTTGTCTTGGATGGTACACCGGGAGAGGAAGAACATTTCTCCTTGAGCCTTGTCATAAGGAGTGTCTTGGGTATGTAAAACCCTCCTTAAGGCAAGTAGTTCACCTTCATCGGCATTAAGATGAGTTTCATCTCCCATGGGCTTCGAATCTACCCTATTAGCTTCATCTTGCACTTCAATAATTATGGCATCAACTTCTTTAACTTCTTAGATGGTCATGACCCTTTGATTTGGGCAATCATATTGGGAATGAACATAACCTTGACATTTAAAGCACTTCTTTCCTTCAAGTTTCTTAGGCAATTCTTTTGGAGAAGGAAGAGCCATGGCCTTACCCTTCTCAACCCATGAAGTACCTTCGGGTTTAGGAGGAAAGAAGGGCTTGAATGGAGGTAATGAACTTACTTGCTCCCTTGGAAATGGCTTGGTGAAGATCTTTTTTTCCTTCTTTCTCTTCTCAACTTTGGGAGCTAGCTTGAAGACATCATCCAAGGTGAAATAGGTTTGAAGTTCCGCCTTTCTTGCAATAAGGGGGTCTAACCCATTGAGAAACCTAGCCACGGTTTGCTCTTGGGGTTCATGGATGCCTCCCCTCAATATGAGTTGCTCAAATTCCCTCATGTACTCACCCACACTCATATTGTTTTGCTTCAGTGAGAAGAATCGGTTGTAGATGTCTTGCTTGTAGCTTTCGGGAAGGAACCTGTTGCTCATGAGAGACTTAAGTTTCTCCCATGAGTTGATCTTTCTCTTACCTTCTCTAGCCCTTTGCTTCTGGATGTTTTCAAACCACAAGGAGGCATACCTTGTGAGTTTAAGGCTAGCAACCTTGAAGCTCTTTTCATCATCATAGCCCTTGGCTTCAAAGATTCGGTCCATGGCTTGCACCCATTCAAGGAACTCATCGGGATTCAAATTGGCATTGAAGTCTGGAGGTTCTACCTTGATGTCTCTAAAGTAGTCCATAGGGGGTCTCCTACCTCCCCTTCTTGGATTGCTTCTCATGCTTGAGTCACTAGAGAAGCCTTGCTCATTATCACTTGGCTCTTGAGCTCTTTAGCCTCCTTGGAGGGCCACAAATTGGTTGGAAATTTGCTCAAGTTGCCTACTAATGTGTCTCACACTTTGTTGTAGGCTTTGTTTGGCATTATCTCGTCTCATCATATGAGCTTGTTCTAAGCTCATTCCTCTTGGTACTCTTGCCGGTTGGGGAGAGTTGGTGGATGGAAAGCTTTGGAGGGGTTTTTATCTGGGATTGTGTTTGGGTTGTTTTTTGAGGGGTAAAGGAGGTATTTTAGGGGAAAATTAAGTGTGGTTTAAGGGTTTGTGAGCTTAGGAAGGTGTTTGGTCAAGGTTGTTTTGACAAGTTCAAACTAGAGAGAAGTGTAGATTCACTATGGTTTCACAACAAGGGTAAAGGAAAACTTGACAAGGATGAAACCGAATGCAAGGAAATGTGATATAAACTCAAGAACACCAACCTGGATTAGCACTGATACCAACTAGAGCGTGTGATAATGGGCCGGAAGTAGATTGCTTGAGTTTAGTTGCAAATTTCCACTTTGATGCAAGATATGACTTGATTTAAAGGCTAGGCCACCAATCAAGCCTAAGGATCCACCAAGAATTGCTTAAAGGCAATGCCACCCACAACTCTATAAAGGATTCCACTTAAGACTCACCACCTTTGAAGAAAGGATAAAGAGAACTCAAGATTTTTGAGAGAAAATGAAAGCATAAGCTTCTTTGCATAAACATTCAACTACCCTTTCTACATCCTAAGGCTTCCCCTTATATAGGAGAGCTTCACAAGGCTTCAAAATGCAGCAAAACAAGGCCTTGGTCGACCATAAACCAAAGGAGGGAACCAAAAAGCAACAAACAAAAGCTGAAAAGTGCTTTTTACTTTGTGTCAGCACTTTTCAGTTTACATAGGTCAACTTTAAAAGGCTATATCTCCTAGGTTTGTTCTACAAATGAGCTGAAAAAGGACTTGTGGGAAAGCTCTAGAAGTAAGATTTCGGGGGCCTCCTCGTACAGGCAATTTGGAGCATCCCTTTGGGAGATATGAGGCAAAATGTGCAGCATATGCAGGTTGGGGCAGATTCTGCTGCATATAGAAAAAGTCTTCACTTGACCTATGACCTATTGCCTTGGCCTAGAACTCTTTTTATGCCCTTGTAGCTGACATAATAAGGTTCCCAAAAGGTGGGTTTGCAGCAAATTAAACCCATTCTAAGCTTGGTTAATTAAGCCCACAAAACCGACTTAAAACCGGGCTAATTTGCCATTAGCATACAACTTGCTGTTTTAGGGCTTCTTTATTATCTCTGAGGGTTTAACTTCATTTTAATGGACTAAACCCTTTAGAAGGCCCCGTGACCTTCGCAAAATAGAAGTGGAAAGCATCCCAAAGGTTTAGGATGACGTCAAAATTGGAGCTCCAAATCAGCACAAGGGCCAAGTCCCCTTTGATGGAGCTTGTGAGCATTAAGGAGGAGTTGTGAGTCCTCTTGGACTTGAATAGGCATGGAATTCACTTCAAAAGCAATTCCCTTGGTGATTCCAAAGAGGGTGTACATGCAAAGAGACCAAGGAGGCATCATAGGCCTCAAGACCGACGCAATAATCACTTCATGGTGGATATTCCCGAATTTGACGGTCAACTTGATCCGGATATATTCTTGGATTGGCTTCAAACCATTGAAAGAGTCTTCGAGTTCAAGGACATCCCCCAAGAAAGAAAGGTAAAGCTTGTTGCTTTAAAGCTTAGAAAGTATGCTTCCATTTGGCGATCAAATGTTATGACTAGGAGAGTTAGGAAGGGAAAAGGGAAGATAAGAACTTGGGAGAAGATGAAGTCCAAACTTAATTCCAAGTTTCTACCTCCCCATTATTTGCAAGACAACTTCCTTAAACTCCACCACCTCAAACAAGGGTCTAAGAGTGTAGAAGAATACACTAGAGAGTTTAAGCAATTATTGTTGAAATGTGATTTCAAGGAGAATGAGTCTCAAACTTTTATTAGATACTTGAGTGGTTTGGATGATGAAATTGCTCATGTTGTTGAACTCCACCCTTACACTTCCTTAGATGAGCTTAGTGTCTTAGCTCACAACGTGGAGTCATAGAAGAGAGTCAAGGGCAAGGGCATGACTTCTAAGCCTAACCCCCATCCTTACCCCTTCCAAAAGCCCTCATACAACCCTCCTAAAGCAACTCCAAACTCAAACACAAGACCCCCTCCACCAAGTCCCCCTCAAACCCCCTCAAAACAACCTCAAAAGCCCGGTGACAAGAAGAGATGTTTCCGTTGTCAAGGCCTTGGACGCTTTGCTTCTGAGTGTCCCAACAAAAGAATTGTCACTTTGGCCGACTATCAAGCTTCATATGAGGAGCTAGATGATGAGAATGATGGAGAAGGAAAGGAACTTCTCATGACCGAAACTCTTGAAGAAGTTGAAGAGGGACCCGATGAAGGAGAAATGCCTGTGATAAGAAGAGCCTTAAGTGGTATAGCTTCCCAACAAGACAGGGAGCAAATGGAGAACATCTTCCACATCCGGTGTACCGTAAAAGGGAAGGTTTGCTCTCTTATTATCGATTGTGGAAGTTGTGCCAATGTTGCTTCCAAGACTCTAGTGGAAAAGCTCAAGCTTTCGATCTCTCCACACCCAAGCCCTTACACCATCCAATGGGTCAATCAAGGTAAAGGCTTGCAAATCTCTTCTCGTTGTTTATTTGGTTTTTCAATTGGCAAGAACTATAAAGATGAGATTTGGGGTGACATTGTGCCCATGGATGCTTGCCATGTCCTCTTGGGCCATCCATGGTTGTTTGTTCGAGTGTGATGCATGATGGTCCGTTGAACACATATGCATTTACCAAAGACCACAAAAAGATCACCCTCACCCCTCTCAAACCCACCTCACCAAAAAGGCCTCAAGACACTCCTAGCATGGATGTCTTTCTCACCACCCTTCTCCATTCCCAACTCCATGAATATGATGATTTCAAGGAGTGGATTTTACTTGGCCAAGAACTGGCCGAAGCTAAGGATTCTTCCCATCCTTTGCTTTCCCTGCTCCTGAAAGATTTTGAACATGTCTTCCCTAGTGAGGTTCCTCATGGCCTCCCTCCCAAAATATCCATACAACACAAGATTGACCTCATCCCTGGTACCACCCTTCCAAACAAGCCGGCCTACTGAAAGAACCCACAAGAAACCCAAGAAGTGCAACGGCAAGTAGATGAGCTCCTGGCTAAAGGCTTGATCCGTGAGAGCCTTAGTCCACGGTTGGAGGATCTCCTAGATGAGCTATATGGAGCCACCCTCTTTTCTAAGATTGATCTTAGAAGTGGCTACTACCAAATCCGGATCTATGAAGGAGATGAGTGGAAGACGGCCTTCTCTATCAGTGGCTTGTTATGCCATTCGGGCTGACAAATGCACTAAGTAATTTTATGAGGCTTATGAACCAAGTTCTCAAGCCCCTCATTGGCAAGTTCGTGGTTGTCTACTTTGATGACATCTTGGTGAATAGGAAGAGTGAAGTAGAGCATGCCCATCATCTACAACAATTCTTGAGTATTCTATATCAAGAATAGCTCTATGGAAACTTAGAGAAGTGCCACTTTTTCACGTCTCAAGTTATATTTTTAGGCTATGTTGTGTCGACCCAAGGAATCCATGTTGATGAGAGCAAGATTCAAGCAATCCGAGATTGGCCCGTTCCTACTTCAATTCAACAAGTTAGGAGCTTTCATGGCCTAGCCTCTTTCTATAGGAGGTTTATGAGAGATTTTAGCACCATTGTTGCCCCCATGACCGAGGTGCTTAAGGCCAAAAGATTTGAGTGGACCAAGCAAGCTCAAAGGGCCTTTGAAGAAGTCAAGTGTAAGCTCACAAGTGCACCCGTTCTAGTTCTACCAAGCTTCTCCAAAGTATTTGAAGTAGGGTGTGATGCTTCCAGTGTTGGGATAGGGGCGGTCCAATCTCAACAGAAAAGGCTTGTGGCTTTCTTTCGTGGAAAGTTCAATGATGCCAAGCGAAAGTATTCAACATATGACAAAGAATTTTATGCTATTGTGAGAGCTTTGGAGCATTGGAGGCACTATTTGGTGGGAGGAGAATTCATTCTCCATTCGGATCATGAGGCTCTCAAATTCATACAAGGGCAACACAAGCTCAACCCAAGGCATGCAAAGTGGGTTGAGCACCTCCAAGCCTTTCATTTTGTAATCCACCACAAGTCGGGTCAACTCAATAAAGGGGCAGATGCAATATCAAGAAGGTACCTCTTACTCTCTACCTTGCAATCCAAAGTCCTTGGTTTTGAGATTATTAAGGGGTTGTATGCCCAAGATGAAGACGTCAAGGAAACCTATGAGGCTCTATCCATGCCCACAATTTATTTCACTTGGTGTATGGGTTTCTCTTCAAAGGAACCTGGCTATGCATACCAAAGAGTGGGTTTAGGGAACTCCTCATTCAAGAGCTCCATGGTGGGGCTTTGGCCAGACACTTTGGCATTAAGAAGACTTATTCCATGCTCAAGGAACACTACTATTGGCCAAGCATGTGCAAAGATGTGGAACATTTTGTAAGAAGGTGCTCCACTTGTCAACTTGCCAAGAGTCACCTTCAGCCTCAAGGTCTCTATTCTCCCCTCGCGGTTCCACACGGCCCATGGGAAGATATAAGCTTGGATTTCATCTTCGAGTTGCCAAGGACGCAAAGACACAAGGAGTCCATCATGGTGGTGGTGGATAGGTTCTCAAAGATGGCACACTTTGTGGCATGTCATACCACAAATGATGCCTCTCATATTGCTAATCTCTACTTTAAAGAGATTGTGTGTCTCCATGGCCTACCAAGAAGCATGGTCTTGGATCGGGACACCAAATTCTTAAGTCACTTTTGGCTCACTTTATAGAGAAAGTTAGGCACTCATCTCAAGTTTTGTACAACTTGCCACCCATAGACGGATGGTCAAATGGAGGTGACCAACCGTACTTTGGGAACCTTGCTTCGGGTTCTAGTCAAGAAAAACATAAAGGAGTGGGATGAGTTGCTTGGCCATGTCGAGTTTGCCTTCAACCGAACACCAAGTAAGGCTACAAGTCTTTCCTCCTTTCAAGTGGTGTACGGTTACAATCCAAGAACTCCCTTAGACTTGGTTCCAATTCCAAATCCAACCAAGTTTAGTTAGGAGGCCGAAAAGAGGGCAAAGGAAATCCAAGAGCTTCATGCCAAAGTGAGGGAACAAATTAAAAAGTCCAATGAGAAATCCAAGTCACATGCCGACAAGCATAGGAAAGAAGTTCATTTTCAACCCGGAGACTTGGTTTGGATCCATTTGAGGAAGGAAAGATTCCCAAGCAAGCGCAAGTCAAAGCTCATGCCAAGGTCGGATGGCCCATTTGAAGTGCTTGATAAGATTGGTCCAAATGCATACAAAGTAGACTTTCCTGGTGAGTATGGAGTCTCCTCCACCTTCAATGTGGTCGACCTTAGTCCTTATTGTGAGAAAGAAGAAGAACTTTCAAGTTTGAGGTCAAACTCCAATCAAACTGGGGAGTATGATGGGGTCCATCTTCATAACCCCTACAACCTCTCCCCTCCATCCCACAAGAGCCTAGCACCATCAAGGAAGTCAAAGAAGTACAAGCAATCGTCAAGAACATCATGAACAACACCAATGACTTACTGCCTAGTTCGGCCAGAATTTGGCCCGGTTTTGCAAGCTTGATTACCCAAGCTTAAGGTGGACTTAAGAGGCTGAAAATCTACTTTTTGGAACCCTTAATATGTCAGCTTCAAGGACATATAAAGATTTGTAGGTTAGGTCTCTAGGCAATAAGTTAATTGGAGTCTTTTTCTAGATGCTGCAGAAACTGTCCAAGACTGCACCTTTTGCCCTAGATCTCCCAAACAGTAGCTCCAAATTGCTAACACCTTGAGGCACGTGAAATTTGACTTCCTAAGATTTCCATGAAGGTCTATTTCACCCAATTTGAGTGTGAAAGCTAGGATATATAGCTGTTTGAAGTTGACCTTTGTAAACTGAAAAGTTGCTGGCAAAAGCATAAAACACTTTTCAGCTTTTGTCATTGCTTTTTGGTCTCCTCTTACTTTTTGGACGTGTATGACCCTTTTTCCCCCTTTGTTTCAGCTTGTTGAAGGCGCCCATTATATAAGGGAGGCCTTAGGTTATAAGAGAACACTTTTGAATGAATTTGAACTTTGACTTGTGAAAATTCTTTCCATTCTCTCAAACTTCCTAGTGTTATATCTTGAGTGTTTGGCACCCTCAATTTCGTCTCTAGGTATTCTTAATTCAACTAAGAAGGTGATTCATTTCTGTAACTTAATTGAATAAAGAAGACTGCCCAAGTGTGCAAACCAAGGTAGGTCTTCAATCACCCTTGCTAGTCCACTTGTGTTCTATCTTAGTTCTTGGTTATTTTAGTTCTACTTTCTTCCTTCTACCCAAATGCATTCTTGACTAACTTTTGCAAATCCTTGCCTTAGTGAAGCTAGAATGCATCAAAATGAGAACACTGCAATGGTTAAAGTTAGTTGTTATGTTTGCCTAGATTCTTGATTTGTAACCACACCATCCACTTTTTATCCTCCTTTTACTGCATTTGCTTTTTGTTGCTAGGAGTTTTTTTGCCAACGTAGATCATTCACACAATGATACTAGAACTATAGTTAAAGTAAGTTCTTAAATTTGGCTACGTTCTTGATTCGTTGCCACAATAGTTATTTTTTTACGCTAATTTTAAAATAGTGATTTCCTCTTGGTGAGAGCTCTTTGTAGGTGTTATTTGAGCCCTAAATAAAAGGGAGCTAGAGCTAATGTTAGTTTTTATATTTGGTTAGATTTTTAATTTGTGATCACATGACTCATTCTTTTCTACTCATGTTGTTCCTCTTGGTGAGAGCTCTTTATAGGCAAATTGGAGCCCAAGATGAAAAGAGTGCTAGAGTTAAAGCTAACTCTTGTGTTTGCCTAGATTCTTCATTTGTGTCGACACCATTTATTCTTTTGCACTCATTTTAGGGCATTTGCGTTCTATTAGTGGAGCTTTCTTGGGCGTAGTTAAAAACCATCAATTAAAAGACAGCTACATTAAAAGTATGTTCTTAAATTTGACTACACACTCAGTTTATTGCCCCAGGATTTATTCTTCCCTAGTCGTTTAGAGGATTTGGTTTCTTCTTGGCGGTGCCAATTTGTTGGTATTATTCGAGCCCTAAATTAAAAAAGAAACAAAACTAAACTTTGTTCTGGGTTTAGCAAGATGCTTGATTTGTAGCTAGACCATTCATTCCTCTACAGTCATTTTTAAGGCATTTGTTTCCTCGTGGCAGAAGCTCTTTGTGGGTGTAGTTTGAACACAAAGGGAAAAGAGAACTAAAGTTAAAGTCAGTTCTTATGTTTTGCCAAATTCTTAACATGTAGTCACACCATTGATCCTTTGACACCAATTTCAATGCAGTTGTTTCACCTTGGTGGGAACTCCTTGTGGGTGTAATTGGAGCCCTAAATAAAAAGAGAATTAGCGTCAAAGTTATTTCATAAATTTACCTAGACTCACGACTTGTAGCCATATTATTTGTCCCTTTGCGCTCATTTTAGGGCATTTCTTTCCTCCTGGCGAGATAAGTTCATAACTTTGGTTAGGCATGATTCAAAGACAGACTGTTCATTTTTTACTTTTACTTCAAGACATTGATTTGCTCTATGTGGGAGCTCTTTGTCATTGTAATTGGAACCCCAAATGAAAAGAACACGAAAGCCAAAGTTAATTCTCAATTTCGGTAAGATTCCTAATTTCTGCAGGCACCATTCATTCTTTTTGCACTCAGTCTAGAGCATTCGCTTCCTTTTGATGGGAGCTCTTCGCTGGTGTAATTGAAGCCCCAAATGTAAACATAATTGGGGTTAAAGTTAGTTCTTATGTTTTGGTTAGAGTGTTTATTTGTGGACACACCATCCACCCTTTTCGAGCCCTTTTAGGATATTTGTTTTCTCTTGTTGGGAGCTCATTGTAGGTGTAATTAGTACCCTAAATGAAAACAGAACGAGTGAAAATAAGCTCATAAGTTAGACTACGTTCTTGATTTGTAGCTAAAACATTTATTGTTTTGCACTCAGTTTAAGGCATTTGTTTCGACTTGGTGGTGTCTCTTTGTTGGTGTTATTTTGGCCCCAACTAGGAAGAGAACCGAAGTTGAACTGAGTTCTTGTGTTTGGATAGAATCTTGATTTGTGACCACACTATTCATTATTTTGCTCATTTTATCGCATTTTTCCCTCTTGGGGACCATTCTCTTTGTAGGAGTAATTGGATCCTAAATGAAAAGAGAACCAAAGTTAAAGTTGGTTCTTATGTCTAACTAGATTTTTTATTTCTAGCCACACCATTTATTTTGTACACGTGTTTCAAAGTGTTGGTGTCCCCTTAGAGGGAGTTTTTTCTGGTGTGATTAGAACCCAAAATCAAAAGAGAACTACAGTTAAAGGAATTTCTTAAATTTGGATATATGCTTGATTTATAGCAACTGCATTTATTCTTTTGCAATGATTTTGTGGAAATTGTTTTTTCTCTATATGGCAACTACTTGTGGGTGTAACTGGTAGCCTAAACTAAAAGAAAACTAGAGCTAAAAGCCCCTTCTTATGTTGGCAACGTTCTTTATTGTCACCACATCATTCATTATTTTACACTCATTCTAAGGCATTTGTTTGCTCTTGGTGGGAGCTCTTTCTAAGTGTAATTTGAGCCCCAACTAAAAAGAGAATGAGAATTAAAGCTAGTTCTTATCTATTGCTGGATTATTAACAAGATGACAAACCAATAACCTGTCTATGCATATTTTAGGGCATATGTTTCCTTTTAGCGGGAGCTCCTTATCAGTGTAATTGGAGGTTCAATGAAAATAAAACAAGAGTTAAAGTTAGTTCTCAATTTGGGTAAGATTCTTGATTTGTGGGGATACCGTTTATCCTTTTGGCACTCATTTTAGTGCATTCATTTCCTCTTTAGTGAGAGCTCGAAAAAACATAACTAGGGCTAAAGTTATTTCTTATGCTTGGCTAGATTTTTGATTTGTAACCATACCATTCATTTTTTTTTCCACCCCTTTTACAACATTTATTTCCTCTTATTGGGAGCTCTTTGCTAGTGTAATTAGTACTCTAAATGAAAACAAAGCTAGAGTCAAAGTAATTCCTCAAATTTGGCAGCGTTCTTAATTTGTAGCCATAACATTTATTCTTTTGCGTCATTTTAAGGAAATTGTTTCCTTCTTACGGTGTTATTTGAGCCCCAAAAGAAAAGTGACCAAGAGATAAAGTCCTTAAATTTGGCAAAGTTCTCGACTTGTAGCCACAACATTTATTCTTTGCACCAATTCCAAAGTATTTGTTTCTTCTTGGTGGCAGCTCTATGTGGGTGTTATATGAGCCCCAAATCAAAAGATAACCAAAGTTAATGGTAGTTCTTATGGTTGGATAGATTCATGATTTATGACCAAAGGAGTCATTCTTTTGTGCTCATTTAGTGAACGTTTTCCTCTTTGTCGGAGCGGTTTGTAGGTGAATTGGAGTCCCAAATGAAAAGATAGCTAGAGTTAAACTTAGTTCTTATGTTTTGCTAGATTCTTGATTTATAGTCACAGTATTTGTTCTTTTGCACTAATTTTAGGGCATTAATATCCTCTTAATGTGAGCTCTTTCTGGGTGTAATTAGACCCCTTAATGAAAAGCCAACTACAGTTAAAAGTATGTTCTTAAATTTGGCTACGTTCCCAATTTATGGGCCCAGCATTTATTCTTTCCAACTCATTTTGTGGCATTTGTTTCCTCTTGGTGGTGGCTCTTTGTTGGTGCTATTTAAGCCTCAAATTAGAAGAGAACCAAAACTAAATTTTGTCCTTATGCTTGGCGAGCTTCTTGATTTTGTAGCTATGTCATCTAATCTTTTAAACTAATTTTAAGGCATTTGTTTCCTCTCACGGAGAGATCTTTGTGGGTGTAATTTGATCCCTAAGTGAAAAGAAAACCAGAATTGAAGTTAGTTTTTATGTTTGGCTAAATTCTTAACATGTAGTCATGTCGTTCATCCTTTCCACATCCATTTTAGGACATTTGTTTCATCTTAGTGAGAGCTCCTTGTGAGTGTATTTGGAGCCCCAAAATGAAAAGAGAATTTGAGTTAAAGTTAGTTCATAAATTTTTGCTTAGATTTCTAACTTGTAGAAGTATCATTTCTTCTTTTGTACTCACTTTAGGCCACTTGTTTCCTCTTAGCGAGATAAATTCATAACTTTGGCTAGGTTTGTGATTTATAGCCATACCTTTCATTCTTTCACACTCATTTTAAAACATTGGTTTTCTCTTTGTGGGAGCTCTTTGTGGGTGTAACTGAGACCCCCAAAAAAAGAAAACTAATGTTAAAATTAATTCTCATTTTTGGCAAGATTGTTAATTTGTGGACGCACCATTCATTCTTTTTGAGATCATTTTAGGGCATTCATTTCCTCTTAGAGGGAGCTCTTCATGCGTGTAATTTGAGCCCCAGATGAAAGCAGAGCTACGATTAAAGTTACTTCTTCTATTTGGCTAGATTCTTAATTTGTAGCAACAACGTTCATTGCTTTTTCGCCTCATAGGGCATGTGTTACCTCTCACTCATAGCTCTTTACGGTTGTAATTAGCACTCTAAATGAAAATAGAACTGCAGTAAAAGTGAGTTCTTAAAGTTGGTTATGTTCTCGATTTATGGTCACAGAATTTGTTATTTTGCACTCATTTTAAGGCATTTGTTTCCTCTTGGTGGAAGCTATTTGTAGGAGTAGTTTGAGCCCCTACTGAAAAGAGTACTAAAGTTGAACTTAGTTCTTTATGTTTAGCTAGATTCTTAATATGTAATCACATCATTCATCATACTATGCTCATTCTAGGGCATTTGTTTCCTCTTAGCGGGAGCTCCTTATGGATATGATTAGATCCCCAAATGCATAGAGTCAAAATTAATTTATAACTTTCAGCTAGATTTATGACTTACAACCATATCACTCGTTCTTTTGCACTCATTTTAGGGCCTTTGTTTCCTCTTAGTGAGACTTCTTGACGCCCAAAATTAAAATTGAACCACAGTTAAAGTAAGTTCTTATGTTTTGCTAGCTTCTTGATTTCGGACATTTGTATTCTCTTTTTATGAGCTAGCACCGTCATGGACCTTATAACCAAGGTTCTCAATAGTACTTCATTCAAGTGGAACCTAAAGGAACAACAGGCCTTGGAGGAGATCAAAAGAAAGCTCACTCAAGCCCAACGCTAGCATTGCATTGCTTTAGGAAGATCTTTGAGGCAGAATGTGATACATTCGACATTGGGATTGGTAGAGTTCTCACTCAAGAAGGCCATCCCATTGCCTACTTTAGTGAGGAATTATGTGATTCCAAGGGGATGTATTCTGCCTATGATAACAAATTCTATGCCATCATTCGTTCACTTGAGCATTGGAGCCACTAATTGGGTGGAAAATAAGCTCATTCTCCACTTTGATCATGAAGCTTCCTAGTAAACTTAAGGCCAATACAAGCAAAGCACTCACCATACCAAATGGGTTGAGTATCTTTAAGCCTTTCACTTCATCATTAAGCACAAATCCAGGAAGCGCAATAAAGGTGTCAATGCCCTCTTAAGGCAATACCTACTTTTGTTCCAACTTCATGCTTGTGTTCTTGGATTTGGGTATTTAAAGTATCTTTATGGTAAAGACAGGGACACAAGAGAGCAATTCTAGGAATGTCAAATTCATCCCAAAAGGGGAATTCCTAGTCCAAGAGGGCTACTTGCTCAAGGGTACACAGCTTTATGCAACTAATTATCGCACAAAAGACTTGTTGATTTTGTAAGGTCCATGGAGGCCCCTTAGTTGGATTTTTTACTGAGAATAAGCCCTTATCATGCTCAAGGAACATTACTTTTGGCCTTATATGGATAAGGATGTCCAACATGTGGTCACTCTCTGTCGCAAGGACTTTACACTCTATTGCTCATTCCAAGCTTTCCTTGAGAGGATGTAACCATGGACTTCATCCTAGGCTTACCATGGACCCAAAGGAACAAAGACTCGATCCTTATGGTTGTGCATTGCTTACAAAGATCGCACACTTCATTCCATGCAACAAGACCAATGATGCAACCCATGCAGCCAATTTGTACTCTAAAAAGCAGGGGAAGCTACATGGCATTCTAAGGTCCATTGTGCCGGATCACGACACCAATTTTTTGAGTCACTTTTGGTTCACTTTGTGGAAGAAGGTAGGCACCAAACTCAAATATGGCATCAATAGGACTTTTGGAGTACTCCTAAGGGAGGTTTGATCAAGTCCATTGTCAAGTCTTGGGATCAACTCATTACACATGTTGAGTTTTTTCATAACAAAGCTCCTGGCAAGACCATGGGGATGTCTCCGTTTAATGTTGTCTATGGGGTGGAGCCATTATCTCCACTTGATCTCACCCCAATGCTGATAGATTTTAAGCCCAATGTGGAAGAATCCAAGAGGGTTAAAGAGATTTAGGAGCTCCATGGGAAGTTTAAGGGTAAGATTGAACAATCCAATGCCACTTATCAAGCCCAAAAAAACAATTATAGAAGGCAAGTCATCTTTAACAATGTGGGTTCACCTGAGAAAAGAACAATTCTCCTCTAAACCCAAGTTCCAAATCATACCTAAGGTTGAGAGTCCCTTTAAGATAATAGAGATGATCAACAATACTCCCTACCAACTCAATTTGCCTAGCGAATATAGGGTATCTATTACCTTTGACATGGTTGATTTGTCACCTTGCCTGTAGGATGATACGTTAGAGAATTTGAGGTCAAATTTTTCTCAACACTGGGAGGAAAATGGAGATCAAGCTACCTAACATCAAGGCATCCTACAAGGGGACAAAGATAGTTAAGGATTAGCCTCTAAGTCCCAAGTATTAGGTCAAATCATTCAAAACATCCTTGGCGCCAAAACTGTCCAAGAAGACTTGTGCAAACCTGGTTTTGTAAGCTTGATTACTTAAGCTTAAAAAGTATTTATGGAGCTATATTTTACTTTTTGAGAACCTTTTTATTTTGGATTTAAGGACATGCAATGATTTATAGGCTAAGTCAAGAGGAAATAAGTCAAATGGAAGAAAATTTTTTTAAAAAAAAAGAAAAAACTCATCTAGTTTTGACCACATGTACCTTTTGGCTCATATCTTCCAAACATCAAAACCACAGCATGCCTAACTTGAGGTATATGACATAAGACATCATGAATTTCCAAAAACTCTTGCTTCATCCAATTTAGGCAAGTATTTCAAAAGATATCAACTTTTGAATCAGGGAGTTATGCATTGAAAGTTACACGCAGCCTTTCACTTTCACCTTTCGTACTAGGTTATTTTTTAGTCTCTTTACTCCTATCAACTACTTTATTCGACTCTACAGGTTGCATGTAATAGGTCTAAGGTCCCTTCGATCTATATTTATGCTTCCTTAGAGTTGTAAAAGGTAAATTTGATGTGATATAAAAGTTAAGCATTGGCTCCTTCACTTTTAAACTCTCTTTGTTTTGCCGGAACAAAGTGGGGTACAAGAGTCATAATCTATCTTGGGGAGGTGTGTCTTATCTCTGTGTGTGATTGGGAGCCCTAGCTTTGGTAGAAGTTGTGTGCTTTATCCTTTTTCTAGCTAGTTTATCTCCTTCTTTCTCTTTTATTCTCCTTAAGCTCGTTTTAGGTTTCCCTAATCTCTTTAATCTTTTTTAGGGTTCTTCTTGATTTGCCAGATTATATATCTCACTTCCACTCTTCACGCATCAACTATGTTCTTGATTTGTAGCCACAACATTTATTCCTTTGTGCTCATTTGAAGGGCTTTGTTTCCTCGTGGTGATAACTCTTTGAGCCCCAAATGAAAAGAGAACCAGCGTTAAAGTTATTTCCTATATTTTACTAGATTCTTTATTGGTGACCTTAATATTAATTCTTGTGCATTCATTTTAGAACCATTTTTTTTCTTGATAGGAGATCTTTGCAGGTGAACTGGAGCCCCATATGAAAAGACAGCTAGAGTTAATGTTTGTTCTTATGTTTTGCTAGATTCTTGAATTCTAGCAACACCATTTATCATTTCCCACTTGTTTTAGGATATTTGTGTCCTCTTAGTGGGAGCTCTTTCTAGGCGTAATTAGAGCCTTAAATACAAATACACTTGAAGTAAATTCTCAAATTTGGCTACATTATGGATTTATAACCACAACATTATTGTTTTTCACTCATTTTGAGGCATTTGTGTCCTCTTTATGCCAAGTCTTTGGGGTGTTACTCGAGCCCCAACATAAAAGAGAACCATAACTAAAGTTTGTTCTTATATTTGGCGAGCTTCTTGATTTATAACCACACCATTCATTACTTTACACTCATTTTAGGATATTTGTTTATTCTTGATGGAAGCATTTTGTGGGTGTAGTTTGAGCCCTAATAGAAAAGAGAAGTAGACATAATGTTAGTTCTTATGTTTGGCTGGCTTTTTAATATGTAGTCACACTGTTCATCTTGATATATCTAGCATAGAATAACCAAGGGAAGATGAGGAAAGTGGATGAGAAGCCAAGAGCAAACAACAAACTAAGAGAAATAATAAATGGTGTGACTAACATGAGGATGAACAACACCTTGTTCTTAAGATAAGGCAATGGCATTACCTAAACGAGAAGTTGCGCTATTTCTTTCTTACCCCTTAGATATAGAATATTCTGCACAAAAAAACCAAAAAAGAAACCTAGAAGAATAACACTTCAGCTAGCCAACTCAAGCTAAACCATCTAGCGATGTGCTTGAGATAGAATAAACTCAAGCTAAACAATGTGATTGAAAAGGAGAAAAAGGCCAAACAAATGCCTATAAAGCAAGGGGTGGGGGGAAGCAATAAGGTATAACTGCTAATAGTGACAGGTAGCCTATCACCTTCAGATTGCATTTCCTAACTTTGAACAGCCATATCTCCCAATCTACTTGACCACAATAGCTCCAGCAAGATTCATTAGAAAGAAAAGTAGGTACCGTTTACAGTTACTACTTTTAGGCTGAACCTGAATCTGAGGGGTGGGCTAACTATAAGTTGAACCTGGGTCCAAACTGTTTTGGGATCTCTTGCATTACTTCACCTCTTTGCACACCTTTTGGACTTTATTGGACTTGAGCAGCATCGGTGCTTGATCCCCATCGTCCCATCATCTTCGAAAGAGTTTGCCCTCAAACTTGGTAGTTCATCTTCCTCATCAATGTAGGTATCCAATCAACCACATTGAAAGCGACAAACACGCCGTACTCTTCAGGAAATCATCATGGGAGCCACGTTGACTTTATTTTACTTGGGAACCTCTCCTTTCTTAGATGGATCCATTCAAGGTCCCTAGGCTTGAATTGGGCATCCTTACAAAGCTTGTTGACTTGATTCTTATTTTTCTTATAGAACCTCTCAATCTTGGCCTTCAAATGAGCATGGAGTTCTTGCATCACCTTTGCGCTTTTGTCGACCTCCCAACTAAACTTGGTTGGGGGTAGGAATAGGGCCAAGATCAAGGGGTGTGCATGGATTGTAGCCATATGCAACTTGAAAGGGAGATAATCCCATGTACTTGGTGGTTTATTGAATGTAAACTCTGCATGACCAAGTAAGTCAACCCACACTATGGTGTTTTTCTTCATAAGGACCCTTAATAAGGTTCACAAAGTCCTATTGGTCACCTGGGCTAGGCCATCTGTTTGAGGGAGACTGGAACTGCTTGAGGTGAGTGCCCATCTTTTTCCACAATGTGATCCAAAAATGAATCATGAACTTGTTGTCTCTATCTAAAACCATGCTCTTGGGAATGCCATGGATTCTTACAATCTCCTTAAAGTAGAGATTAGCCACATGGGTAGCATCATAGGTGGTTTAGAAGAAATAGTGTACTATCTTGGAGAATCGATCAACCACCATCATGATTAAATCATTGCTCCTTAGTATCCTAGGAAGGCTAGTGACAAGGTCTAAACTCACATACCGCCTAGTGACACAGGGGATACATAGGGGTGAGTAAAGACCATGAGGTAGGATGTGGTTTTTGGCTAGTTGGAAAGTAGCACACCTCTTCACAAAGCGCTAAACATTCTTGACCATCGTAGGCCAATGGTGGCGCCCCTTCCACATGATACAAGTCTTCTCAATGCCAAAATGCCCGGCCAAGGCCCCTTCATGGACCTCCATAATCAAGAGTTCCTAAGATCACCTATTGGGATGCATAATCTAGCTCCTTTGAGTAAGAAGTCATCCTTAATTTGGAATTGACTATAAGGATGCTGTGAGTAAGTCTCAAAATTTTCCTTGAAATCTTTATCATTTGGATATGCCTCCTTAATCAACTCAAATCCAAGGAACCTTGAGTCAAGAGAGAAAAGTAGGAGGTACCTCCTTGATAAATCATTTACCCCTTTGATCAAATGATAGGAGCGGTGGATTACAAAGTGGAAAGCTTAAAGGTATTTCATGCACTTGTCATGCCTTGGATTAAGCTTATGTTGCCCTTGAATAAGCTAGCGAGCTTCATAATTAGAGTGTAGAATGAATTCTCCTCCAACTAAGTATTGTCTCTAATACTCTAAATCCCTCACAATGGCATAAAGCTCCTTATCGTAAGTTGAGTACTTTCGTTTGGCAACCTTGAGCTTCTCACTAAAAAGGGCAAAGGTCAGCCTCCTTGAGATATCATGCCACCGCTTATAAGCCTAGGACCCTCCCATCACTTTTTCGATGCGGGACTCTAGTCCATGACATTCTCCCACACCCAATCCTGTGTTGCCCTTGTTGCAGATTGAGTCCCCCTGCCTACCCCGCTCATCGAACCACTTAGTGAGACATCGGGGTCGACTCTGGGTCGACTCTAATACCACTTATCATGGGACCATTACTGTCTCCCCAAAAGGCCGGTCTGATGGGGTATGTAGCGCCACCGCTTATAAGCCCACGACCCTCCCATCACTTTTCCAATGTAGGACTCTGGTCCATGACACGAGGTATCACACTCTACCTCAAAAAACTTAGAGGAGCATTGATGTATTCCCTCACCAACTAATCCATATTCAAGGTTGGATTGTAAATAAGCTCAACGGAAAATCAAACAGAAAGTTTGAATGCAAAGGAGCCTGGGTAGAGTGAGTTGAAATAGGATAGAATTTAAGTTGGTTTTTACATACAGAATCACCACCTACAGCGAGTTTAGGGCCCTTAGTCCACTCTAGGATTTAGAAACAGCAACTAAAGGAAGATTAAGACTCACTAGAACACCACTTTACTTGGCCTAAGTAAAGATGAGCTAGATGAGAGTTTGAGAGAGAACAGGGCGAGGAGCTTAGCTTGACTAAAATGGCTTTCTTCATGTTCTGTTTTTATAAGTACAAATAGCCAAGCATATAAGCAAGGGCCTCCTAAGCTTCTAGCGGCTTAGTGGTTTCCTTAGTCATTAGGAAACCTCTAAACTAGCTTAAAACAAACCAAATTACAAAGTATACTTTGTCTAGCTTAAGTACATTCTGTGTATCTAGCTAAATACAGGTGATTAATGCTAAAGTCAAGCTTGAACATTTACATTAGGTCTAATGCAATCCACTTGCACATGGGAGAGAGAAAAATGGTTGTTGAAGTGACTTGGATTGCGGCTAGCAAATTAGAAGCAAGGATGATCTTTATCTCTCTTCCTAGTGGTTAATTAGCCTTTCAAAGCTGCAAACCAGCAAATGATGGGCCTATTGGTAGACTAGATTGGCATCTTAGCAAGTAGGCACTTCAAAAAGTTGCTTCCTTGAAGAGATCTTAGTCATTGATCCAAAATAGCTAAACCAGCCATTTGGCGCCCAAAGTTGAGCAGCTTGGTTATTTGGCTTTTACCGAATTTAGAGTTGATTTCAATTATTGAATGACTTCTTTAGGATGTTCATAATCATGCTAAGTAAAGAAATTAGGATTAAATTGGGTTTGAGGGTAGTAACCAACTAGACACTCAAATCGGGCCAGAATATAGCTTAATCTGGAACGGTTCAATTGTCTAGGAAAAATCTTCATGAAGGAACTTATCTAACTTGAATTTCTCTTTATGCCTTGATTATTGAGGATGTTGGGTAAAATGCCATGCAAAAATATCAGGTCTAAACCCTTTGGAGGTTTAGAAAATTAGATTAATAAAATTGGGTCATTAGGAAGGGTCATATTAGGAAGGCTTGAACTTTGCTTCAGTGTGGCTTGGACCAATGCTTGAGGATTGGTGCTTGAACTTGAAGTTCCTGAGTTGTCTTAAGGGCCTGAATGAGTTCCTAGGGCTGTATCTCCATCATCCTCCCCTTGTTAAAAAGAATTTTCCCTTAAATTCACTAAATGATCATCCTCTAAGTAAAGGCTCAAATCTACCACATTAAAAGTGGCTAAAACACCATAATCTCTAGGGAGATTTACCTTGTAAGTATCGTCATTGACTCTTTCTAGCACCTCAAAAGGACCATCAGCCCTTAGCATGAGCTTGCTTTTGCATTTTAAGGGAAAACGTTCCTTCCTTAGGTGAACTAGATAACCGGGATGGAATACCACCTTCTTCATAGGCTTGTTTGCTTAAGCTTGGTAGGAGGTGTTGGACTTCTCTATTTTGGTGGCAACTTGCTTGTGGAGCTTCTGGATTTCCTCCACTCTCTTGTTAGCCTCAACATTTGGCTTTTCTTCCTAGAATTTAGGTACCAAATCAAGGGGGCTTACGGGATCAGTCCCATAAACCACCTTAAAGGCATACATCCACGTAGTTCTGCTTGGTGCTTTGTTGTATCCAAACTCAGCATAGGGAGGAGCAAATCCCAAGCTTTAGCATTGAGCATAATCAAATCTCTTAAAAAAGTTTCCAAGGTTTTGTTTGTAACCTCAGTTTGCCCATCAGTTTAGGGGTGGC
Source organism: Selenicereus undatus (assembly GCA_017589665.1). NCBI lineage: Eukaryota > Viridiplantae > Streptophyta > Magnoliopsida > Caryophyllales > Cactaceae > Selenicereus > Selenicereus undatus. Next base: position 64,416,878 of record JACYFF010031955.1, read on the forward strand.
AAGCGGTACTATATTTGAGCTTGGTCCCTATCTTTTTTCCATAAGGTAATCCAAAAATGGCTAAGAAATTTGGTATCTCTATCAAAAACAATGGGCTTAGGGATCCCATGTAGCCTCATTAGCTCCTTAAAGTATAGCCCAGTAATGTGGGTAGCATCATTGGTCTTATTGCAAGCTATAAAGTGAGCCATTTTTGAGAATCTATCTACAACCACAAAGATGGAATCCTTGTTCATTTGAGTTTTAGGCAAGCCAAGGATGAAATCCATGCTTACATTAACCGAATGAAGGGAAAAAACCAACAGTGGGGTGTACAAGCCCTGTCGTAGTGAGTGACTCCTTGCTACTTGGCATGTGGCACATCTCTTTAGGAGGTCTTCAACATCCTTACTCATTCCTAGCCATAAGTAGTGCTCCCTCAGCATGGCTAGCATCTTGTTCTCTCCACAATGTCCAGCCAAAGAGCCTCCATCGACTTCCCTGATCAGAAGCTCATGAGTACCACATCTAGGAATACTTAAATGAGTACCCTTGAATAGACACTCATTTTGGTTCAGAAAGTCCCCTTTGGGGTGCTTTTGACAAACTGAATAAGGCTCCCCAAAGTCTTCATCGGTAGCATAGAGGGCTTTGAGGTATTCAAACCCTAGAATGGAAGTATCAAGCTGAAATAATAGCAAGTGCCTCCTTGAAAGTGCATCTACTCCTTGATTGAGCTTCCCTGACTTATGCTTGATTGTAAAGTGGAATGAGTGAAGGTTTTCCACCTATTTGGCATGTTTGAGTTGAAATTGTGCTGCCCTTGAATGTACCTGAAGGCGTCATGATTAGAATGCAAGAAAAACTCATTGGCCATCAAGCAATGACTTCAGTGCTCCAAACTCCTCACAATGGCATATAATTATTTGTCATAAGTGGAGTTCTTCTCTTAGAATCACACATTTCTCACTGAAGAAGGCTAAGGGACACCCTTATTGAGTAAGAACTCCTCTAATACAAACTCCAAAAGAATCACATTCAATCTTAAACACCTTATCAAAACAAGTTAGTGCTAGAACTGGAGCTTCAGTGAGCTTGGACTTGACTTCCTCAAACCCAATTTGAGCTTTTGGGGTCCGTTTGAATGATGTGCCTTTAATAACTTCAGTCATAGGAGCCATAATGGTGTTGAAGTTTCTAATGAACCGCCTATAGAATAAGGTAAGCCCATGAAAACTCCTAACATCATGTATGCTCCTTGGAATTGGCCAAGACCAAATGGCCTCAACCTTACTCTCATCAACCTTGACTCCTTGGGTAGTAATAGTGTAGCCTAAGAAGGCTACCTCCTTGGAAAAGAAAGTACACTTCTTTAGGTTACCATAAAGCTTCTCTCTTTCCAAAACAACCATGATTTGAGTAAAGTGATCTTGGAGTTCCTCTTCAGTCTTGTTATAGATCAAAATATCACCAAAATACACCACAAACTTCCCAATGTAAGGCATAAACACTTGGTTCATGAGCCTCCTAAAGGTACTAGGTTCATTTAACAATCCAAATGTCATTACAAGCCACTGATACAAGCCTCATTTAGTCATGAAAGCTATCTTCCACTCATCTCCTTCTTTGATCCTGATCTGATAGTAACCACTCCTTAAATCAACCTTAGAAAACACATTGGAACCTTGAAGTTCGTCCAACACATCCTCTAGTCTTGGAATGGGGTGCTTATACTTGATGGTGATCTTGTTTATGGCACAGCTATCCACACACATTCTTAAGCTTCCATCAACAGAAGGGCTAAGTGATTCCCCAACCAACCCTTTGTTGATCAGTTCATCTGCTTGCCTTTGTATTTCCATAGTCTCCTTGGGGTTCATTCTATATGCCGGCTGGTTTATGACTATGGCTCCTGGATTGAGGTCAATGTGGTGCTAGATGGATCTTTTTTGGGTAGGCCAAAAGATATCTCATCAGGAAAGACATGACTGAATTACTCAAGTAATAAGATGGCAAAGGGATGGCTTGGGGTTGAGTGTTCTGGTTCCTCAAGGGAAGTAAGGATCCATTCCTCAAAGACCTTAAACTCGAGATAAGAGGCCTTAAGTAATGGCTCTCCATAAGTGAGAAATAGATCAACTTGTGGGGGGTTCTTTTATTTGTGGATTTGGGAAGGGCTTAAAGGGGCAAGGGTAATCTTTTTCCCATCCTTGGTAAAGGAGTTGGTATTAAGGTAACCATCATGATTTACCTTCTTGTCAAATAACCAAGGCCTACCAAGCAGAATGTGCCATACATCCATTAGGATTACATCACACCAAAGCTTATCTTTGTAATTTTGGCAAATAGACAATGAAAGTAGGCACTTTGAGTTACCCTGTAACCCTGTATCTTGATTGAGCCACTGAATGTTGTATGGATGGGGGTGAGCCAAAGCATGGAGATTGAGTTTATCCACCATGCTTAGAGAAACAACATTGGCACAACTACCTCCATCAATGATCAATGAGCATACTTTACCTTGGATAATGCACCGAGAGTTAAAGATGTTCTTTCGTTGTTCTTCCTTGGTTTTAAGGCCACTTAATGCTCTCTTAAAGACCGACATCTCTCCTTCATCATCTTCCTCAACAACCTCCTCATAATCTTCCTCCTGTTCCTCCATTAAGTAAACCTCCTTTTCTTCCTCAATCTCCTCCTCCTTAGTTGCTTCCCACTTGACCAAGGTGATTACCCTTCTGTTTGGGCAATCAGAGGCAATATGACCAAGACCTTAACATTTAAAACACCTCTTAGTGCTCATGGGGTTGGGATTAGGCTGTTTTTTTATGAGTATGCTTTTTGGTGGAGTTTAGGTGGAGGGTAGGAACTCCCCTTATTTAAAGGTAGGTTCCAGGGTGGGGGCTTGGGTAGTTCTCTTTTGTAGGTTCTGGTTTTCTTTTGTGGCTCAATCTTATGAGTAAGGACACACACTTCGTCAAAACTAGTATACTGCTATAACAACATTAGAGTACCTAGGATCAAGTCCTCCTAAGTATCTCACAATGGTCTGATCTTCTGTCTCTTTTAAGTCACATTTGATCATTAATCTCTCAAACTCCCTGGTATATTCCTCTACACTCATAGCTCCTTGAATCAAATGGTGTAGAAAGGGGTAGTTATCTTGTAGGTAAGAAGGGCACAGAAACCGGAACCTAAGCTTGGCTTTCATTTTTTCCCAAGTCCTAATTTTGTCCTTTCTTAACTTAACCCTTTTGGCACATAGATTACTCCACCAGAGAGAGGCATACTTTCTAAGCTTTAAAGCAACAAGTGTTACCTTTCTCTCTTTCGGGATGTCCTTGAAATCATAAACTCTCTTCGCAGTTTGCGTCCATTCCAAGAATTCATCCGGGTCTAGCTTTCCTTCAAATTCTCGAATGTCAACTTTAAAGTCATCAAAGTTGGGCAGGGGTCTTCTTCCCCTCCTCCTTGGTCTTCTTTGAGGCTCGTCCTCACTTGAAGAAACCAATTGAGGGTCTATCCTTTCAGCTTCTTCCTCTTGGTTAGAACTGGGTGAGCTGGATGAGCTCACTAGGTTTCTTCTCTTCTACCTCATTGATTCAACAAGTTGGCATCTCAAGCAGGAATTCTAGTTCTTGAGTTCCTCATTATTGTTGTTATGGCTTTAAAATTCTTCACGAGAATCTCGAACTTCTCTTCCAAAGTCATGCTTGAACTCATGCTTGTAAACTATACCAAATCGGGTAATATGTTTGGGAATGTGTTTGGGTAGAAAGAAAATGTCGCTAAAATAGAGGCTTAGGGCAAGATAAATCCTGTTCTGATAGCAAACATGATGTATTCCGTCACTAACTAATCCACATCCAATGTTGGAATGCAAATAAGCTCAAAGGGAAACAATATGGAAATATTGGATTCAAGGGAACCCAGGTAGATTGAGTTGAAATGGGATAGAATCTAAGTTGGTTTTTGGATACAGAATCACCACCTACAACCAGTTTAGGGCCCTTAATCCACTCAAGGATACAGAAACACCACCTAAAGGAAGAATAAGACTCTCTAGAACACCACTTTACTTGGCCAAAGTAAAGATAAGCTAGATAAGAGTTTGAGCAAGAATGGGGTTTGGCGCTTAGCTCTACTGAAATGGATTTCTTCATGTTCTATTTTTATAAGTACAAATAGCCAAACATATAAGCAAGGGCCTCCCAAGCTGCCTAGTTGCTTAGTAGTTTCCTTAGTCATTAGGAAACCTCTAAACTAGATTAAAACAAACCAAATTACAAAGTATGCTTAATCTACCTTAAGTACATTCTGTGTATCTAGCTAAATGCATGTGATTAATGCTAAACTCAAAGTTGAACATGATCATTCGGTCTAATGTAATCCACTTGCACATGGGAGAGAGAAAAACGGTTGCTGAAGTGACTTAGATTGCGATTGGCTAGTCAGAGGCAAGGGTAATCTTTATATCTCTTCCTAGTGGCCAATTAGCCTTCCAAAGCTACAAAAACGCAAATGATGGGCCTATTGGTAGAATAAATAGGGAATTTCGCAAGTAGGTAGGTCACCAAGTTGCTTCGTTGAGGAGATCCTAGCTATTGATCAAAAACAGTCAAACCGATCGTTTGACGCCCAAAGTTTAGCAACTTCGTTGCTTGGCTTCTACCAAATTTACACTTGATTTCAATGCATGAATAACTTCATTAGGATGTTAATAATCATCCTAGGTAAATAAATCAGGCCTAAATTGGGTTTAAGGGTAGTAACCAGCTAGAAACTCAAACTGGGCCAGAATGTAGCTTAATCTTAAATAGTTGACTTGTTTCAGCAAAATCTTCATGAAGGAACTGGTCTATCTTGAATTTCTCTTCATTAATTGATTGTTGAGGATGTTAGGTAATATACCATGCAAAAATATGAAGTCTAAACCCTTCGGAGGTTTAGAAAATTAGATGAACAAAACCAGGTCTTTGGCAAGGGTCATACCCAGGAAGGCTTGAACTTTGCTTCAGTATGCCTTGGACCAATGCTTTAGGATTAGTGTTTCAACTTGGAGTTCCTAAGTTCTCATGAGGGCCTAAATGAGATACTAGGGCTAGATCTCTATCAAGCATTGAGGGGCAAGAATGGGGGCTTATGTTAGCTTACTCTTGATCTCCTCAAAGGCAGTTTGAGCCCCTTAATTCCACTCAAACCTCTTAGCATTGAGAACATTGATCATGGGATCCATGAGTGCGGTAAATTTCTTCATAAAGCTCCTACAAAAAGAGGTCAAGCCATGGAAACTTCACACTTGGAGATTGAGGAAGGAACTGACCACTCCTTAATTGCTTAGATCTTGCTTTCATTTACTTATATTCCCTGGGCCAAAACCACATAGCCAAGGAAGACAACTGAGGAAGTGAAAAAGTGTCACTTCTCTAAATTATCATCAAGCTTCTCTTCACAGAGAACTTCTCCAACTTTTTAGAGATGGTTTACATGCTCATCTTCATCCTTACTATACACCAAAATATCATCAAAGAAGATAACCACAAATTTGGCACAATAAGACTTAAGGACCTAGTTCATTAAGCGCATGAACATGCTAGGTGCATTCATGATGCCAAATGCCATCACTACTATACAAGCTTCCTTGCGTCTTGAAAGCCATTTTGTACTCATCCTTTCACATATCTGAATTTTATAGTTCTTATTTTTGGCTGGAATCTTGATTTGTAGCCATACAATTCATTCTTTTTACTCCCTTTAGGATACTTGCTTTCTCTTATTTACAGCTCTTTGTAAGTTCTTAAATGTGGCTACGTTCATGATTTCTAGCCATACCATTTATCCATTTGGAGTCATTTTAAGGCATTTGTTTCCTGTAAGTGGTATATCTTTGCTTGTGTTATTTGAGACCTAAATGAAAAGTGAACTCTAGCTAAAATAAGTTCTTAACTTTGCCTAGGTTCTTGATTAATCGCCACACTTTCATTCGTTGGCACTCATTTTTAGTGTGTTTGTATCCTATTTTCGAAAGCTCTTTGAAGGTATAGTTGACGCCCCAAATGAAAAGAAAACTAAAGATAAAGTAAGTTCTTAATTGGACGCCCATTTTGGGGAACTTGTTTCTCTTTAGCGAGGGCTGGTTATGAGTTTAATTAGAGGCCCAAATGAAAAGAAAGCTAAAGTTAAAGATAGTTCTCCATTTTCGTAAGATTCTTGATTTGTCGAGACACTGATAGAGTTCCATCCATCCCAAAATCTTTAGGCCCTCAAAACAATCCAAGAATCCCATTTTCAAGCACCAAAGTTCAAGGGATTGTCTAAGCTTGGCTTAGCCAAGATTCTGCCCTACCTGGATTCGAACCAGTGCGTAAACCTGATTTTGTGCACTTGATTTCCTAAACCTCCAGGATTTTTAGCAAGGATTCAGAAGTCCCACGTTGAAGTTAAAGAAGTGCTATGTCCAATGAAATAAGTCGCAAGTGATGTAGAGCCCATTTTCCCCCTCAAATCATTTGTACAAGTTAAGTGCACAAAACTGCCCAGTTTTGTACGATTCTAGAAATGCTTTTATTTTGGCACCCAATCCTCCACGTTTTATTTTGAAAATTTTATGGCTTGATAGCACCTTAAAAATAATATCAAATTTCCATTAAAAACCTCAGTGAAATTACACACTTGAGGAGCTACTAACCAACAAAGTAATTTACCTCGGTAAAAGCCAGCTGGTTGTACTTGGTCATTATGACTTGATTTTGGGTTCTGAAGGAGGCAACCACTTTCAAAGTGCTTGATTAGAACTCCAACTAGAATATTAGTCCTTCTTTTAGCAATAAGTTGACACCTAAGTCCTTAAGATCAACAATTAAGGAGGTGTCAATTACCAGTTGCATCCTTCCTTTTATAATCTATTTTGGGAATCCAGTGTTTAGCCTTGTTTAGTTAGCTTAATTTGAACTTATAACCATTGTAAGCAAGTGGAAAGGGATAATATAATCCCTCTTGCAGCTTCTATAAGGGACCTTTGATCATTTTAGGAATGAAGTTGAGTCTGAGCTCCTTTAAACACTCAAACTCTCTTCTAGCTTATCCTTGGTTATGGTTGGGTAAGGTGGTAATCTAGCAAGAGTCTTAGCATATCTTTTGTGGTGATTCTCTATCCAAGGAATTATTAGGGGCCCAAGTCCTTAGCCTAGTAGTGTTTCTATATCCAAGTGAGGTGCTAGTTTTGGTTATCTCCCTCTATCCTTCGTAGTTCGAGGTTGAGTTTTTGTAGTTGCTTATTTATCTTACTTGATCTGCAACCTTTTACTGTTTGAGTGTGGTGAGTACTTGAGGGTATACATCAGACACTAATCACTCTTGTTGTACTTGGTATATGGCCTTTGTTTCCTCTACGTCGGAGTTGTTCGTGGGTGTAATCGAAGCCTAAAAGGACGGTAAAACTAGGGTTTAAGTTAGCTCTCATATTTGGCTAGATTCTTGATTTGTACATACACCGTTCATTATTCTCCTCTCCTTTAAGTGCATTTGTTTGCTCTTATTTGGAGCTCTTCATGCGCATAATTAGTACCCTAAATGGAATGAGAATAGAGTTAAAGTTCGCTCTTAAATTTGGCCACATTCTCAATTTGTAGCCATAACATTTATTTCTTTGCACTTATTTTGAGGAATTTGCTTCCTCTTAGTGGAAACTCTTTGCATATGTAATAGAACCCCAATTGAAAAGTTAACGAGAGTTAAAGTTCTTACGTTTGGCTAGCTCCTTGATTTTTTTTTCCACACTTTCATGCTTTTCCACTCATTTTTAGTTGGATTCTCTTTTTGGGAGCTTTTTGTAGCTATAGTTGGAGCCCCAAATGAAACAAAAACTATAGTTAAAGTAAGTTATTAAATTTGGTGAGGTTCTTGATTTATAGCCACACCTTGTCTCTTGCACTTGTTTTGAGGCATTCATTTTCTCTTTGTGGAAGCCATTTATGGAGACTCGATTCATTCTTTTTGCACTCATTTTAGGGAAATTGGGTTCTCTTAGTGGAAGCTCTTCATGCGTGTAATTGGAACCCTAAATAGAAATAGCTACAGTTAAAGTTAAAGTTAGCTCATATGTTTGGCTAGTTTCTTGAATTGAAGCCATACCATGCATCCTTTCCCACTGCTTTTCGTGACCACAAAATTTGAGGTGTTTGTTTCCTCTTGGTGGAAACTCTACTTCGGTGTTATTCGGGCCCCAAATTATAAGAGAATTAGAGGTAATGTTTGCTCTTATGGTTGGCCAGCTTCTTGTTTTTTAGCCACACCATTCATATTTTATGCTCAATTTAAGGGAGTCTCCTCGTGGTAGGAGTTCTTTGTGGGTGCAATTGCAACCTAGGCTGAATTGAGGACTAAAGTTAAAGTTAATTCATATGTTTGGCCAGATTCTCAACATGTAGTTCTACTATTCATTCTTCTATGCCCATTTCAAGGCATTTGTTTTATCTTGGTGGGAGCTCTTTGTAGATGTAATTTGAGCCCTAAATGAACAGAGAATTCGGTTTAAATTTACTTTATAAATTTTTGCCAGAGCTATGACTTATAAGAATATCATTTGTTCTTTTGCACTCATTTTTGGGCATTTCTTTTCTCTTCAGGAGATTGATGGATTTAATTGGAGCCCCAAATAAAAATACACTAGAGTTAAACTGCATTCTTAAGTTTGGCTACGTGCGTGATTTATATCCATGCTTTCATTCCTTTGTCATCATTTTAAAGAATTTGTATTCACCTTTTGAGAGCTCTTTATAGGTACAAGTGGAGCCTGAAATGAAAAGAAAATTGGAGTTAAATTTAGATTGTAGTTTTTATAAGATTTTTGATTTTTGTGGACACCATTCATTATTTTTCACTCATTTTAGGGCATTCACTTCCTCTTGGTGGGTGCTCTTTGTGAGTGTAATTAGAGACCTAAAGGAAAACAAAACTAAGGGTAAGGTAGTTCCCTTATTTAGCTAGAACCTTGATTTGGAGTCACACTATAAATTCTTTCCTACACCGTAAAGGCATTTGTGTCCTCTTGTTAGGAGCTCTTTGCGGGTGCAATTAGTGCCCTAAATGAAATGGGACACAAGAGTTAAAGTGAGTTCTTAATTTTGGCTATTTTCTCGATTTGTAGCCATAACATTTATTCTTTTGCACTTGGTTTAAGGCATTTGATTCCTCTTGGTGGCAACTCCTTGTTGGTGTTATTTGAGCCTCCAATGAAAAGAGGGCCACAGCTAAAGTTAATTCTTATGTTTGACTAGATGCTTGATTTATAACTACACCATTTATTCTTTTACACTCATTTTAAGACATTTGTGTCCTCTTAAGCCTGTACTTTTTGTGGATAAATGCTTCCACTCCACTCTTTCACACTCTTTAAAATGAATACCTCTCTTTTCCACTCCTTTCTACTCCTACCCACTCCCACCCATTTTTAATGAGTTTTGTTATTAACATTAATAAAGAGCTACCACCAAGAGGAAACAATGGCATGATTTACACTACTTAAGTTCATTCTGATGTCCAACAATGTTCATGATTTGTAGCTGCACCATTCATTATGTTACACTCATTTTAAGGCATTTGTTTTCTCTTGATGAGAGCTCTTTGTTAGTGCAATTTGAGCCCCAACTGAAAACATAAACATAGTTAAAGCATGCTCTTATGTTTGCTTAGATTGTTAACAGTTAGTCAAAACCATTAATCCTTCTACACCGAGTACAAGGAAATTATTTCCTCTTGGAGCGAGCTCCTTTTGAGTGCAATTAGAGCCCAAATCAAGTGAAAAATGGAGTTGAAGTTAGTTCTCAATTTCAGTAAGATTCTTGATTTGTAGAGACACCAATCACTATATTTACGCTCATTTTACACTACTAAAAAAGCACAAAAAATTGATGGAATTCGGCGACGGACTAATTCAACGTCGGAAATAGCAACGGAAAAATTGTAGCAAAAAAAAGTCAAAGTCAGCGATAAAATTGGCGACAGATAGCGAAATCCGTCGCCAGAGTTAAATGCTGGCGATGGAATATTTGTCGCCATCTGAATAAAAAAATTAATTTTATTTCAAACTGGCGACAGAAATTCCATCGCCAATAGAAAAATTTCAGCTGGCAACGGAATATCCGTCGCCACGTGCATTCTTAAAAAAACAATTTGGCGCTGGTGACGGAATTTCCATCGCCTATTCCGTCGTCCCCTCACTTAAATGAACTAGATCTGGTTCATTTCTTCATTTGACCACGAAACATGAGAAAGAGAGAGAGACAGAGAGAGAGCTGGTGTCGCAGCCATTCACCGCCGCGGACCGCCCATAGACCCCGTCCCCTGCCGTCACTGCCTTACCCTGCTGCCATCCGCCGCCTTCCCCGTCCTACTCCACCCATTGCCGGTTCTTTTGACTAATTTTGAGGTAAATTTCTCAAGTAAGCTAGTTTTAATTTCTACAAATTTTTTAGTTATATTGTTAGAATTACATAGTTAGTTCATGTTTATGTTGAAATATGGTATTTGTGTGAAGTTATTGCTCTAATTTGTTTTAAGATCTTGCTCAATGCAATTTAGGATTTAGGTGTGGTAATTTGAATTTAAAGTTTGATATGTTGGCGGAATGAACTGCTTTAATTCAAAATTTTGTTGAAATGTGATGTTTGTATGAAGTTGTTACTCTAATTTGTTTCAAGAATTTGCCCAATGTAATTTAGGTTTAGGTTTCGTAATTTGAAGTAAAAATTTGATTGGTTGGCGGAATGAAATGCTTTAGTTCATATTTTTGTTAAAATGTGATGTTTGTGTAAAGTTATTGCTCTAATTTGTTTCAAGATTTTGCCCAATGTAATTTAGGCTTAGGTTTGGTAATTTTAAGTTAAAATTTGATATGTTGGTAAATTAAAATGCTCAAGTTTGGATGAATTATTAGTTTTCTGAAATTCAAAAGAATATAAGTATATTTGTAGAAGTTTATAAGTAAATATATGTAATATATAATTGAGTAAATTATGGAATTGTTATTATTTAAATCAAAATTAATTCTTATCCAATAACTTATGTGGTTATTGTTGTTTAAGCAGAATATGAATGGGCCTCCACATCGTAGGTGGATGTATAATAGATTATTGCCTACCTATTATGTTGTCGGAGTAAACGATTGATATGTGCAATTGTTATACATTTGTACTTACATTTGTTGTCAACTATTTCAGGTATGGATTCTACTTCTCCTCAAGGTAAGTCCTCTACTCGAGGTAGGGGACGAAGGAGTAGGAGCTCTGCTATAGATCCCACTGCAGTGGGTTTTGATCAATCTTCCCCCCAGGTATCTCACACCACAGTTCACCCACAACGTAACTCAAAATACATCTCCAAAAACATACGTGCGGTACATGATTACTAATCCGACCAGGGTCCCTTGCTCACTTATCATCGGCAGTAGGTTTGCCAGCTTCGGAGCACTTCGCTGAGCACTTGCCTAAAACAAAACATAGCAAACATTTCGAAATATGAGTCGAAGCTCAGTGCATGCATTCCTTTATTGTTAAATGATCATTAAAACATTGACTGGGCCAACTTTGAAATTCATTGTAATTTAAAACAGGGAATGAGATGAATATAAAACTGCATTGCTAGTTATTATCTTATAGTGAACCCCTTAATACTATTACAATCTATGGATAAGTGTACACCTGTGAAGCCAATTCACTAATGTGCTGATTTCTAATGATACAGTTAATGAACGTACTTGATTTCTAATGATATAGTTAATGATGCAGTTAATGAACGTGCTGATTTCATGCTGATTATTGATTTCTAATGATACACTTAATGAACGTGTTGATTTCAGGCTGACAAATTATGTGACTAATTATGTGACAAATTATTGATTATGTGACAAATATTATAATTTTGACAAATACATGCTAATTTCTAATGATACAGTTAACGAACGTACCTGAAGTCTTTAAAATGCTATCTCACTTGACGATAGTTATGCACAATGGGAAATGATAGACTAGGCCCCGTTTCTGCTTAAGAAATGTAATTATAGGTAAATGCAGTTAGTAAACAACATTCACTCCCATAATTTGTCACTTTAATACCAATTGGTTAATTAAAAGGGCATCCACGATTCAAATAACTCAATATAAGATAAGTTACACTATAATGATTTGAAAACCAAATAACTTAGGGTCATTGAACTTGAAGTGAAACAAATTGGAGCAAAATTGACCAAAATGAAATAATTGAGGTGATAATGAAAAGAATTTAATGAAAATAAATGGAACAATGGTTTTTGATATTTTTGAAATGCATAATAAAAGGTTTCATGCCAAGAGGGGTGTTGTGAGGTTTAGGAAAGCTCAAATAACCTTAACTTGGCCCAATAGACACCGATCTTGTGTCATTATTCTCTCCACTTCTTTAATTTCATTCTCATGCTCATTTAACTCGGGTTTTACAACCCAAGTAAGCTTCTATACACAATAAAAGTTGTTGACTCACCAAACTTTGTACTTTCTTTGCAATATCCATAAATATATCGAAACTACGGATAATATTTTCAAATGTCACGATTTCCTTTTCCCTCATATTACGGTTTGAAGGTCTACTTTAGAAAATCCATATCATTCACTCCCGGCCTCCAATTGAGATGTAAAACCCCAATATGAAAAGCTTAAGAAGTCCCACAACATTTCATGCATAGTGTAAAACACAATTCTCACAATAGGGTTTCTAAAATTGGGCTAGAACACAACTATGCACAGCTTCGGTCTATCCTGCGCAATCTTAGCAAAACAACCATAATGTTTTTCACAAGATGTCAGATTAAAGTGATTCAAAAGACATTTGAATGATAACTGACTAATATATCTACATACCAAAAATCACAATCTTTCAATGATCCAAACAATACTAGTTTGTTCGCAAAGAGACCCTTATTTTAGGTATCATCACAGCCTGCGACCCATGTTTTTAACCCTTCGTTTTCATATAATTTCCCTCTAAAATCACTTATTAAAATTACCAAACCATTATGTGTTCCATAACATCACCTTGCATAGCCATGTTACTCAAATTTACTCTATGATCATCTTCATCTAATTTTCAATTTGTCCTTTCTTTACAATACACTTAAAACACACCCATAATCTCATGTACTTGCATAAATGTACAAAATCACCTCTTTTAATCCATTGAAGAAATTTCCATAATTCACTCCTTTTTGTAAAAATCACCCCAAAGCATTATCCAAGTTAAATAACACCTTTAAACTTCATTTTCCATCCAATTATGCACAATCAATGTATTTGAAGCTACAGATTAGCTAATCCATCCATGATCACTAAAACCCAGCTTATGACCAACTTGTTCTTGCATTTAAACTCATTTAAAATCAACATAAACAACATGATATCCATCATTCATGCCAAAGATCACAAAATCAAATACAAAACAACCCAACTCCATCACTTAAAACTTAAGCTTGCATGATCATGAACAACCTCCATCCTTGCGTGTTTTTAAGCTTAACCAATGATTAAAACATCAAAATATTCCTTCTTCCTATTAAGATTACATGATCAACAATCAAAATCAACATAAACAAGAATCACGACTAAAAACCAACAAGAAGAGTATTAGGGTTTACTGACTTTAAGCTTGTACAAGAGGGTGGAATTGATGTTTGAAGGGTGTAGGTAGGTGGTTGGCTATTTGGGGTGGTGGCTGGTGGTCCTCTGGTGGTTCTCTAATGGCGGCTAGTTGTTGTTTTCATCCATGAACACTGGTGGCAGTAGCAAGGCTCAAGCTGCAATAGGGGTGGAGGAGGAGGGGAGAGAGAGAGAGAGCTAAATATTTTGGTGAGTTGATTTTTTCCTGGATGAAAATTAATCTAAGGATTTACTTTGCTGAGTTTCAAGCTTCAAAAGTAACTTAAGCCAATGGAAATTAAACACTTTCAATAGTGCTTAGTCAAGTAAAATGAAGTAATAGCTTGTTGGGTCATAATTTGGCCTAAATGAGTTTGGCCCCGAAAAATACGGTTTATGCGATTGAAATTTTCCATAGCTCAAAACTAAATTTTAGGGTCGTTATGAAAAATGTTTAATCTTTTAAAGCATATTTATCAGGGATGGTTATTGATTCCTACGAAATTTTACGATAACAAAACGCGAATTCCGAAGTGAGTTCCAAATGAGATTTTCCCAATGGGGATGTTTAAATGTGAGTAAAATAATGACATGGTTAATTAAATAAATAAATATAATTTAGGGTCGGGCTATTGCAGCCTTCCTCCTTTAAAGAGTTTCGTCCTAGAAACTTATGAATTTGCTGATGTAGGCATGATTACCTCAAATAGGTGTGGGTACTTGGCTTTCATATCTTCCTCAGTTGCCCGGGTGGCTTCCAGGGTGGTATGGTTTGACCAGAGTACTTTGACCAATGGTATCTACTTGTTGCACAATTGCTAAATTATGCGGTCTAGTATTTGGATTGGGTGCTCTTCATACACTATATCTCCAGTACCTTTGATGGGTTCAGGTACTATCGCATGGTTAGGATCTAGAATGTATTTCCTGAGTTGTGAGATATAAAACATATTATGTACGCGCTCGAGTTCTATAGACAGAGATGGGTCACAAGCTACAGAGTTCAATCTTTCAATAAACTTCTATGGTCCAATAGATCTTGGGTCATTTTAGCTCACAGTTCAAACATTCTTATACCGTTAGTTGGCTAAAATTTTTGAAAAACCTTAGCGTCTACCTAAAATTCCTAGAATCTCCTTCTTTTATTAGCATAGCTCTTCTGTCAGTTCCAATAGTTTGTTTTCAAGAGTCTTTTGATGTCTGTCAGCTCATTAAGTATTGAAGAAGATCTTCATGACCCAAAAAATTATTTTATTGTCAATGTCTGCCATCATTTTACCCTAATGTTTCATGTAAATTTCTCTGCTAATACTTTCACAACATCAACCACTCGGAGTCCATGCTTTCTTCAAATGCAAATGTTGGTCCTAGGTTGCGAAGTACTATAGGCTCCAACTTTAAAAACTTGAATCCATAGATATTTCTAGATGCTTGTCCATGTGACACTAATTGAACACCCAAGTTCTAAAGCCCTCTCAAGAGGTTCAATTGAGTAATGACTACAGTGTTTAGGGTATGTTGTACCTTCCTAGTCAGGGTATCTGCCACAACATTTGCCTTTCCTAGGTGATATTAGATATGCAAGTTGTAATCTTTAAGCAATTCTAGTCAACGCCTTTGTCTCAGATTGAGCTTCTTCTAAGTGAAAATGTACTTCAAGCTTTGATGATCAGTATGGATCTCACAAGGTACTCCATACAAGTAATGTTTTCAAATTTTTAGTGCAAAAACCACAACCACTAGTCTTGGGTCATGGGTAAGGTGATTTCTTTCATAAGGCGTGAACTGTTAGGAGGCATAAGCTACCACTTTATCTTCTTGCTAACTTTCTAGCTTACTTTAACAAATTGGTTAGGGAAGATGTTCTTTGAAAAATCCTTCCCAAAACTCGATAATCCCCTGCTAAACCCAAAAGGTTTCTAGTTTCAATAACATTGATGGGCCTTAGGGACTTTGTAACTGCTTTCACTTTCTACAAATCAACCTTAATCCTTCTTTTGGAATCACATGTCCCAAAAATACCACTTCTTCTAACCAGAACTCATGGTTCTTGTATTTTCTATGTAATTGATGTTCCTTCAAGGTCTGTAACACTATTCTTAAATAGGAAATGTGTTCGTCTCGGTCTTTGGAGTAAATAAAGATCTTGTCTATAAATACCACCACAAACTTGTCTAATCAAGGTCTGAAAACTCTACTCATAAGATCTATAAAAGCTGCAGGTCATTGTTCAGGCCAACAAGCATCACAGTAAATTCATAGTGACCAAAACTAGTCCTAAGTGTGGTTTTGGGAATGTTTTCAAGTATAATCTTAAGTTGATGGCATCATGATCTCAAATAAACCTTTGAAAATACTCCTCCTCTTTACAAACGATCAAATGAACCATCTATTTAGGGCAATAGGTGTTTGTTCTTGATGGTGATCCTGTTCAGCTCTCTGTGATCGACACATAACCTCAAGGGCCTATCCCTTTTCTTTACAAATAGAACTGGGGAACCCGATGGTGACACATTTAGTCTGGTAAATCCCTTCCATAAGAGCTTATTTAGCTGAATATTTAGTTTTCTAAGCTCTGTTGGGGTCATATGATACAGGGCTTTAGCAATAGGTAGGACACCAAGGATTAATTCAATCTCAAAATCAATTTCTCTTTGTAGGGCAGTCCCGGTAACTCTTTAGGAAAACATCTTTAAATTCACAAACTACATGAATATCTTCTTGTTTTTCTTCCTTTGGTTGAGTGTCAATAGCATAACACCAATACCCAATAGATCCTTGACGTAACAGCTCACTTGCTTTCATAGCAAAATTTCAAGGACAAGGCTTTTCCTCTTATTGCCCATCAAACATATTCCTCTCCCTCGTTCATCCCTTAAAATAACCTTTAGGTCCTCACAATCTATCTTGACCCTATCAGTACACAACCAGCTTATTTCCAAAATGATATCAAAGTCTGATGAGTCAAATTGAATCAAGACTCTAGGGAATACTATAATACTATCACACCAATAGTGATTTGGACAAGTTTATAAGAGGTAGGATACTCAACTCTAAAGTCATTGGGTAACTTAATTCTATAATTGGCTTCTATCTCCTAATTTTCAAGGTTCAGTTGCATGGCATATCGAGTGGATATAAATGAATGAGTGGCGAATGAATCAATCAATATACAAAATTGCTTTGAAATTCAAAGAGAGTTCCAGTAACTACCATACCACAGGTAGCAGCTTCCTTCTTGCTCAACACATACGCCCTTTCTATAGCTATAGGCCTTGGAGGTGGGAGCCTTCAACTACAACCTTCAGTCTTCGGGGACAGGCAGCAATGGTGCTTCGGGCTATCACACCACATGAATTTGTTAGTTCCCACTCAACACTTAGGAGTGGTGTGGTTAGTTCTTCCACATTTCCCACAAGGCTCTACTAAGCTTGCAGGACGACTCTTGGGAGGAGTGAGAGTAGACGTCTTCTGGTTTACACTCTCGCTCGGAGCTCCCTGCTCAGTCCACTTCCTCTTCTAATTAGTCGGGTTCAAGGCCTTCAACTCAGTCTTCAATCACTCCAGTTCAGCTACTCGCTCATATAGCTCTTAATAAGTAAGGATCAGTTGACCAGCAAGCTGGTTGCGAATATAGAGAGCTAATCCCTCTTCAATTCTTCTCTTCGTCAGTTTTTCAAATGACACAAACTCTGGAAGAAACCTGGATAGTTCTATAAACTTGCTAGCACTCTACATCATAGTCATACTACCACTCATCTTGAGTACCATAAATTCTTTCTTCTTCTGTCTTTAAACCACAACTGGGTAGAATTTAGCCCTCAATTAATCCAGGAATTTACTCCAAGTGAATTCAAGCCCTAGGAGCCTATCCTTAATAGTGTTCCACAATATATCGACTTCGCCAGTTAGGTAAAACATCCCAATCTTCACCTTTTTATTCTCTGGGACCTCTACTACAGTGAAAATTTTCTTCATTCTTTGAAGCCATTCCTCAAGTTCCACTGGGCCATACTTTCCATCATAGACATTGGCGTTGCATTGAGCAACCCTATCTGCTAGTTTGTTATCCTTAGGAGGGATTTCAACAGGTGTTGGGAGAATTTGTTTCATAAGCTCATACACCAAATTATTCCAGTAATTAGGGTTCTCAATGTTATTAGCCAATTCAGGGGGAATCAAGAGTATTTCGCTAAGGTTTGGTAGCACGTTATGCGAAGCTTGGTCAAATGACCCTTGACTACGGTCCGTGTTTTCTCCTATGTGAGTCTTTGTAAGGTTTTGCATAAGTTCAGGCATTCTGGCTATTCAATAAACAGAGTAATTCAATCACTTCACTACAACCATCATATAAGATAAGCATACACAATAGCCTACGTGTACAGACTATATCGCTATGAAACTTAGGAAACGAGTTTTGCATAGGGTTCTCAATGTTATTAACCAATTCAGGGGGAATTGGGACTATTTCGCTAAGGTTTGGTAGCACGTTATGCGAAGGTTGGTCAACTGACCCTTGACCGTGGTCCAAGTTTTCTCCTACGTGAGTCTTTGTAAGGTTTTGCATAAGTTCATACATTCTGGCTATTCAATAAACAGAGTAATTGAATCACTTCACTACAACCAACATATAAGATAAGCATACACAATAGCCTACGTGTACAAACTATAGCGTTATGAAACTCTAGAAACGAGTTCTGCATATGGACTACCATAATAGCATGTAGTAAAGAGATATAAGTGGCCACAAAAGTAACTGAAAAGATGCTCATTGCATATGGATCCATCTAACGAAGCAAAATGTAACAGAAGAACATGTGAGAGATAAGCAGACATTACTATTCTCACAAATCTCCAACGATATCAGAATAATCCTCACTAACCAACTTTCTCACTCTTCTAACTCTACTCTCCGTAGTTTGTATCCCATCAAGGAAGATCAAACCTGGCTCTGATACCAAAATTGTGACGCCCCAAAATGCACATGTTTTACTGTTTGCATTTTATTTAATAAATCCCTAAATTAGGACTAACAAACTCGAAGATGGGGGTGTTACCACCGTCCCAATGAGGACAAGGCTTAAAGCAATTACAGTAGAGATATTATAGTTTAGCATAATAATTCAAGCCCATAAACGTTCAACACTACCGAAAGTCATACAAGTGTAGATGAAAACAAACATAGGGCTTATAAATAATAGTAGGCAAATCACCATGGCTATTACAGTTGCAGCCACAAGGTAACTCAAAATACATCTTCAAAAATAAAAGTGCAGTACATCATTACTAATCCGATTAAGGTCGCCTGCTCACTTATCATCCTCAACGAGTTTTCTAGCATGGGGGCGGTTCACTGAGCACTTGCCTAAAACAAAACATAGCAAACATTTCAAAATGTGAGCTGAAGCTGAGTACATGCATTCCTATATTGTTAAATGATAATTGAAACATTGATTGGGCCCACTTTGAAATTCATTTTAATTTGAAACAGGAAATGAGATGAATGTAAACCTGCATTGCTAGTTATGATCTGATAGTGAACCCCTTGAAACAATATATAGATAGGTGTGCACCTGCCAAGCTTATCGGGGGACCTGGCCTGAAGCCATGTGGGTAACTAAGGGGCAATGCACTGTAACTTATAATTAATGGGTCACTAATTATGTGACAAATTATTGATTAAACTAATTCGGTGATGTACATAGCAAAACATTATAATTTTCATAAATATATGTTGATTCCTAAAGATATAGTTAATGAACGTACCTGAAGTCTTCCAAATGCAATCTCACTTGATAATGCTTATGAACAATGGGAAACGATAGACTAGACCCCATTTCTGCTTAAGAAATGCAATTATAGGTAAATACAGTTAGTAAAAAACATTCACTCCCATAATATGTAACTTTAATGGCAATTGATTAATTAAAAGGGCATTCACGATTCAAACAATTTAATATAAGATAAGCTACACTAAAATTATTTGAATACTAAATAAGTTAGGGTCATTGAACTCGAAGTGAAACAAATTGGAGCAAAATAGACCAAAATGAAATGATTAAGGTGATAATGAAAAGACTTTTAATGAATATAAATGGAATATGGGTTTTTGATATTTATGAAATGGATGATAAAAGGTTTAATGCCAAGAGGGGTGTTGTGAGTTCAGGAAAGCTCATATAACCTTAACTTGGCTCGGTAGACACCGATCGTATGTCATTACTCTGCCCACTTCTCTAATTTCATTCTTATGCCCATTTAACTCTGTTTTTCTAACCCAAGTAAGCTTCTATACACATTCAAAGTTGTTGGACTCACTAAACTTTGTAATTTCTTTGCAATACCCATAATTATATAGATACTACTGATAATATTTCCAAATGTCACAATTTCGTTCTTCCATTACATTAGTGTTTGAAGGTCTTCTTTAGAAAATCCATATCATTCAACATCGACCTCCAATTGAGCTATAAAACCCTAAGAAAATCTTAAGAAGTCCCACAACACTTTCATTCATATTACAAAACATAGTCCCCACAATATGGTTCCTAAAATTGGGCTAGAGCACAACTGTGCACAGCTTTGATCTGTCCTGTGCCATCTTAGCAAAACGGCCATAATGTTTTCCACATAACTCTTATTAAAGTGCTTCAAAAGGAATTGGAAATGTAACTCACTAATGTATCTATATACCAAAAATCATAATTTTTTGATGATCCAAACAATACTAGTTTGTTCACAAAGAGACCCCTGTTTTATATCTGATCACAGCCTGCTACACATGTTCTCAACCTTTCTTTTCACATACTTTCCCTCTAAAATCACTCTTTAAAATTACTAAACTATGATGTGTTCCACAACATCACCTTACATAGTCGTTTTGCTTAAATTTACTCGATAATCATCTTCATCTAATTTTAGTTTGTCCTTTCTTTACAAAACACTTAAAACACACCCATAATCTCACTTACTTGCATAAATGTACAAAATCACCAATTTTAATCCATTGAAGAAATTTCCATAATTCACTCCTTTTTGTAAAAATCATCCCAAGGCATTATCCAAGTTAAATAACACATTGGAACTTCATTTTCCATCCAATTATACGCAATCAACATATTTGAAGCTAAAGATTAGCTAATCCATGCATGATCACTAAAACCCTAGCTTATGACCAACTTGTCCGTGCATTTAAACTCATCGAAAATTAACATAAACAACATGATATCCATCACTCATGCCAAAGATCACAAAATCAAATACAAAATAACCTAACTCCAACAAGCTTGGATGATCATGAACAACCTCCATCCTTGCATGTTTTTAAGCTTAACCAACCATTAAAACATCAAAATATTTCTTATTTCTATCACGATTACATGATCAACAATCAAAATCAACATAAACAAGAATTAAATCAACTAGAAGAGTGTTAGGGTTTACTCACTTTAAGCTTGAAGAAGAGAATGGAATTGATGTTTAAAGGGTGTAAGGAGGTGGCTGGCTATTTGGGGTGGTGGCTGGTAGTCCTCTAGTGGTTCTCTGGTGGCTACTAGTGGCTGTTTTCAACCATGAATAGTGGTGGCAACAACAAGGCTCAAGCTACCATGGGGTGGAGGAAGAGGGGAGAGAGAGAGAGAAAGAAAGACAGAGAGCTTAATATTGTGGTGAGTTTATTTTTACTTGGATGAAAATTGACCTAAGAATTTACTTGAATGAGTTTTAAGCTTCAAAAGTAACTTAAACCAATGAAAATTAAACACATTCAACAGTGCTTAGTCAAGTAAAATGAGTAATAGCTTGTTGGGCTAGAATTTGGCCTAAATGAGTTTGGGCTTAAAAAATAAGCTTTATGCGATTGAAAATTTTCATTGCTCAAAATTAAATTTTAGGGTCGTTACGAAAAATGCTTAATCTTTTAAAGCATATTTATCAGGGTTGGCTCTTGATTCCTACGAAATTTTATGATAACAAAACCCGAATCGCAAAGTGAGGCCCAAATGAGATTTTTCCCAATGGGGATGTTTGAATGCGATAATTAAATGTGAGTAAAATAATGACATGGCTTAATTAAATAAATAAACATAATTTAGGGTCAAGCTATACATTATGGGTCTAATGTGGAACCCCAAATAAAAAGAAAACTAGAGTTGAAGTTAGTTCTCAGTTTCACTAGGATTCGTGATTTGTGGAGACAACATTCATTCTTATTGAACTCATTTTAAGACATTTGTTTCCTCTTTGTAAAAGCTCTTCATTGCCTTAATTGCGGACCAAAATGAAAACAGAGTTGTGATTAAAGTTAGTTCTTATGTTTGGCTGGATTCTTGATTTATAGCCACATCGTTCATCCTTTCCCACTCATTTTAGGGAATTTGTGTCCTCTTGTTGGAAGTTCTTTTCAAGTTTAATTAATACCCTCAAAGAAAATATAACTAGAGTTAAAGAAAGTTCTTAAATTTGGTTAGCTTCTCAATTTTTAGCCATGACATTTATTTTGTTGCCCTTATTTTGAGGCATTCATTTCCTCTTATGGCAGCTCTTTACGAGTGTTATTTGAGCTGTAAATGCAAAGTGAACTTTAGTTAGTGTAAGTTCTTAAGTTTGGCTAGGTTCATGATTTATCGACCCATTTTCATTCTTTTGCACTCATTTTCAGTCCATTTGTATTCTCTTTTTAAAAGCACTTTGTAGGTGCAATTGAAGCCACAAATGAAAAGAAAGCTAGTTAAAGTAAGTTCTTAAGTTTGACGAGATTCTTGATTTATAGCCACAGTTTCATTCTTTTGCGCTCATTTTAAGGAGTTCGAATTATCTTTTTCTAAGCCCATTGTGGGAGCAATTGGAGCCTTAAAGGAAAACAAACCTAGAGTTAAATTGAGTTCTTAGTTTTTATAAGATTTTTTATGGGAGACACCATTCATGCTTTTTGCATATATTTTAGGACACTCACTTGCTTTTGGTGGGAGCTCTTCATAGGTGTAATTGGGGCCCCAAACGAAAATAGTACTAAAGTTGAAGTTAGTTCTCATGTTTGGTAGGATTCTTAATTTGTAGTCACACCATTCATTCTTTTCCACTCATGTTAGGTCATTTGTTTCCGCTTTTTTAGAGCTCTTTGCGGGTGTAATTAATACCCTAAATGAAAACAAAGCTAGAGTTAAAGTAAGTTTGAAAATTTAGCAGCATTATTGATTTGTAGTTGCAACATTTATTCTTTTCCATTCATTTTAAGGAATTTGTCTCCCCTTTGTGGTCAGCTATTTGTATGTGTTATTTGAGCCCCAATGGAAATGAGAACCAGAGTTTAAGCAAGTTTTCAAGTTTTGATACATTCTTAATTTGTTACCACATTATTCATGTTTTTGCACTCATTTTAACACATGTTTTCCTCTTGATGGGAGCTCTTTATAGGTGAATTGGACCTCCAAATGAAAAGAGAGCATGAGTTATAGTTGATTCTTATGTTTTGCAATTTTGCACACATTTTGGGGAATTTGTGCCCTTTTAGTGGGAACTCTTTATGGGTGTTATAAGAGCCCTGAAAGAAAAGAAACTGCATTGAATTAAGTTGTTAAGTTTACTTAGGTTCTCAATTTGTACAATTAACATTTATTCCTATCCACTCATTTTGAACCTTTTTTTCCTCTTAGAGATAGCTCTTTGTGGGTGTTATTCGAGACCCAAATTGGAGGAGAACTAGAACCAATGGTTGTTCTCATTTTTGCTATGCTTCTTTATTTATAGCCACACGATTGATATTTTTGTGCTCATTTTAAGGGATGTGTTTCCCCCTGGAAGGAGCTCTTTGCGGTGTAATTGGAGCCCCGACTGAAAAGAGAACCACAATTAAAGTCAGTTTGTATGTTTGGCTAGATTTTCAACTTGTAGTCACACTATTCAGTCTTCAACGCCCATATCGGGGCATTTGTTTTCTATTGGCAAAAGCTTCTTATGAGTGTAATTCAAGCCCCAAACGAAAAGAGAATTAGGGCTAAAGTTAGTTCAGACATTTTAGCTACATTGATGACTTGTAGGCATATCATTTGTTCTTTTGCACTCATTTTAGGACATTTCTTTCCTCTTTGGAAGATTCATGGGTTTAATTAGAGCCCATGATGAAAAGTGAACTAGAGTTAAAGGAATTTTTCAAGTTTGGCCAGGTGTGGGATTCATGGCCACACTTTCTTCCTTTCTCGCTCATTTCTGAGCATGTATATTCTCTTTTTGGGAGCTCTTTGTGGGCACAATTGGAGCCCCAAACGAACAAAAATGTGAATTAAATTTAGTTCACAATTTTGGTAACATTATTGTTTTCTGGAGACACTATTCATTCTTTTTGCAACATTTTAAGGCATTCACTTTCTCTTAGTGGAAGCTCCTTGTAGGGGTAATGGAAGCCCCAAATGAAAGGAGAACTAGGGTTAAAGTTAGTTCTTATGTTTGGTTAGATTCCTAAGTTGCAGCCACTCTATTCATTTTTTTCTGTTGCTTCTAGGGCATTTGTTTCCTTTTACTAGGAGCTCTTTTAGTACTTTAATGGAAGTAGAACTACAATTAAAATAAGCTCTTAATATTTGGTTACTTTCTCGATTTGTGGCCATAAGATTTACTCCTTTGCACTCATTTTAAGGCATTTATTTTCTCTTAGTGGTAGCTCTTTGTGGGTGCTATTTGAGCCCATATGACAAGAGAACTAGAGTACAAGTTAGTTCTCATGTCTGAGTAGATTCTTGATTTGTAACCACACTATTCATTCTTTTCAAATCATTTAAGAACAATTTTTCCTCTATGGGGGATCATTGTAAGTGTGATTGGAGCTCCAAATGAAAAGAGAGCTAGGCTTAAGGTTAGTGCTTATGGTTGGTTGCATTCTTGATTTGTAACCATGCTATTAAGTCTTTTGCACTCATTTTAGTGCATTTGTGTCCTCTTAGTGGGAGCTCTTTCTAATATAATCAAAACCTTAAATAAAAAGAGAATTACAATTAAAGTAAATTCTTAAATTTTGGTACATTCTCGATTTATAACAACAAAGTTTATTCTTTTTGCACTTATTTTGTGGCATTTGTTTCCTCTTAGTGGAAATTCTTTGTGGGTGTTTTTGGAACCCCACATTTGAAGAGGGCAACAATTAATGTTTTTTCTTATGTTTGGCAATATCCTTAATTTGTAGCCATAGCATTCATTGTTTTACACTTTTTTTAATTCCCCTTGGAGGGAGCTCTTTGTGGGTAGTCACATCCAGAGCTTAAACTTTAAAAGAAGCTGTAATACATCAACTTATCATAATAAATTTACGTAAGCTCAAAATATAGTGAAAAAGAGGTTTTAAACACAAGTATCACTTACTAAAAATCCTATATAATAATTTATCACTTAAGTGAGGAGTTTAGATGTTTAATCACTAAAAGTGCTAAACATTATACTCCTATAGACCTATATTTTAATTATCTTCGAGCTTATTTTGTGGTTTAATAGGATTTTATACAGTGTTGCAAGTAATAAGTAGATGACAAAAATCTCGAAAATTAAAGGTTGAATAAACGATTTTTCATTAATTGGCATGGTGCCCCAACAATTGTACAAGCCCAGCCCGATCCTCCTTTTGTTCCCAGGCTATCAGAAATGCCCCGCTCTTTTTTAGCACACCAACTCAAGCCAAGTAGACCATATGACAATTAGCACATGAAAATTGGAAAGCCTACGATTAAAGCTGTGAATGAACTGAAGAAATATGGCAGTGGAGTCCCTTTCCAAATAGAACAAGAAAATTAGAAATTGACAGTTGGGTACAATTAGAAAAGTGTTAGAGTTAGTTCAAAAATAAGAGACCTAATGTGATTAGGAAAGTGAAAGAATGTTTTGGAAAGTAGGAAATCTATTGCAATGAGGAAAGAATGGGGGGTTGCTACTAGTATAAATAAGGGGTCATGGGTGAACTTTAGAAAATCATCAATTTCTTTCCCTCTCAATTCTAGATTTAGTTTTTAGTAATTTTAGAGAATATTATACTTTTAGAAATTCTTTTGATTCGAGTTTTACGCAATTATTTTAGTTTTAGTTTTATTTAAATTTTTCTAGTTCTAGTTTTAATTGAAGTTTTGTCGTTTCAATGTTAGTCTGATTTTGGCTTCTCCAAAACTTTTATGGTGGATGCTGAATTTCACGGTTGACACCCATCAATGATTAAATGCTCTCCATTGGATTTTAAGCGTATGTGGTAATCTCTTTCCTCTCCTTTGCCTCTTATATTAAAAAAAAAAATTCATTAGTAGTTGTGATGACTTTTAGTAGTTGTTTAGTTTACAATTTTAATCATTTTTCGATTAATTGTATGATTTAGGTGTGGGGGAGGGGAATCCATGCTTCAAATTTTTTGAAAAAGAAAAAAAAAAGAGGAAAACGTTTTTGAAAAACCAAAAAGATTTTCTATTTTTGTGTGATTTTAGGGTTTGCACTACCTTGATTGACTTTGGCTCTCTGTGCTTAGTATTAGAGTGTTTATAAGTATTGTGTACATAATAGACTTTAGTTCAAAGTGTGTCTTTTCTGGCCCAAGTTTTAACACCGTTATTCCATTATAATGCTGAGTCCAACCCTTATTTATATATCACCCTTATCTTCAGGTCTTAGGCTTTCATGGTTCGATTTTCCCACTTGTCTCTTTATGTAGCCAAAAAAAGCTGAAAAAATAGAAAAACAAAGAGAAAAAATAAACATAAAAAGTTATAAAGTAGAGAATGACCAGTAATCCTTTGAGGCATATGCTACTGGGTGTTACCCTTTAAGGCAATGCTAACACCGGGAAAACATGCTTCCCAAGTCAATAATTCAACAAAGTAGTCAAGCGAGACAGAGTCAAACATTGGTGAGCTTAACTCCTAAAATGACGGTACACTCGCACACCGCGCACGAGGATGAACTCATAGTTTTGAAGGTGTCTGAGGCGAAAAATTGGTGTGTGGGTGCCATCCGTGAGGATTAAGAGTCTTGATATGTACATTGTGCATGTGTATAATCTAATATTAATGTCATAGGAGTGATTAATTGCTCAAGTGTGTACAGTTTTCCCTTTTATATATTTGATTATACGTGAAAACTTCAAAAAGTTCTTACATTTTTCTTTCAGTTTTTCTTTTCAACATCCGAGATTTTGTGGGTATATTTTCTACAAACCTTCTCGACACCACACTCGTCCACAAGGGAAAACTTAGGGGTTTAAAGGGTTTGTTGCATATGCTAAGTGTAACCGTGATTCCTATAAAAGTGAGTTAGGTTTCTTGGGTATACTTTTTTTAAAAAAAATTCTTTTGCTTGAGGTTTAATAGGATTTTATTTTAGCCTAGATTTTAGTTATCTTCAAGCTTATTTTGTGGTTGAATAGGATTTTTGTGTAGTTTTGTAGGTAATAAGCAAATGAAAAAAAAAAGCTTGAAAATTGATGGTTGAATAGATGATTTTTCATTAATTAGCATGAGGACTTAACTCTTCTGCAAGCCCAGTCCGATCCTCGTTTGTCCGCAGGCTACAAGTCAATGCATCGCTCTCTTTCAAGACACCAAGTCAAGCCCAGTGGATCACATGGCAATTAGCACGTGAAAATTAGAAAGCTTAGCATTATAGTGGCGAAGGAATTGAAGAAATATGGCAGTGGAGTCCCTTTCCAAATCAAAGAAGAAAATTAGAAATTGCCAATCGGGTACAATTATGAAAGTGTTAAAGTTAGTTAAAAAATAAGATGATCTAAAGTTATTACGAAAGTGAAAGAAATTTTTGGAAAATAAGAAATCTAGTGTAATTAGGAAAGAATGGGGAGTTACTACTAGTATAAATAGGGGGTCATGGGTGAACTTTAGAAAACCATCAATTTCTTTTGCTCTTAATTCTAGCTTTAGTTTCTCGTAGTTTAAGTGAATATTATAATTTTAGATCTTTCGAATCGAGTTTTATGTAATTATTTTAGTTTTAGTTTTATTTCAACTTTTCTAGTTCTAAGTTCAATTCAATCTTAGTTTGAATTTAGCTTGTTGAAAAATTCTCTGAATCAAAGTCTTGATTTTTACTAGTCCTCTTGGTTTATGGTGCATGATAGAATTTTCATGATTGACACCCATCGAAGATTAAATATTCACAATTGGTTTTTAAGTGCGTATGGTAATCTCTTTCCTCTCCATTACCTCTTATTTAGAATTTATTATTTCGTTAGTAGTTGTGATAATTTATTTGGTAGTTGTCTAGTTTGTAATTTTAATCATGTTTAGATTAGTTTTAGTTTCTATTAGTGGAATTATTCTATTTCGCTTATTTACTGCTTTTAGTCGAATTAATATGAGTTAGTTAATTATGGTGGCCTTCATTTGACCCTATCTCTATGGATTTGACCCTCAAGTACTACGATTGACAACCACGAGCTTGTGGTAAGATTTTACATCCTTTCAAGATCATTTCAATATACTCTTAGAGGTACTTTGTTACGGCCATCCAAGGCCAACCAAACCCAAGCGACAGCATATGTTTGTCCAAATAGACATCATATTGCGCTGAGACGTGACTTACATACTAAGACTTCAGGAGGGAATTAACCACCATCTCTGAGCCATCTTATTGTAAATTAACTTATACCAGGCGAAATCTTAAGCTATCATCCCTACGTCTCAAACTTAAGCTTAAAGTTTGTATAGTAGCTCCTCAATGTACAAATAAACGTAACTATTCATGCACATATATGATTTCTTGTATGCAACATACATATCAGCATATCTACCTTGAACTATTTTAAATTTTGTACATTGAACTATTTTAGACTTTGTGATTCCATACTTCCTTTCATTTATGTGGTTATTGCACTACAAATTCACGCAATCACATGACTTTTATGTTCATTACACTCACATATCTACATTTTTCCTGCTTATCTCTCATGTTGCCTCCACTTGTTTTTCTGAATTATAACCACCTTTGGAATTCCTTGTATGTGGTAATCGATGTACCTTACCATTATCTAAAATCTTTCACCTTTTTGTTCTAGTATTTTCTACCGTACTTGAATAACTTCTGTATAACCATATCCATCAGTTGCCTCGTAGGAATAGCATTCGCTATGTTGTTGTTGATATCTACGTCTTTCCAGTCAATTGTGCCTTGTAAATATTTTGCAACCTAGTGATTTTTTAGTTTCACACATGCTTGTTGCTTAAATTTTACAATCTTACACGTTCATTTGGCTCTCACATTTACTGCATTAACACACCTACTGTTATCCTTCTCTTATTCCTGAGCATTCTTTCAATTTGCTTTTCTCAACTATGATCTCGTCTTCACTAGTAGAAAAATGGTGTTACCTCGAGCCTTTATTTCGTTATCTATGCGTATCTAAGGGTTGTTTAGATTTCAATCAATAGTTTTCAAAAGGGTTGATATATCTGAGGTAGAGATATCTTGACCTTTTTTGTGCTTGACTATTAATAATTTCTCATCTGTTTTTATCGTCGTTCGTCAAAAATGTTACCCTTGTTGCTGGTCGTTTACTGCAACAACTCGACACTACTTTTGGTTCAAGATTGTTCTCACTGAAATGGAAAAGTATTAGCGCCAATTATGGCAACGAATAAAACTGTCTAGATGAAATTATTGTACAAAGAAGTAATTACCAAAAGCTTTTTTTAGTCTAATTTATTAATTAGTACATATACATGTATACCTATGAAGATCCTATTTCAATTAATCACCTGGCTATATTCACTCTCTCTCTCTCTCTCTCTCTCTCTCTCTCACACACACACACACACACATACATGGTAATCCTTACTATTTCTCTAACTATATAATGGATAGTTTTATATAATTATTGTATATATATTTGTGTTTTATGGTTTATACATACATATATATATATATATATATATATATATATATATATATATATTTCCTTCCAAAAATTATGGTGTATACATTGTCTCATACATACATTAACCACTATAGTTGTTATGCGTATACCAAATCTATAAAATATAGCTAGCTACGTACGAGTCAACAACTGCATTAACCAAAAACTTGGTGCATCAACCATTTCTTTCAAAGATCGGAGTGATCTGATTATAATAAAAAAAGGTAACCCTATATATACACACACACAAATAAGGGTCCTAATTAACTTAATTTGGAAAAATGCAGTTTTCAATAGTCTTGAACATGGTAGCCTGCATTGTGTAGCTAATTAACTTATGAGTTTGATGTTGAAGGGCCAATGTTATCCCCTGGTGGACTATTACCAATGTTGTTTCCACTTATTTGGTCCAAAACCTAGAGAAGAAAATGGTACTCCAAAATGCATGTATTAAGGTAAATTGGGAGAAAATTATATTCATTTGCCAAATAGCAATGCACATGTGTTTGATCAAAATAAAGTACGTACAACTCGAGTCATGATCTTTAAATTTATATAGCAATATCAAATATGCGCATCCAGAGCATCCCAGCATTCAAAAGAGTACTGAATCTGAATTGAAGTAAGTCTAAGTAAGCAAGCTCGTAGGGGGACCTACGGGGTCAGTTGTGCATTAATTTGAACATATGTAACTTGTGTTGCGGATTCACTCCATTTGGTCAGTTAATTACTAGATATTTGTGAGTTTGTTTTGTTTTTGTATTATATATGTTGAAAGAATTAGCTATGTAAAATATAGGAGGGTGGGTGACCTTTTTGTACGTTCAGTGATGATCAATTATAGAAAACATCAAAATTGTTCGAGTAATATATATGAAACTCTCCGTCTCTTTTCTTGTGTTTTAAATTTCTAAATATAGCTTGCCCAACGTTGTGTATTATTGTTTTTCTTAACCCCTCAAAATTCCCTCAAAATATAGCTTAACTCCTCTCAAAAAAGCAAAAAGAAGAAGAAAAGGTGATTTTGGCATCTAATGTTGGCATACATACATAGAACTGCCTCACTCTTTCTCTTTTGGGATGTGGGGCTTATAGGGTTGTTGGTTACTTGGTTCCCATCTTCAATACACTAAATTTGGACTATTAGGAGGAGGAAAGAAAAGGATTGAGTGGTTTATTACATAAATTCAAGTAGTGATTAGCAGCTTTTTGAGAAAGTACAAAATGAGGGGTTGTTGGTTTATGAAAACCATTTTCTAAGGGATGAAAATTCTGGAGTAAAACTACTGGCAACATTTTTTTGATAATATTCTGAGGAAACTTGGCAATGAAGGACTAAGTGATGAAGAAAAGGTAGGACATAGACCACCCTCAACATGATCAAGACATACTAAAACCTCAAAAAGTCCTCACTGCCTTCCATAGTAGGCCAATGGCTAGCTAGAATGACACTATACATGGAATTAACCTAGTATCACTCTCTCATATTAGAAGTTTGTAATGTATTACAACAACACAACTATGCCCCCAATTATTTGAGACCTCATACAAATGCACACATCATCATAGCTCCAGCCATTACAAATAACAAATTTCATAGTCTGCATGCCCTCCAAGCCAAAATGGGCGGGAAATAGAGAAACACACAAAATAGGCAGGCCAATAGTTCCTAATGAAATCACCCCCAAACAAAAAACCCCCCCAAAAAAAAGCAAATGAGTAAATGTAAAACACTACCATCTGAAGACTAACCAGATAACTAGCCAAAAATAAGGCAGCCTCAGTAGCATATAGGAATTCATCCTTAATTTGTCCATTACGCAATACCTTCAGCATAAGAACATGGCCTTCTATGATGCTAAGTCTTCTTTCACACGCTTGAGTTCCACATTGTCATTAGGGACGTTAGAACCCCCTTTCCTGAGGATACCATTTACACAAAAGACATCACTGCTGTCCACATTAAAGCTAAAACTAACCCGGCGCATAGGATTTTCGTCTTCATACATAAGCTCATCAAACACTTCATTTTTAATTTTAGCATCAGTCTTTGAGGGGGAAGAACTACAAAGTTGCTCTTTAACCTTCAAGCTTGCCTCATTCTACCATAATTTGAGCGGAAATAGAATAATGATATAATTACCCCCAAGACGATGAAAAATGACAACTAGCAAAATAGGACCATATACCAAAAAAAACCCCTCAGTGGTTGTATCAGCAACAAAGCCCCTGCCATCTTCACTACATGTCTCTTTAAAAAACTCTAAATGTGTTGGCTCTCTTCTATGAGTTTCAACCTATAATTATAAGTCTCATAAGTCTAAATGAATACATAATATAGTGAGTTGCACTCTGTTAATATAGCAAAAATATGATGAAATTTCATCATTCAGGCAACAGCTCCTTAACTTTGGAGTAGTGTTAGAATATAAATTACTCCAAAACAAACAAAAACAAAAGAAATTGCACAAAGTCAACTTGTTTTTCTGTATAACTAGTAGAATTGGTTATATGACAATGAGTTTGTGAAGCTCATGCATCTCTGCCTATTTTAGCCAAAGTCTGTAGAATTAACAAATAGTTTCAACATATAAAGCCATCTTTTATGTCTAATGCTCAATAAAAGCCAAAAAAGCTAGATATGTAGGTCAATTATAGAAAAGGGATTACTTAAATTACGTTTAAGTATATATGCCTTATGTTGTTTTGAACACAGCAGTCAATCAATCGTATCAACCCATCACGAGAGTGCACTTTAGGAATGATATCATACATGTCCTCTTTTGTTTTCTATTTGGGTTTGAAGTAGCCTCTCCTCAGGCTATGTTTATATTGCTTAAAATGCTTAGCAACATATTAAGGACTCGTTTATTGAAGTTGTTATTAGTTAGACACACGAACTTGGATTGTTTTTCATTTACAAGACAAAGAATTGAGAATGAATACATGAAGTTAACTAAAAAATGAAAAGTGCATTTTCTATTTCAAGCAATTTTTTTAAAAAAAAAGTCTAAATTTTGGACGACTGAAAGTTTAAAATAGAAGTAATATACTTACCCAAACCATTACAATTATGTCCGCTTTGTATGCTTCGTTTAATTTATGCTAGCTAATCATCTCGATACAGAAAAATCTCTCTAGCATTACAATGTAGCCAAGAAATCTCACGAAAATGTAGGCACCCTTCCTAATGGGTTTGTTGCACCTGTTAAATGCACAAAAATCTCACCCCCTTTTTGTATAATGCATAACATCTCAAGGTAGAATTGATCCAATTATCACACCTCCTCTTTCCTTAGATCATATGTGAAAAAGCATGCCATTGAGAAGACATGTATCATGATAGAAATAAACTGACACTAACATTCCAAATCTGAGAACAACTGCTTCGTTCAGCATGTCCAAAAGATAGTGATTTCATAATATCTTCAAAAAAATCCCTATGAATTAGGCAAAACAAGAAAGCATAACTGAAATAAATATAGCTTTAGGTAGATCAACATGGTTGGGATCAACTTTCTCAACTTGTAAAAGTTCATACTACTTAGAACTTTAAAGGAAAAAAAAATAAAAAAGTAAAAGATCGGCTAACTTTACAAATGGTCGGGACTTTCTCTTTTGCTTCGTCTTTTGCATCAGATTATATTTTATCTTTCAAGTATGATCAAGCATCTGGAGCTCTTGGATCTAGACAACCTTTTATTTTCGCTCGATCACAACCCTTTCCTTTATCCACATATTTACTTTGGGTGCTCCTTGTTAAGTCTTCATTACTACCATTTGAGGGAGATTCTATACTTGCCTAGCTAGATGGGCCGAGCTTTTGCTGCATTTCTTGCTGTGTTCCTACACGAGCTTCAAGACTAGCTAAGTGGGATTGAGTTTCTAACATTACTGATCTAGCATATGGTTGTCCTAGTGAAGCGCCAAGAGTAGAAGAGGGCTCAAAAGATGGATTTGATCCTATACTTGACGACGGCTGAAAAGGCCCAAATCTAATTGCAGATGGTCAAATTAGAGGTTGTGTAGCTGTGGTAATGAAAGCAGGCTTACGCAGCATCTCTAGTTTTCTTATCCATGTTCAAAAGGGCTCTTGATAAATTCTTACATATATTCTTCTCAATGTGCATGACATCTAAATTATGTCTTTAATCGATTAGTCTTTCAGTAGGCTCACTCA
The DNA here is from genome assembly GCA_017589665.1 of Selenicereus undatus. NCBI lineage: Eukaryota > Viridiplantae > Streptophyta > Magnoliopsida > Caryophyllales > Cactaceae > Selenicereus > Selenicereus undatus. Next base: position 64,450,590 of record JACYFF010031955.1, read on the forward strand.
AAACATATGCTTTTTTGGTCAAAAGGGCATCAACAGTAGTATCATCATCCTAGTCCTTATCACCATCATCTACAACTTCCCAAGTAGATGTACCTAACTGTCGCTTTCCTCCCTTCTTCTGAGTAGCTTTTCTAGCCTTCCCATATACATAGCTAACTAGATCCTATTACCCTCAAATTTCAGTTTCATCAATATCAACTGGAGCATCCCTAAATTCCTTTGTCACATTGAACAAATGGCTATGGGAATGATAAGGATGATTACAAGGTAACCAACTTCGATGACCAGATACCAAATCTTACCACCAAACGTGTGTGATGCATGGAATCAGCATATGAAGTACATGCTTTATATCCCTTGATACTTTAACCGGACAACATAGGTACACATGAAAATCATTGATGGTGCATCTTAGAACTGCCTGCATATTAAAGTATTCATTCCTATAAGCATACACCATCCCACAAAAATTTCAACTCATGTATTATTGGTTGCAACTAAACATCGATATTGATTCCAAGAATTGAATTCCAGGAATAATAAGTGAAAGAATAAATACGGATGGCTTCATACATAACCACAGAGTTAAGTTGTAACGGAATAACACTACGAACCATGTACAGTAGGTTGTATTCAGAAGACAATATGGATTAAAACCATCACTGGCGAGGGCAGTCTCGCATTACAAGGATCGAAAGTCTAATGCCCCCACTGTACCTGTGTCACTGTTCATCTCCATAATCTCTGTTACAACTGATAAACACAATGAATAGGGCATTACCGCCGTCCCAAAGGACCAAGCTCTATACACCATGACTGGATATAACATGGGTCACTTATATACATCTTTAAACTTCATCAAATCATATACAAGTAATGATTACTAACTTACATCACTATCTACTAAAGTGCTTATCCAATGGTCTCTATATAGTACGAATAGCCACCACTATGAACCCATCCAGATGTCCTTGGACCCCCAATTTCTTCAACTGGCTTGGTAGAATAAAGCAACTCACGTGCATGCCTAAAACAAAACAAGAAAACATTTCGAATGGTGAGCCGAAGCTTAGTACATACATTACTGTATTGTAAAATAACCTTGCAATATTTGTTGGGCCCGTTTTGCAATTCATTTTAAGTTAAAATAGTGACTGAGATAAATGTAAAACTGCGTTGTTGATTATTATCTGGAAGTAAGCCCCTTGTAACTATTACGATTTATGGATAGGTGTACACTTGCTAAGTCGATCGGGGACCTGGCCTGAAGCAGCGTGGGTAACTAAAGGGCAATGCCCTATAAGTGATAATTGATGGAGTAACTAATTATGTGACAAATCACTTATTTAAACTAATTCATTAATGTACTTACCAAAACATTATATTTTGATAAAGGGGTGTTGACTTCTAAAGATACAGGCAATGAACATATCTAAAGTCTTTAAAATGTAATGTCACTTGATAATACTTATGCACAATGGGAAACGATAGACTAGGCCCTGTTTCTGCTTAAGAAATGTAGCTATAGGCAAATGCAGTTAGTAAACAACTTTTACTCGCATAATTTGTAACTTCATGAAAATTGATTAATAAAAAAAAGGGCATCCAAGATTCAAACAATTCACTATAAGATAAGTTACACTCAAATGATTTGAAATCCAAAAAATTTAGGGTGACTGAACTCGAAGTGAAACAAGTTGGAGCAAACTAGAACAAAATGAAATAATTGAGGTAATAATGAAAAGACTTTAATGGATATAAATGAAATACGGGTTTTTGATGTTTCTGAAATGAATAATAGAAGGCTTAATACTAAGAGAGTTGTTGTGAGGTTTAGGATTGCTCATATAACCTTAGCTTGTGTCACTAACCTCTTCACTTCTCCAATTTCATGTTCATGCTCATTTAGCTCGGTTTTTCCAACCCAAGTAAGCTTCTATATAAAATGAAAGTTTTTGAACTCACTAAACTTTGTAATTTCTTTGCAATATCCATAATTATGTACAATATTTCCAAATGCCATGATTTCTTTCTTCCCTCATATTACAATTCGAAGGTCTACTTTAGAAAATCCATATCTTTCACCCCCGAACTCCAATTAAGCTATAGAACCCCAATATGAAAAGCTTAGAAAGTCCTACAACACTTTCATTTATAGTGCCAAACCCAATTACCACAACATGGCCCCTAAAATTGAGCTGAAACACAACTGTACACAGCTCGGATCTATCCTGCACAGTGTTAGTAAAATGGCCATAAATTTTTTCACACAACTCGAAATCAAGTGGTTCAAAAGGCATTTGAAAGACAACTCATGGATCTATCTACCCACCAGAAATTATAATTTTTCAATGGGCTAAACGGTACCAGTTTAATCGCAAAGTGACCTATGTTTCAAGTCTGTTCACAACCCTACTGTTCTTGTTTTCCCCATTCTTTTCACATAATTCCCCATCTAAAATCACTCCTTAAAGTCATTTAACAAATCTTTGTTGCTTATCATCACCTTGCAAAACCAAATTACTCAAATTTCCTCCATAATCATCTACATCAAATTTTCATTTCTTCTCTTTTTCAAAATCACTCAGAACACATCCATAAGGTTACTACTTGCATAAATGGGCAAAATGACCTTTTATAATCAATTGGGGAAATTTCCATAATCCACCCCTTTATGCAAGATCACCTCAATTGATCTTCCAAGTTAAACAACACATCTAAGATTAATTTCTTTATCCAATTACACACAAATAATATGCTTGATTCAAAAATTCACCTTAATCATACATGATTTTGAAACCCTAGATTATGTCTAACACAAACTTACATCTAACCACCATAATAAATTTAATAAGATCACTCACAACCTTTAAATTTATTTTTCATTCCAATATCACAACAATTAGATAAATAAATCGAGCTTACACCTTCTTGATGCAACCCCCCTTGATCAAGTTCAAACGCAACACCACAATATCCAACATCTCCAACAATAATCAAATTTGCATGCTAGCATTTATTTTGATCATAAGAATAGAAATCATAACTAAAATAATCCCAAAAACCAAAAAATAAACCAAGGTGGAGTTAGAGTTTACCTAACTTCAAGCTTGAATACAAGAAAATGGAGGTGGTGTTTGGTGGTGGTACAAGTTAGGGGTGGTGGTGGGGGTGGGGGTGGGGGTGGGGGCTGGGGGCCAGAGGTGGCCCTGGCTGGTGGCAAAATGTGGTGGCAACCACCAAAACTCAGCCACACAGCAGGTGTAACATGAGGTGGGGGAAGAAAGGAGAAGAGGAAGGAGAAAGAATGTGTGGCTAGACTAGTATGATTTTTCTCGTTTGAACTTATTTCAATAGCTTGGCTGATATTTAAGCACCAAAAGTAGCTTTTTGCTGACTATAATTTAGTAAAAAAGATGGTGGTTAACTTAATTTAATCACACACAAATTTTCGGGCTAAAATTGAACCCAAAACGAATTGGGCCGCAAATCGAACCAAAATGAATTGGGCCAAAACTTAATGAATTTGAGCCCAAATTTTTGCATGGTGAAAAATTAAATTTTTTTTTATATTATAAAAAATAATTTGTCACCTAATCATATTTACCGGGGCCTAATATCAATTCACCCGAAATTGTTGCAATAAATGAAACTCGAATTGCAAAATGAGGCCCAAAATGAATTTTTCCAACTGCGATGGTTAAATGAGATAGATAAACGTGAAAATTTAATAACCTGGCTTAATTAAATAAATAAACATGATTTAGGGTCGGGCTATTACAGTCTTCCCCCCTTAAAGAGTTTCGTCCTCGAAACTTATGAGCTTTAACAAAACATGCAAGTTTATCTCAAATAGATGTGTGTACTTGGCTTGCATCTCATCCTCGGTTTTCCTACGTGGCTTATGAAGGGGGGTATGATTTGCCCCATGTGCTTTGACTAAAGGTATCTACTTGATGCGTAGCTGATTAATCCTGCGACTTAGTATCTGGACTGGGTGCTCTTCAAACAGTAGACTCTTATTGACCGTAATGGGTTTGGTTAAGAGAGCGTGGTCAGGATCTGAAATGTATTGCCTGTGTTGTGAGGTAAGAAGCATGTTGCACACATGTTCGAGTTGTATAAGCAGATCTAGTCGACAAGTTATGGGATTCAATCTTTCAATAAACTTGTATGGTCCAATAGATCTTGGCCTCAATTTAGCTCGTAGTTTAACCTTATTATACCCTTAGTTGGTGGAACTTTCTGAAAAACCTTATCATATACCTGAAACTTCAGGAATCTCTTTCTTTATCAGCATAGCTTTTTGTTAGTTCTAATAGTTTGTTTTCAAGAGTCTTCTGATGTATGTCACCTCATTGAATGCCGAAGAAAATCTTCATGACCCAAATGATGATTTTGTCATCAATATCTACATCATTTTACCTTGATGTTTCATGCAAATTTCTCTACTAGTATTTTCACCACATCGACTGTTGGGAGTTCCATGCAAATGCAAATGTTGTCCTAGGTTGTGAAGTACTACAGTCTCAAACTCAAAGGAGTTGGATCCATTGATATTTTTAGATGCTTCAATGAACTCAACTTTGGTTCGAAATTGTTATTCTCTTAGAAAGAAAAGAATCTTGTTACTAGTGAGGAGGTGCTCACTACTGGTTCATCACCTTGTCCACTAATGAAAACTGTTGTAAACCCTGATAAGTACTCTGATACTATTACGAGCTATAAAACACATTATGTACGTGTCCGGGTTCAACAGGTAGGTGCGGTCAACAAGCTACAGGATTTAACCTTTCAATGAATCATAAGGCCCAATGTAACTAGTCCCTAATTGTCCTTGGATAGTCAGTCTCTTAGTACCTTGACTAGAAAAGCCTTTTGAAATACTTCATAACCCATCTGAGACTTTGGTTATTTCCTTGTTTTTCCAACACAACTCTTTTGTCGACCTCATATCCCATCAACATGTACTTGAATTTTCCCTCTTAATGCTTGCTTAGGTTAGGTCTGACCTTATACTCAATGCTTCTCCTAGCTCACTCCAATATAATTAGATAGTGCTTGAGATTATGCCATTATCAAAATGTCATCATCTGATATTCCTAATGCATCACATGATCACCCCTCATCGGACTACTCAAGGATCTACTCCCGGTCGATAATGGACAATGAAATGACCATAGCTAGGGATGAGAGTGACATAATTATTAGCCAAGCGAATCATTGCATACAAAACAAATGAACAATGAGACTGGAAAAAGCTAATAAAGGGGAGATTATCATGGGTTGGTTAGAATAAAGATAATCATGAGTGTATCCAGAATTCTGCAACATAATACCACAAGAATCATGGTTTATAAATATTGATTATAAAGGATCCAATACATAGTTATCCAAGAAGAAAGATGGCCCGATTACCTTCGAGTTTAGCTGATGATTTAAAAACAAGATAGCCAGTGATTGAGTTTCAACAAGGTGGCTTTCTAGATACCATTGACAGGACAAATGCAATCAAGATAGTGGCCAAACAAAATACAATAAATAGAGAAATAGATTAGATAAACAAGGTGCAATGGATAAATAAATAGCTTGAACAAGCAAGGTCTAATGAATACATGAATGGATTGAATAGGTTGCAATGGGAACATGCCTTTGCTCATATGGAGCCAAGTCAAGTACGGTAACAAGACTAAACAAGGATTACTGAAGTTTACTTATGAGGATATAAAATATAGGTGCCAGAGTTGCAAGTGCAACAAATAGATGAATAGATTAGACCGGCTAAGTGCAATGGATAAGCAAATAGATTGAACAAGTTACATTAGAAACATGCCTTTGCTTAAATGAAATCAATTCAAGTCCAACAATAAAATTGAATAGAAAACTGGAGTTTATTAATGACCATGTAAGATATATGTGTGGAGTTGAAGTTCAAAATAATAAGAGTAAGAGGATTATAACAATCACCCACACCAATGAGAGATGAATCAACTTATGAATTCAGAGCAAGTGATATGAGTGTACCATTACGCATAAATGGAGTATAAGGTGTATGCGTGACCACACTCTCAACAATAAATGAATGGATATAGGTATTCAACAATGAATAAAAGAGATATAAGATACATGTGTAAGTACGCTACTAAGAGAACGAATAAAAGATGATAACGGTCAATGGTATCAGAATATTGACAACCATTACAAGAAATACTATATGAAAAGCATTCTTACAAAAGATAAGTGATACTTGCATGGTTTGGATGTCAGAAGCGGCCCTTAAAGCAATGATCTAGACAAAGAACTACTATAGAGCAAGTTAGTACTATGAGCAATGAAATGATACCCTGAACAATCCAAGTGCTAGGGAAAAGGTAGGTCAATGACTAGATGTAATAGGAGCATTGCCAATGTAAGGTCTTAATGACAACAATAGATGCTCCCTTTGCAAGACAACTTGTCACATTACATACAACCCATATAATATCGTGTAACATACCATAAGCTACTAAACTGTCATCAACATACATAAGTACTCATTGCAATGCCCACTGCATATTGATTTAACCCAAAGATATAGGCCCACAATGCATTTTCCCTATGTAGAGGGGTACATGTATCGTGACAATGTAATAATCTCTTAGGAATGTACAAAAGGCATTCCCACATTGAGTTTTAAATGTCATTACATTCGACATTAAATATGCTAATGTTCCTTAGTGAAACCCTTAAATCCTGGGACAAAACGAACAGAGTTCCCCCTACAGCTGACCAAATCTAGGCTTCAAGCCTTACAATAGATACTTGAAATGGAAAGAAACATTTCAATAGCTCAACGGACACAAGTCGGAGTTCATAACTCAATCGTTTAGACAACCGGAGTACACAATTGCAAGATTTGAACAAATGAGAGAAATGAACATATAATACAACTCCTAAATAAATGAAAACATGCATCCATACATATTAACTTATAGCCAGCAGCTTATTCAATCGGTCCAACATAGCTCATAAACACCTTATAGCTCACAATGATCCATAAATCTTTAGCTCTATTGAACTCTGTTGAGGTCATAAGGCAGAAGGCTTTACAAAAAATAAGTGAATACGAACAAAGAGTTAGATTATGCGACAGTGAAATATGAACACAACAATGACTGAACTATAAGCAAAGAAGATCAAATATTCTTGTAACTTACACAGGCACGCACACTGGGGATCATTATAGGCTCCACTATATAACCAGCGAGGTAAATGATCACGGTTGTTTGGTTTGAGTTGCTTGTACGAAAAATTACCCAAGTGTTGGGCTAAACTGCAACCTCATGTGATCCACTCGCTCTGTAACTCTGCTGCCACGTCATGAGTTGAGCTAAACTTGTACTTTTCTGAATTGAGCAATCTAATTCCATATTCTCTTCAAATGGTCTCTGTATCACTATCTCTTATGGAGAATGCTATAGCGTAAGTTAGCAAGTAGGCATGGTTAAGGATACAAGATTCAAGTAATATAAGATATGGCCTGCATACTTCTCCGATTCTCTACGTCATCCTGTAGAGCTTGTCGTAGAGTTACAAATTAAACCACTAGTTTGATTTATAAATAATATCTATAGCATAGGAAGGTAAGGATTGATCCCACGAGGAAAGATTATGATAATAAGCTAGTTTAATTCTAAATGATTTTACTACTCTAATTTATTATAACTTCTGTTTATATTACTAAAATAAATCAAATTTAATAAGTAAAAATCTAGAAAAAAACACTTATAATTGCTCCTGAATATTCTAAATTTGATCCTGGAAATAAAACAGTAAATAACTATCCTAAATAATTTGAAAAATAAAAAGAGAAATAGTAACACAATATTAAACTAAAAATTAAAAAAGAAAATAACAAGCAGAAAATTAATATTAAAAATTACATAAATTAATCCAAATTAATGTTTTTCAATTTTATAACTTTATAACTCCAAAATTCTATGTAATTAAATTAAGAAAAATGAAAACAGAAAATAAAATATGAAATTAGAGAAAGAATAAACTGCACGAATATAAATACGAAAATAAATAACAAAATTGCCCAAATTTTAGGATATAATTTTCTGGACTTAAAAAAACCCTAAAAACATAAAATAAAAATAAAAAACATAATTTTCAGATTTATTAAAATAAAAACCTACACATATCCAATTCACGAAATAATTTTGAAAAATTATCAAATAATTTCCAAAAATTCCAAAATTAAATAGAGCCATAATAGGATACTATATAAGCCCTAAAAGGGACTAAAACATGAAAAAACACAAAAGGAACTATTTTAAAACTAATTTCTAACAAACCAATAAATAAATGGCAAAACAGAATAGAAATTAAATCTAAAAATTATAACCACACTAAAAATCAAAATCTAACTGATCTAATATTACCAAGACACTCCTCAAAGACCACTCTTTTAAGGGAGGGTAAACGAAATTTATATTAGAGCTTATAAATTGAAGACCAAAAAGTGACAAACTAAAGAAATTAACTAAAACGCAACAAGTAATTATCAATGATACCAAATTTCTGAAAAATATTAAGCATAATCTATATCCACCATGCAAGTTAATATTTATCATCAACACACAAATTGATATACCCATGAGTTAGACTATAGAAGACACTCACTAGCAGATCTTCCCCGTTTTTCCTTATATTATAGTTTATTTAAGTCCAACCCTAATATAAGCCCTACTAGTTTTGACAACCCTAACACCAGCGCAAGAATATAATCAAACTAGAGCAGTAAGTATTAGAAAAATATCATCTAACACCTTGTAACCAATTTACTATTAAATTGATTTAACAAAGATCTACAATGATTATCTAATTAAAAGAGATGGGTTTAAGCCATCCATGATCAATTAGGATGATACTAATGCATAAAAGACTATAATGTTCATATATTAAAGCCTTTTAAACTATCATATGAATTCGTATTAAACTAATTAGCATGCATTCTAATTAATCTAACGCGAATATCATAAATGATAAATACTAATCGTCATAAAATCATGAATAAAAATCAACTAGACACTAAAGCATAAAACTTGTTTCAAAATAATTAATTTAGCATGGTTTCAAGTAGATTATACTAAGTGCATAAAATTTACTCACACATATTGTAAATTAAATTACAATAATTAACCAAAGCTTTCATGTTTAACAATAAACTAAACACAAAGAGCCTCAAAGAGCCGGTTAAGCGTGAGATTATATTCCCTATATTATGGTGATGAAAATGATTATATGATGAGGAGGCTAGGGTTCTGAGAGTCTCAGTCATGAAGGATGGCTTTTTTTTTTAATTATAATATCCTACTAGGGTTTTCTTCTTTGGACTATTTCTCCTCCACGTCTTCTAATTTCTCTTTAATTAGGAGGAATAATTTTTTAATCCTAACCCAAATAAATCATTATGGAAATAATATTTTTCCATAAATCATTATTTTTGGACCGACTTGATAATTTTGCGTGTAAAATAAGAACTTCAACGTCTTCTTTTCTTCTCTTCGTTTTATTAACTCTTAACCTGAAAATATGTGAAATAAAGTAAATTAGATGAAAAACTATATATAATATAATCAAAATAATTATTAAAATAATGCATGATTTATGATTTAACAAATTCCCCCACACTTAGACTTTGGACGTCCTCGTGCAAAGAAATCTACAACTCGACCTAAAAATGACCCCCTCTTTCTTATAAAGTCATGCATCAATAAGATATTTATACTATACATTGGCTTGCTTTAAAAACAGTTTCTTTGAAAATTAATTAGTTTTCCTTCCAACAAGTTAATAACTACTCAACGTCTAACTACCATCAAAGAGTTTCTTCATCAACCTCACAACATCTCATTAATGAAGTAACAAGAACAATAATTATCCATCTCTTTTAAGCATGCCTACACCGATCAAGAGGTCTAAAAAAATTTTACGATAGAAAAATTGAAGTACGGTATGGCTATAAAGGCAATTAAAGTAGAAAGAATAACTCATTGAAATTGATTCTAACTTGCCTTGCAATTTTATTTATTTGTTTTTTTTGAACTCCACTTGCGCACATATTCAAGGCCCGTATAGGTGTTAGAAATTAAACACTCCCTGTCTCACACTCACCTGATTAGAGGTGCTGGAGCAAACAATTCATTCTCATCATTACTTCCTTTTGACTGTTAGTTTGGTACGAGTCATTGATCGGCCCAGAAAAGGGGCATGACTCTCCCAATCATGGGTTACTCCATACATAAGGCTCAACTTGAGACCTAAAGTTAAGGGAAAAAGGTGCGAAGCCACCTATTCCTACCCATGTTGGTAATCTAACCCTTTTTTTCACGTTTTTTTAATAAGATAAGAAAATTCACCATTTTATTGAGTTATTCTACTAATTCAATAGTCTAGGAAATAGGTTGGGTCATTTTATTGCCTCTGAACCGGTTGTATAACATGACCAAACAAGATGGATAATCATGACAGTTACTCATTAAAGAGATATATGAGGATCAACTCAAACTTCTCTAAATGACAGCTAGCATGCTCAGAAGTCTTCACTAATAGAGCAATAAACTACAAATAGCTAAGAAAATAATTTTTTTTTTAAAGCAAGCAAGCCTAGCATAAACTCATATCATGCATTATTTATAAGAAAAAAAAAATTTACATGTTTTTATGTTTTTTTTCAACAATAAATACTGTAAGAACTAAATGCAGGATGCACACCCCACACTTAATTCATGCATTGTCCCTAATGCATGCAAATTAATAAAAGAAAAGAAGATGCTAAAAGCGCATTAAAAACTTTCCTGAAAAATGTTAGTTGCCTCCCAACCAACGCCTTTGTTTATAGTCGTTGGCTCGATGTTATGAAGCTCACGGATCCTCTAAAGTGATTTCTTCAATAAAATTCACAGAGTCTCCATCCCTGAAATGTTTCGACTTATGTCCATTCACTTTGAAATTTTTGTTAGTGGATAAGCTTTGAATCTCAACAGCACCATGAGGGTGGACACTGGTTACTACAAAAGGTCATAGCCATCTAGAGTTAAGCTCGCCTGGGAAGTGTCTCAATTTACAATTAAATAGCAGAACTTTTTCACTAACTTGAAATTCTTTCCTAGACAACTTAGCATCATGGAATGCCTTGGCTTTACCCTTATAGATAACAGAATTATCATAGGCCTCTAATCGTAATTCCTCTAATTCCTACAACTACAATTTCTTTCGTTACCTACCAAGTCATATGCCAGGTTACATTGCTTAACAGCCCAATAAGATTTATGCTCTAATTCACCAGGGAGACGATAAGGCTTCCCAAAAACTAATCGGTAAGGTGACATGCCTATAGGTGTCTTGTATGCAGTTCGGTAACCCCAAAGAGCTTCCTCTAACCAGGCTCCAATCTTTTCTATCTGGGTTGACCACTTTCTCTAAAATACTGTTAATCTCACTATTTGAAATCTCAGCCTGGCCATTTGTTTGGGGGTGATAACCAGTATACACCTTATGCGTGATGTGATACTTGGTTAATAGGGCACCTAAGGTTTTATTGCAGAAATGTGTCCCCCTATCACTAATGAGTGCTTTAGGTACTCCATAACTATGTAGAATATGAGATTTGACATTTTTAACCACAGTCTTAGGATCATCAGTTCTAGTAGCCACAACTTCAATCCATTTAGAAACATAATCCACAACACAAGAGATTGTAAGTATAAGCACATGAAGGGGGAAAGGGTCCCATAAAATTAACATCCCACACCTCAAAAAGTTCACAAACATAAATGCTATGTAAGGGCATTTGATTTTTCGAAGATAGATTACCTGTTTTCTAACAAGGTTCACAATGCCTGCAGAATTCATAAGCATCTTTGAAGATCAAAGGCCAGTAAAGACCACACTATAAGACTTTGTGAGTTGTTCTCTTGGGACCAAAGTGCCCCCTACTCTTAGAAGAATGACAAAAGGTAAGAATGGAATGAATTTCATTGCCATCTACACATCGTCTAATGATCTGATCACTGCAAAATTTCTACAAGTATGGCTCATCCCATAGGTAGTACTAGGATTTGGCTTTAATTTTCTCCTTCTCTACTCTACACAAGTTTGTGGGGAATTCTTCGGTCACTAGGTAATTGACTATGTCTGCATACCAAGGGAGACTACAAGTAGTCACATTATATAAAGTCTCATCTGGGAACTGGTCACTAAGTTGGTGTCCCCTTTCCCCATTCTCTAGCTTATTCAAATGGTCAGATACTAAAGTCTGTGCCTAGGCTTGTCTACTATCTCAATGTCAAACTCTTGGAGTAACAAAACCCATCTAATCAACCTAGGTTTAGAGTCATTCTTTTGCAACAAAGCTTTAAGAGCAGCATGATTAGAAAATACAATAACTTTCACACCAAGTAAATAAAAACAAAATTTTTCAAGAGCAAACACAACAGCATACAACTCTTTCTCAGTGGTGGTGTAATTTCTTTATACATGGCCAAGAGTTCGAGAAGCATAACATATTACATGGGGTGCTCTTCCTACTCTTTGACCTAAAACTACCCGTACAGCTTTATCACTAACATCGCACATCAATTCAAAGAGTAAGGCCCGGTTTGGGGGTTGCACT
>JACYFF010031955.1:64518695-64545768 GCA_017589665.1 Selenicereus undatus
CTTTAATTTCATTAATTGTAACATGTACGATTTTTTACATATGTTGTGATATTGTAAGAATCCGTTGAACGCGAATTTCAAAATGCAATCAACTCCCAAAAGGCTTGGGATGACACTTCTCAAAATTCATTCCAACCACTTCCAAATCCAAATGAGCTATAGGTGGAGATGTACAAGAACAAAAAAGGCTAGCTGCTCTTGGTGCTTGCTTGCTTCTCCCTTAACAATGGCTAGCTGCTTAATTCAGTCCCCTCCTCTTGGTGCTTGTTTCTCCTTTGCTTCTAACTTAATTTCACTTTGATTAACTAACAACTTGTGGCTTGTTTGGGATTTGTGGTTTGTGATATTCACCCTTTGTTTGAGACTTTTTGTTTGTGAATTAAAAACAATTGGTTTCAAGTGTTTCTTTGTATGTGATATTCCACATGTTTGTGGTTTGAAAATTGTTGAAAACGCTTCAAATGAAGTCATACTGAAGTCATTGGATGTTCATGGAATGAATACTTTTTGTAAATTTTTTGTAGGGATTTAAATGTATGTATTGAGGGATGCGATAAAAACAAGTGTTTTTATTTAAAAAAATTACAAATCTAGTGACGGACTGGTGACAGAGTATGAGATTTTCTTTTTCTTTTAAGCAGAAGTCAGCAACGGAATAAAAATCCGTCGCCATTAGCGACGGAATTTCCGTCGCTAATGGGGACGGATTTTTATTCCGTCACTGATTTCTCCGCCTTTCATATTCCGTCGCCAATGGGGACGGATTTTTATTCCGTCGCTGATTTCTCCACCTTTCATCACCCGCCAAAAATTTGGTTTGTCGCTACGGCCGTCGCTAGGTCTGTCGCCAAGTACGCAGCGACGAGCAAAAATTCGACAACCCTTTTTCGTCGCCAATTCCGTTGCTGAATTCAAAATTTTGTCGCTAATCTATCTTTTTCCGTCGCTGATTCCGCTGTTATTTGGACTTTTTTTGTAGTGCATGTGAGTTGGACAATCAGGCTAAGTCACTCCAAGGTATAATGGTCTTTATTCCATCACATATGGGAGAAGTAGCATATCGATTACATTCAGAAGAATTTGAAAGGGTCCACAATGTATTTCACCTATCCCAATTACATAAGTACACTCCTAACCCATCTCATGTGATCGAGTCATAACATTTACTGCTCAGGGAAGACGGGACCTATGAGGAACAACTAACTATGATCCTATATTACGAGGAGAAGCAGCTTCCTAAGAAAGTGATTCCACTTGTATAGGTCTTTTGAGCTAGCCACACCATGGCGGCTGCAACATCAGGACCGGGGGAGGAAATTGATTTAAGTATCCTTTGTTTTTGTTTGCTGCGTCAAGTATGTGTATGTTTTGAGGATCAAACTTCTTTTAAGAAGGGTGAAAGTTAAAATCCTGGAAATTTAGATGTTTATGATTGAAGTCTTTTTTGAAGGATTGAGGACGAAACGTATTTTAAGGAAGGGAGAATGTAAAACCCTAAAAATTCATAATTATACTTCTCACATAATAATTAACTTTTTTTCAAATTTTGAGAACTTATTGCTAGTCACTTAAGTTATGAGGTAATAATTTTGACACAGGACCTAAGTATAAATCAGTACTTTAGACTAAACCCAAAATTATCTATTTCTAATCCAACCCAAACCTTTATTAATGAAGATATTAATATTATTTAATAAAAATTCATATTTTTATTTTTATGTTTTCCCTTTGAAATTTCAAATTTTATTTTTGGAATTATTGGCATTTTTGAGGGAATAAAAAGAATCCTTTGCTTGCCCATAATTTCCCCATGAACATCTCCCCTTCCACTTTACTCAGCCCAAAAATAAGGAAAAAATATTTGTTGGATTTTTTCCAAGTAACCTACAGACCCCCCAAAACTCATGTTTCTCTCGCTCTCTCTCTCTTTCTCTTCCGTACTCTCATACTCTCTCTACCTGCACCGTCATTATCCTATCGGTGACCACTAATGGTTGACCTGGCTGCCATCACACTGCCCAGATGCGCCCACCGAGGTTTGTCACCTACTTGCTCTCCCTTCACGACTATCTCTTCTTCTTCTATAACATCCTCTCAACGCTTATTGTGTGCGTGCAACTTTCCAGCTAGCCACCAGTGATTTCTGCATCCCTTTGTCGGTCGGGGATGTCCGATGATGACTAGCAGCGCCCTCGTGGCCACTACTGCCGCCAACCTTTTTTCCACTTCCTTTCTTTTCCTTTGGAGAAATGATTTTGATTCAACTGTTTAAACATTTTCATTTCCCTTCTAGCATCTGAACTTCATTTAAATTAAAGTTTGATATGTAGCGCTGTTTTGAAAGAGTGATTCGTCCTCTTCATCATCCATTCCGACCATAGAAGGTAAATTCCCATCTTTCTTAATCCTTCATCCTTATATTGGGCTTAGTTAGGGTTTTTATAAATTTAGAAGTATTAGTAGATAATGGGGGTTGTTTTTTGATTAATTTCATTGATTGTAGTCGCTGAATGGGATGATTTCATGCATGTAATATGGGTTCAGAAAAAACCCAAAATTGGACATGCACTGACCCAATTTTACAGAATAAACTTGGATTATATATTGCCTAGAAATCACAAAACAATCTAGGGATGAAGATTTATGAATCTTTTTTTAGAATTTTTAATTATCAGTTTTGGGCTTAAAAAGACGGAGAAATAACCTTCTACTATACATGAAAGTTGCAGAGAGAAAAACGTGAGTTCGTAAGGTGGTTCCTATGGTTATGTGTTGATTGCTCATTAAATGAATGTTATAGTAGACATAAATGGATTTCCAGATTATGCTCATGCACCTTGATCTAATATCTCTATGTAAAGTTATAGCCTTTGTAAGTTAGGTTAGAAAACTAACTTGCAACTATTCTCAAAACCTTGTTCGTTTACATTTCAATGTAAGCTTTTGTTTAGTAAATGAGCTTTTAAGAGCTTCCTAAAATCTCAAAAATTAGTGTCTAGGAATATCAGCTATACTCATTTTGACCTTACTGGCTTGCTTAGCTTTTGGAGTTTAAAAAAAAAAATAATTTTGGTGTGTAAGATCTCTCATTAAGTTGGCCCATGTTGTCACATTTTTTATGTTTGAATTTTTTAAAATTGTTTATGTGCTAGTATGTTTGTAATGGTTTTGGTTGTTTAAAATGTCCTAATTCCACTTTAGTTGCTCTTTTAAAATGTGTTTCAATATTTATAAATTGTTTGTGTGATCTTATGCCATAGAGACCTTATATATAAAACTTGAACTATGACATGTGATTCTAAGAATTTCTTCATGTGCAATTTGTTATCATAATTGAATATTTATGTGCAATTTGTGACTTTGCCAAGTCAATAGAGGTTTTGATTAGACAGGTTGGTCTTATTGCAAACGAAATGGAACTATTCAAAAAATTCTAAATCTTAAAGTGAACAATAGGACTAGTGATCGGGAGGTGCTTGATAAGATCAGGGTAGGTTTGTTATACTATTGAGACTAGTGCCCCCCCCCAAAGCATAACAAGATGTTATTCGGGTTCTTCTATCCCATAAGTTTGTTCAGATTATGGTAATCCATGAGACCCTATGGTGAAGTCAGTCGCCTTTAACTGAACTCTATGTTCAGTTTATGTAATGGTTAAGAACTTGTAGTTTAAGTTCTTGAAATGACTGGGAACCAATTTGATTTCAAACAATTTTGAATACTTCCCTCTCACTCTAAATGTCAGAAATGAAGTTAAGTATTTTACAATTGGCGTAGGCATTGAGGTCCATCTTATTGCTCGCAATGTTTTGCTTTTTAGGAGTAGCATGTTGCATGCGATGGGATTGGAGCAGCACCGCATAGAAGCTTTAGTTAAATTTTTATTTAACTTCGTATCATGTTAGACTTGTAGTTGACTAAAATTGACCAATGTTTTTTGGCCATTCACCAAAAATTCCATTTTTTATTAATTTGATAAATTCCCTCCTGCCTTGTATTTTATAATGAAATATAGTAATGATACCCACTATGTTATTTTTTGCTTCATTAACTAGAGTAAACAATTAGAATAAAAATTAATTAGAATTTTCAAGAATCACACTCCATGAGCCAAATTTACAAAGAAAAATCAAAAAGTTAGTAAATTGTACCAAAAAATGGTAAGAAAAGAAGCACAACAGTAAAGTAACTGCAGCAAAAGGGGGTTACTCCTATAAAAAGTGCCCTTATGGTCATTTTCCACATCATCCAAGCCTATAATAGTTTTAGCCGATATCATGGGAATGTGAAAGTTCTTGAAAAGAAATTGTTCAACAAAGGGGTTTAGATATGCCATACCCTAATCAATGCGGAAAAGTAAGCGATGTATCAAGTCCAAGATGTAGGCCTACTGGGCCTAGACGCTGACATACCCTCCCAGGTGATCAAGTATAAAACAACCTGCCACCTAAGAAAGGTCGACAGTCTCACAGTTTGAAACACTATCAATCTCTTTAGGTGACAACCTAAAGACTGGACTAGAGGTCCTCTCTCCTCTGCATATAAGTCCTTTAGTTGAGGGACAACGGGTTGTCTCATCCCTCCTGAGAAGCCCAAAATGGCTTCAAACTACTCGACCATGGGGTATGTATCCCCATCCAGAAAGAGGACGACAATCAATCCATAAGGTTCAAACATGCTAATGTCAGCCTGGCTTAAGTTGGAACTCCATGAGTCAAAAAGACAATCAATGGAAACCATAAGGATTTGAGGATGCAATCTAACAGAGTTTCGGTGCTCTAAAGGCTCGTAATGTAACGAAAGACACCCCCAAATTGTTTCGAATTTTAAAAACAATGTACCAAAAACACTATATTACCCAATGACATGATCTTCCGAGTGCAGAAGACTAATGGGCACGATTTAGGGGTTAACGGCATTGAGTAGATCCTAGACTAATGAGATCCCCTTTCCTTTTATTTTGTAAAGTTCTTTCTGAAGTAATAAAATTGTATTCCCCTTTGACTTTTACTCTCCCTTCTAATTTTAGTTTATTCCCTCTCAAATAATCCTTCTTTTTTTCCGAAGAAAAAAAACAATTCTAACATAAAAAACTAAAAGGAGAAAGCTATCAAATTTCAATTCTCTAAAAATGTTCCTTAGTTTTTTGTCATGGATTTTTTTTTTGCTTCAAAATTCTTTGGGTGTTGATGCACCCAACCTTACACCTAATGTTGATGCTTTTATTATTGAGCAAAAGCCTACCTGGAAACACAGCAAGCACAAGTGCTCCAACCTCGAGCTCAATCATGATGATGTAAATAAGAAGAAAACAATGCGAAAAGAGAATAATGAAATCAGAAACACAAAATATGCAAAAAAAATAAATAAACATAATGTTCAAAGGAAAATAATAAAATATTCAAATGTCTAAACAAAACATTGGAAACAGGGGCATTCCCCTACTAATCTTGATCCTCGCCTTCATCCTTAGGAGGTTCTTCTCTAAGATTTAGATACTGGGTGGTGCAGGAAAGTTGGAGGAGTTGGACTCTGGTAGTTAAGAGGCTGCTGAATGCTGTGGACGCTAAAACCCAGACACAAGATGTTGGTAAATGACTCTCTTCAAGTGCCATGGGATCTCGAACTAGCAAAACAATGACGGGTAGTTAGGCATTTGCTATAACCACATCTCGTAGTCTAAATAAGCACCATAGCAAATGGAAAAAGAGGGGCCTTCTCCACTAGATTTCCCCCTTGGGAAAGCATACCCATGGCCCAGAAAAGGTGCTTAACTATGTTGCCTCACTCCACGAGGAGTAGGAACCACACCAAGTAATGAAGTTATCTCAATAGAGGTCCTCAGAGTCTCAAGGAACAAATAGAGCTTGCCACCTCCCCTGAAGAATAGGGAGAAGGTTGTTCCCACAAATAAGGGAGGCCTCATAGTGACAGGGTTGGGAAGCACGCCGCAGCATATGTTGAATTCGAAAAGAAAGGAAGAAAGAATTGAAACAGAAGAACTAAGGCAAGCTAGCCCTACCTCAACAACTCTGTGGCCCCGATGACGCCTATAATATTAATAGCTCGATCCTAAATCATATTTATTAATTTAATTAAGCCATGTTATTAATTTCCTTGAATTTATTTATTGCATTTAAACATCCGAGTTGGAAAAAATTCATTTTGAACCCCACTTTGCAATTTGGGTTTTGTTTATCATACAATTTTGGGTAAATCGATAGTAGGCCTTGATAAATATGATTTAAGCTATTAAATTATTTTCTATAACATCACAAAAATTTAATTTTGAGCTACGCAAAATTTTATTTCCATTGAATGCCAATTTTCCAAGCCCAATTATTTTAAGCCCAAATTGAGGCCTACAAAGTTGGTATGATTGGATTTAACTAATTACCATTATTTGTTCCTAATTACCATTAGCAAAATCTACTTTTGGAGGGTTTAATATTAGCCACTTTAGGCTAGATAGGTCAAAAAAATATCAACCAAAAGCCAAAACCAAGTTTGCTTCTTCTTCCTCTTCCTTTCTCCTACTCCCCCACAACCCCCTGTTTCCACTGAGCTGCTTCTGCCCCTGCTGCTGCTTGGCTGCTAGCACCACCTCTGTGACCAACTCTAGGCTGTCGCCGGCCACCCATAAGCCCCAACACCACTGACCACTATAAACACCACCTCCCACTACCCTATCCTCTTTGAATCCAAGCTTAAAGAGAGGTAAAATCCTAACTACATCTCCATTTACTTTTGGTTTTATGATTGTTTTAGTTATGATTTGTGTTCGAATGATCAAAATAAATGCTAGCATGCAATTTTTATCGTGGTTGGAGATATTGAATATTATGGATAATTGAGCTTCAACTTGAACAAGTGAGTTTGAATTAAGAAAGTAAGAATTTGAGTTGTACATCTAATTGTTCTGATATTTAGGCATGAAAAATTAATTTATTGTTGGGGATGATCATATTAAATCAATTTATGCTCATTTGGATGTAAACTTGAATTTGTCATAACCTAGGGTTTCATGATCATGGGTGAGTAATGTTGATTTTTGAATCAAGTGTGTTTATTTGGATTGAATTAGAGGGAATTAGGAGGTTGAATATGCTATTGGCTTGAAAAATGAAGTTATGTGAGTTTTGCCAAAATTACTAGATTATGGAAAATTCCATAAGTGACCAAAAGAGGGTATTTGGTTTAATAATGCAAGTAAGTGAGTTTATGGAAGCATTTTGAGTGATTATTTGAAGAAAATTATGAAAAATGTGTAAGGTTTATCATGATGTGCATTTTGAGTGTTTGGCTAGAATAAGGCAATTAGAGGAAGGAAAAAAAATTCAATGGTCTGGCATTTAGCTTGATTATGAGAGAAAAGAAGGAATCCATAAATTTTGAGAGTTTAGTTAAAAGCTTCTCAATAATTATGGATATTGCAAAGAAAATACAAACTTTAGTGAGTTCAACAACTTTCATTGTGTTTAACAGCTTACTTGGGTTGGAAAACCAAGTTAAATGGGGATGTGAACGAAAACTAAGAAGCGGGGAGAGAATAACTCAAGAATAGTATTTGTCGAGCCAAATTGGCATGATTACAGCTATCTCGAACCTACCTACACCCCTTTTGGCCTTAAACCCTTGTCATCCATATCGAAAATATCAAAAACCCATATTCCATTTATAACAATCACAACCTTTCCATTATAACCTCAACTATTTTGTTTTGGCCTATTTTACTCCAAATAATTTTACCTCGAGCCTAACTTAATTTGTTTAGTTTTCAAATTAGCCATGCGTAACTTATCATCTATTGAATGGTTTGAGTTATGAATGCCTTTTAATTCATAAATTTCTATTGAAGTTACAAATTATGACATTGAATGTTGTTTACTAACTACATATACCTATAATTACATTTCTGAAACAAAATCAGTGCCTATTCTATCATTTCCCCTCACCGTGCATAAATATTGTCAAGTGAAATTGCATTTTAAGAACACTAGGTACGTCCATCGCATATATCTTTAGAAATCAGAATGCATTTATCAAAGTGACAATATCTTCATAAGTATATCAATGGATTAGTTTATCCAGTAATTTATCACCTAATTAGTGACCCCATCAATTATCATTTATACAGCCTTCGCCCTCCAGTTACCCGCACGAGCTCAGGCCAGGTCTCCCGATCAGCTTGGCAGGTGTATACCTATCTATAGATCATAGCAGTTACCACGGGTTCACTACTAGATAATAACTAGCAATGCAGTTTTACGTTCACCTCATTCACTGTTTTAAATTAAAATGAATTGCAAAAGCGGGCCCAACCAATTTTTCAGTGATAATTTAACAATACAGGAATGTATGCATTGAGCTTTGGCTTACATTTCGCAATGTTTATAATGTTTTGTATTAGGCAAGTGCTCAGTGAATCGTCCTCATGCTAGCAAACTAGTTGAAGAGAATAACTGAGCAAGGAAAATTTGGAAGGAATAGTGGTGATATAGTTTATGGATGTTTTGGGAACTATTTTTTGATATCTTCTGTTGATGGAGGTGTGAACCTTATGAAGTACAGTTCTATTATGATGTGCAAACCTTAAGGTAATGAACAACTACTTGTATATGGTTTTGATAATGTTTGAATGTGTATGGTTGTAAACTATGCTTAGCTATGTTATATCAAGTGTACTTACTTAAAGTCTTGTCCTTTTGGACAGCATTAACACCCCAACCGCCAGGTTATCAGTTCTACTTGAGGGAATAATTAAAGAATATGCAATCAATGAGACATGCGCATTGGGAGCGTTACAACACCACTACTTGATTTGGCGAATGGTGTCCTTAAGTATAGCCACTACTCGGATCATCGCTATACTCTCCTCCCACTTGAATTCGTAAAGAAAATAGGAAATGATACGCATGCAATAAAAAAAAGCAAAAGACAAAGGTAGTGGTAATGGAAAGGAGCCTAACCCTTGTCAGTTGAAGGGAATGTTCAGCCACACGGGGATGGCGACATCCCTGACCTGTCCATCCCCTCGAATTACTGGACCCTGAAGGCATTGACATACGTCACTTTGACGATTATCACTGGGGTGCCCTCTCTGTACTACAAAATGCATATTATTTTTGAGTGTTGATACGCGTCTTGGTGCAAGACACAAATTTTGTGTCTTGTCTGATGTGTAACTCTCGCATCAATGCCAGTTGGAATTTTGATTTTTTTGATAAAACACAGCCTGGCTTTTGTAAGGAGCGTGGGAAGTTCTGTAATTTAGAAAATATTGGGGAAAATTGTAAAAATACAAAAGTGAAGGGACTAAATAATAAGTAACATTTTTAATAGATTTTTTTTGCCCGCTAAATTAGAAGATTTGATATACAGTTTGCAATTCAAATCAAGTTATTTATGTAAAAAATAAAGAAATAAATATTTTTTTTTGAAAAATATAGTGAGAAAGTTATGTATGTATTTCCTAATTTGATTTCATTTTTTTACACTTATCACTATAACTTATGATTTTTTGACAAAACTTTGTACAAAAAAATAAAGAATTCCCAATAAATATCTCATAAAACGAAAATAATTAGTTGAAGACCTTTTTTAAAGGAAAATATTTGATGACTTCACAATTTTTGGAGTAAGGAGGAAAAAATTAATTTCAATTATTTGAAGCAATGGAAAAAAAAATCTGTGACAAATGCTACTTGGGGTAAATTAGGAAAAAAATGGGTAATGTATCCGAAAATAATTACAAAAAAAATTCTAAAAATGGATAAGATATTCGAAAATAAGTACTAGAAAAAAGATAATATTTTCATTGTATATCTAGTTTTTCAAATCTACTTAGTAACTACCCACTAACCTTTAGAATCATATAGAAGATGGAACTCTAGTAAGGATAAAAGTTGAACGTGATGAATGAAGTTAGAGTGCGAACGGAATCTCATTTCTTGAATTGCAACAACAAATCTGATTCTAAATATCACGGTTGGAAAACCGTATATTTGAATGCCACTACCAAAAGAGCAACTATATTAGTGCTCATTGAAATATAAGACATTGAGAAGGTAGGTTTCATAAAAAAATCCCAAACAACCAATCAACCGCAACCATAGTATCTCTTAGGAAGAAGTGAAAGCGTTGATATTATCATCTGCTACTGTAACCTCTCTTGACAAGGAGCCCATAAAAGAGGTATGTTTCTTTCATATGCTTGAGATGAGGTTGAAGGTGTTGAGAGTTAGAACTGAACCATTTTTTGTGCTTGTGGCCTTTGTGACAATTTTCTGGACCAATGGGTAGAATATGGAAGATCAAATGCATGTGGTTTGGGGTTGCACAAGACTCAAGGACTTTTGGTTTGTAGTATGATGATAAATGGCATTGCTTTTTATGGGGGTAGGTAGGTGTTCAAGATTTTCAAAGTTGCTGAGTTTTCAATTTAGTATTATAGGTGGAGTAAGTAGGGAATGGATGATGGATATGTCACCATGCCCTTTGATTTAAAATAATCAAATCAATTTGGCATTACTAATATGCTGGTTAAAGGTTGTATAATTCAACCAAATTTTGTTTTAGTTGTTCTATTGCAGGGCATAAGGTTCATTCCAGCACTGACCTGATTTTGTGAGCAAACTTCAGAAAGCATAAACATGGTTTAAGTCTGATATTTTTGCATGGATTTCAAGTTAACGATGTAACCTTTCCAACAAGACAAGTTGCATCCAATTTGAAGTTCATTTGGTCGTCCAAATCAGCCAAAAACCAAGAGATGTCAAAACTGCCCAGCAATCCAGAATTAACTCAGTTTTGTTTAGTTTATAACTTAAGCTATATTAAGGCTTAAGTCTTGTATTTTTTCATATTTTGGGTCCTTAATATGTTATCTACGTGGTCCAAGTGATAAAATCAAGTTATATCAAGTAGAAGATGAAGAACCAGACCATTCTTCCAAACCGTGCATATTGAACCCGGTTCAGACCAGTCTGGACATTTTGATGTTTCCACTAGGAAAATGAAATCCAAAATGCGTAATTCCACTTGGAGGAGTTAGAAGACTTCCTGAGGTTTCCATCCATATGTGGCAAGCCAGATTATCACCACGTTTGGTATGGGAAACGTGGCCTCCAAAAACAGCCAGAAAACTACCTAGTAAGCTCGATTGAAGCATGAGGTGTTTTTCCTTCTCAAGTGGGTTTCCCCAGCTGCATGGCCACTTGACTACATCACACCACATCCAAGGCTGCTAGACACATGCTCATTTGCTGCTAAAGAAGCTTTGAAGTGTGTGAACCAATGAGAAAATGAAGAAGAAAACAACACCTTAATTCTGATTGGCTAGCCGTAATGCCTTTTGGGCTGTCCAATGAGAATTCAGCTGCAAAATCAGCTTGTATTAAGCTTAGTTTAGGTGTTAATTGATGTATTAATAAGTTAGACATAGTTTAGATTTATATTTTGATTTATTAGATTAGTTTAGAAAGCTTGTAATCTAGTTTATGTTCTAACCGATTGTAATTAGTGTTAATACCTTTCCTAAGCATGAAGAAAGGTAGTAAGGTGTATTTTACTAGCTAGCAAAGGTCTTGGCTGCTTATTTAAGAAGCCCCACGGCCTAGCTTGCAATATAACCCTTGATGAATTAAAGAAAACTCAAAGTTGAGAGCATTGGCTCATTCTTGGTGCTTAGGCACTAACCTCAAATACTTAGCTTGCTTATCTTAGTTTAGGCCGAACTAAGTGGTGATCAAGTGAAGTCTTAAGCTTTGGTTAAGTGGTGTTTCTGTATCTTAATCAAACTTAAGGGCCCTAAACTCAAGGATTGGTGGTGTTTCTGTATCCTTTCCAAGAGTTTAGCTCTATCCTTTGATTGTATTACTCAAGGCTTTCCTAAGAGGATTAAAGTGATTTGCTAGCTTTTGTTTTGAAGTTAGTATTTCTTACTTTGATTCTCCTTTCCATCTTCCACATCCATAACCCTTGTTCATGTCCATCTCCATGCTTAAGTTCTAGCTAAGAATACTCCCGTTGGGCTTAGCTTGAACCCAAACACATAAACACATTCAATCGTGGCAATTCACCTAGTCAAGGCCGTACGGACAGCAAAGTGGCACGGCCCCACCGTGTCCTTTGGCACGACCGTGCCTCCCTGAGCTTCGTGAGTTTTCATCCCTTGTCTTGTGTTTTTGCTAGTTTGTAGCTTGGGTCCATTTCCACCCTTGGTTGTACATCAAATTCACATTAAAGATCATTGTTTTCCCACTTAGAATCACTTGATTCTAAGCACCATTCTCGCTCCACATACTTGATGCCTCACAACCATCATTTTATGTGACCACTTTCCCTTGGTTTCCCCTTGATGTTATCTTCCTTTGAGTGCTAAGTTAGTTGTATTCTAGTGAACCCTAGCTTGGTCATCGGCAGATACATCAGTAGGTGTTCAAGATTTTCAAAGTTGCTGAGTTTTCAATTTAGTAGTATAGGTGGAGTAAGTAGGGAATGGGTTATGACAAGTGATGGTACTCTCTTGAATAGTCTTTTCATACCATGGGTATATGTGTATTATTTATTTATGTTTTTGGTGTTGAGTTCTAAAATCATGATGTGCAGTATTATTTTTGACAGCTTGTTGCATGATTGATTGAAAAAATGGTGTTTGGGCGTGGGGAGGGTTCAATGATCTGAGAACAACAACCTATTTTATGAAGGTTATCTAGACAATAGGTAAATTGATGAGACAAATTAGATTGGTGATAAGTTTAAGAAATAAGCTTAGTTGATTTTAAATGAGATTGTATTTCAATTGATGTTCCAGTTGATTTAAATTAAATTGTGTCAAATTGAGGTTGAAAATATTTGGTTAGCTTTAGTGTTGGTTGCATATCAAAATAAAATTAGTCTTAATTAATGTCATCTTGGGTTGTAAGGTAATTAAAATATTTTAGATAAATTTTGCCGAATAATTGGATACAATTCAAATCATCAATTTTGTTAGGTCTAAATTGAAGAAGATAATAGAAGGTTAGAATTTTTTTAAAGAAAAATAATTTGTTCATTTATATCCTCAAGAGTGACATCTAAGATACGATATAGGTACCCTTTTGACAAGAGCCATAAACTTATTAGTACTCTAAACTTAGCTAAGATATAAGTTACTTTTAGTCTCACATCACATGCGAGTCATCACTCATGCAAACAAATTTCATGGAAACACCGTAATTTTAGCATCTTGAAGCTTCATATAAAACTCGATAATGTCCTCGCCATGCTTGTTTCTGGCTTAATCTTCACCACTGGTTTGCATATTACTTTAATTTAAATTTCACACGCATAATAATAGATTTGCTTATGCAATTTATAATTTAATATAAACTTCTACCCTTGATTATAATTATTTTTTTCCCACTATAAGCATGTTGTAGGTATTCTTTTAGGGATTTTGTATCTATTTTTAATTTGATGAATTAATGTTTATGTAAATTAAAATTTATGAGTTGCTTTGAAACCTCTAATCTATAATGTGAATATATGATGCGTGCAATTTTATATAACAATCCTGTTAAAATTACGTATTATTATCTTATCAATAGATGCAGTTTATTTTTTTATTGTTAAAATAATCAAGTGATAAAAGTCTTTTTTTAATATGTAATTCCCTATTATTTGGATCTATAGTGATAAAAAAATGGTGCATTTTCTTCTTACTCTATGCTGTTTATTAAACTAATTCATGATGAAATCAACGTACTGTTCATTTGTACTATACACGATGGGGTTAAATAACATTGTGCGGATGAGTGACTTGGCAAAGGGAGGGTCGGTAAGATTTCAAATCTCTGATTGAACTATGTACGCATATGAAGGCAATTTTCATTTGTAAAAGCTAATTCTTAGACATTCAAGTAACTCATTGTTACATATGTATGTTTATCAATACAACTTGGATTGGTGAAAATTAAGTCTATTCTTTTTCATATTTTATTATTCTCTAGTTTTTTCTAATATTTTTTTACGAAATTGTTACATATTTTATTTTTTACTTTATCTTTGTTAGGGGGCATTTTTGTCTATAGCTTACATAATTTTTATTGTGATGGAATGAACTAATAAAATCGATGAGGCTTTTATACTAAATATGAGACATTTTATTATAATTCTATTCTTGCATTTAATGTTTGTAGAAGTTGGTGGCTATTTGAGGAAGTACAGGAAATATTTTGTAAAAGTGGTATGCGCAATTGTACATGTATATGTCATTAGTGACTAATTAAAGACCTTCTTTGTTCATTTTCTTTTTCTATTACAGAAGCGATTTTATCTTGTTGATGTCGTGAAATTCAACGTACTAAGTGTGGTCATTGCAATATTTATGCTTTCAAATGTATATACTACTTCGTCCTATATCATTGAGAAATTATTATCAGATTAACCTGTATATTAACAAAGAAAATTAAAATCTTCCAGTGGCGTAAATATTACCGAATTGAATTACTATTTTAAAGGTTTGTTGTCAGCAATTATTGAACGAACAATAAGTGTATTTAGAAAAAATCAGCCTCGTTTTGTTTATTCTTGATAAATCATATTTGTGCTGGAATCAAGCATCCAATGTTAAACTTATCTAATGAAAATTTACAGGAACAATTATGTCAAATGCAATGGAATGATCAGGATCTGAACACGGAAAATATAGTATGGAGGAAATGTCAAGTGGGACAAATGATGAAGTAAATAAGGACATAGAACTTACAGTTCCTGAAGATGGTGAAGAAGTTGATGCTCCAGTTGTGGGCATGTCATTTTCTACAATGAATGAAATGCATGAACATATGCAAAAATATTCATATTCAAAAGGTTTTGGGGTTGTAAAGTATCACAATACCAAAGATGATGATAGAAACGTAAAACGTCAAACATATGCTTGCAATCGTGCTGGTACAAGAAAAGCAAATAATTTGAAGAGAGAGAGGAAACGACCAAGCACAAGGATGCGTTGCCCCGATGAGGGTATGCCTTTCAAGGGAAAGTGATAATTACTATAAGATTATTACAGTGAAACTGGAGCATAATCATGATATAAGCCCTAAGAATTCCAGATTTATAAGTCAACATAGGAAAATAGAACCACATGTGCAAAGAAGATTAGAATTGTTTGATGCCGTTGGTGTGAAGACAAGTAAAAGTTTAAGAACATTAACAAATGAAGTAGGCGGAGCAAAGAACATGTTATGCTTGCCAAGAGGTTGCAGAAATCATTTAGACAGAGCTAGGAGGCTCCGATTAAAAGATGGAGATGCAAACGCTGTGCATAAACTTTTTTTGAGGATGCAAGAGGTCAGCCGAGACTTTCACTTTGAAATTGATGCTGATAGGGAAGGTCGAATGCGAAATGTTTTTTGGGTTGATGGTAGGAGTAAAGCGGCATACAAAGAGTTTAATGATGTGGTGACATTTGATACCACTTATTTGTTAAACAAATACAAAATGCCATTTGCTCCCTTTGTTGGAGTAAACCATCATGGACACTCTATATTGTTAGAGTGTGCATTGTTATCTAATGAGGATAGTGAGACTTTTGAGTGGCTTTTTTTCTGCATGGATAAAAGCAATGGATTGCAGTGCCCCAAAGGCAATTATTACGGATCAGTGTCAAAGCATAGGCAAAGGGATTGAACGGATATTTCCTGATGTGAGACATCAATGCTGTCTATGGCATATTCTTATTAAGTTTCCTGACAAGGTAGGAGGACACAAAAGGTACACCAATTTGTATAAGGTTTTCATGGATACAATTTATGAAAGTTTGACTGTAGAAGAGTTTGAAAATAAGTGGCAAAACATGGTACAAGAATTTCAACTGGAGGGTAAGGAATGGTTTCGAACGTTGTATGACAATAGGGAAAAATGGGTGTCTGTGTTTGTCAAAGATCAGTTTTAGGCTGGAATGTCTTCTACATAAAGAAGTGAGAGTATGAATGCATATTTTGATGGATACGTTCATAGGAAAACCTCACTGCAAACTTTTGTGGAGCAATTTGAGATTGCTCTTGGAGATAAAATTGAAATGGAGATTAAAGAAGATGCTGCATGCATGAACGGAACGCTTAAATACCAAACGAAGTTTTCCATGGAGGTGCAATTCCAACAGGCATACACACATAATTTATATAAGAAATTGCAAGATGAACTCAGTGCAATTATGTATTGTGAAGTTAACTTAATCAAGGATGATGAACTTACAGTTGAGTACAAGGTCACTGAGAGAGAAGATCATGAAAATGGCACAATAAGTAAGAAAGAGTATATTGTGGTATATAACATCTCCAATGGTGACGTAGATTGCATATGTAGAATGTTTAATTGGAAAGGGTTGCTTTGTAGGCATGCTTTCAAAATCCTATTGAAAAGGGATGTGACTTTAGTTTCCGAAAAGTACATCTTACGCAGGTGGAGACAAGATGTGAAGAGAGAGCCTAGTACGATAAAACTAGTAGGTGTAGGGGGAAGTGGGCTCCTGAAATGGAGAGGCAACGACATCTACAAAGGCTTTTCTACAAAGCTATTGATCTTGCAATTGATTCACCAGAGAAATCCAAGTTTTTAGCAAATTGTATTGAAAAGGCGACCAAAAAAATAATGGATGGAAGTTGGGTGACATCTACAAGTATGCAGTGGATAGAAGGGGTTGGGGATCGTCTTATTAGAGAAGATTATGATGATGATGGCGCAATGGGTGGTGCGGGCAAAAAATACCTTGATCCAAAAGTATGCAATTCACGAGGGCGTCCAAAGGCGAAAAGAGCTATGTCACTTGCAGAAATGCTTAGAAGGGGAAAAAGTAAGAAAAGAAGATCATGTCAATCTGATAAGCAACAGTCATTGCTAAATCAATCAACCCCAAATATTATGGTATGGAAATTGATTGTTAATAAAATGTTGAAATATATGAAAAAAATTATTACTTATTATCTACGAATTTTGCAGATGTCAGCTACACCATTTTCCACAGAAGAGGGTGATGATATGATGTGTGATCAAACTCCATTACACCAAGTAGTATTTATTTTACGTCACTTCTCCAAATTAAAGCCTTTATTTTATGGCATGTTTATTTTTTTATAAATAAATGTAACATTTTTGTAGATGATAGTTGTGATTCTTTTCCTATTTCTAGGGCAATGAGAACTCAAATGATCGGCAAAGTAGGAGAAACTTTCTCCAATCAACGGAAGTTGGCATCATTGGACAGAATAATATATCTAATACTAATTTGGTACTCCATTACAATATTTGGTTAAGTTATTTAGAACGTACTTACTTGCAATAGTTATATCCATGTGGATTTATTTCAATTGATGAGTGTTCATTGTATTATTGATGTCATTAGTATTTGTTGACACAATTATCTTGCATAGACCATTCAAGATCCGCATGATATAAGAAGTACGACTACGCTTCTTGATGTATGTGTCAAGGGAAGAAGCTACCCAATCCAACACACATCAAGTAGAAGTCAAAAACTCAAGCTTTGGTCATGACCAAGGGTGGCACGGTCGTGCCTATGTGCACGGCCACATCGTGCCAATTTTCGGTCACCAAAACTAGAGTATTCTAGTTTTGTACGGTTTGAAGGCTTCTAGTGTTTGCTTTGATTCTAAGCCTTTTGGTGATGCATAAACCGTATAAATGGATGAATTTGAGAGTTTATGGAGTGGGGTAATGAGAAAAGATGAAGGGTATGCTAAGTGAATGTAATTAACTTAAGAATTCAAGTGAATAACATCACTTATGAACCGTGTATATCAAACTAGAATAGGATAGAACTAAATTCTAGATTAGATACAGAATCACCACCAACTTTTGAGTTTAGGGCCCTTAATCTTGATTAAGATACAGAAACACCACTTAATCAAGGTTAAGACTCACTTGAACACCACTTAGTTTGGCCTAAACTAAGATAAGCAAGTAAGAATTTGAGAGGAAATCTTGAAATGCTCACACGGTTTTTTCTTTCATTCAATGGAGTTTTTCTTCAAGCTATGGTCATGGGGGTGCTTTAGTATGCAGCAAAAATGAAGGCCAAGCAAGCAACCAAGCACCTCCCTTTTCCTTACTAGTGAGGAAAGGTGTTAGCTTAGCTTAATTACAATCGGTTAGAGCTAAACAAATTACAACAAACATGTTTAACTAATGCTAATACATCAAATCATGAATCTAAACCTTGTCTAAGTTGATTATACAATGCTTAGCCTTTGATTAAACACTAAAACAACCAGCAAAGGAAGCTTTGAAGCATGTGGACAGCCGAAATCTTGAGGCTACTTTGCGGCTAGCCAATGAGAGAAGAGAGACAACATAGTTTATTTCTCCATTCCCATTGGTTATTCTTTCCCATGCATCCACCAAACCAACGCAGCTTTGAGATATGTGCCAAGCTTGGGAAGTGTGCCAATCTCTCTAGAAATGAAGGAGGCTGGCTGGTTTAGTGAAGGGAAGAATTGGGTCTAGTGAACCGGGTTCAAGCCATGGTAGCCGATTTTTTGTGCAATTTGTAAACATAGCAAAAGTGGTCATGATTTGGATTTAAAACATGGGGGGGGGGGTAATTTTAGGATGTGTATAACCCCCCACCAAGAAATCAAGGTTAGGATGTGTTTAAGTGGGGTAATCAAACACATACATTAAACCATGCAATTGGAAGGTAATTGGGAACGGTTTGGGAAAACTCCTTGATTCTTCATCCTTTTGTGTGCGTGATTTGAAATCAATGCTTGGACTTGATTGTAGACTTCTTGAGGATTCCAAAAATGCAAAAATTCAGGACTTAAGCCATGATTAGGCTTAAGTAATGGCATGGACAAAACCGGGCATTTTGAGGTATGCTAGCCCGTTTGCATCTCCTTGAACATCTTGGACACTTTGAAGCAATGCTTGCAACTTGGAGTGTGAAATGGACCTTGAATGAGTTGTTGGACCTTCTTCTTTGGCAATGGTTGTGGGGACTCCATCATCCTCCCCTTGTTTAGAAGATTTTATCCTCAAATCACCAAGGCAATCATCATCTTGGTAGGCTTGCAAATCAGCTACATTGAATGTGGCTGAAACTCCATAGTCATGTGGCAAATCAACTTTGTAAGCATTGTCATTAATACGTTCAAGTACCTCAAATGGACCATCAGCTAGTGGCATTAGCTTATTCTTCCTCTTGGATGGGAACCTCTCCTTTCTAAGATGAATCCATACAAGATCTCCTGGTTGGAATACCACTTGCTTCTTGTGCTTGTTGGCGTGAGCTTGATAGGCTTCATTGGTCTTCTCAATCTTTCTCCTTACCAACTCATGAATCTTCTTGATTTGTTCTAACCTTGTAGCTGCATCTGGATGTGGCTTCTGATCAAATGACCTTGGAATAAGATCAAGTGGACTAAGGGGATCAATTCCATAGACCACCTTGAATGGAGATAAACCAGTAGCCTTGCTTGGTGTCCTGTTGTAAGCAAACTCTGCATGTGGTAAAAGCAAATCCTAGGCTTTCGCATGAGGCTTACTCAAAGCTCTTAGGAGAGTCCCTAAGGTTCGATTAGTAACCTCGGTTTGCCCATCAGTTTGTGGATGACAAGTAGTACTATATTTTAGCTTAGTACCTAACTTCTTCCACAAAGTAATCCAGAAATGACTCAAAAACTTGGTATCCCTATCAGAAACAATTGACCTTAGAATACCATGTAACCTTGTTACCTCTTTGAAGTACAACTCAGCAATATGTGTAGCATCATTAGTTTTGTTGCACTGAAAGAAATTAGACATCTTAGAAAACCTATCAACCACAACAAAGATAGAATCCTTGTTTCTTTGTGTTTAAGAAGTCCAAGAAAGAAGTCCATACTTACATCAACCCATGGAGAGATGGGAATAGGTAATGGAGTGTATAGGCCTTGAGGTAGTGAATGACTCTTCGCAACTTGACATGTTCCACACCTCTTTAGAATATCCTGCACATCACGTTCCATACCTGGCCAATAGTAATGTTCCCTTAGCATAATAACAGTTTTTTTCTCACCATAATGTCCAGTTAAGGATCTTCCATGAACTTCTCGAATCAGCAACTCTTTTGTACTACACTTTGGAACACAAAGCCGAGTACCCTTGAATAGAAAACCTTCTTGAACATGAAAATCTCCTTTGGGGTGTTTAGAACAAGCAGCATATAATGCCCCAAAGTCTTCATCATTGGCATATAAAACCTATAGATGCTCGAAACCAAGCACACAAGCATCTAACTGAAACAATAAGAGATACCTCCTGGATAGAGCATCTGCACCTTGATTGAGTTTACCTGACTTGTGCTTGATAGTGAAGTGATATGATTGCATAAACTCAACCCACTTGGCATGCCTGGAGTTTAACTTATGCTGGCCTTGAATATACTTCAATGCTTTATGGTCAGAATGTAAGATAAACTCACTTCCAATAAGATACTGACTCCAATGCTCTAAACATCTCACAATAGCATATAACTCTTTATCATAAGTGGAGTATTTCCTTCTAGAATCAGACAATTTCTCACTAAAGAAGGCTAGAGGTTTACCTTCTTGTGTAAGAACTCCACCAATGCCTACACCAGAGGCATCACATTCAACTTCGAAGACTTTACTAAAGCATGGCAATGACAACACCGGTGCTTGAGTAAGTCTAGTCTTGATCTCTTCAAAGGCAGATTGAGCTGTTGGATTCCATATAAAGGATGTACCCTTGATAACTTCAGTCATAGGAGCCATAATAGTGCTAAAATTCCGAATAAACCTCCTGTAGAAAGAAGCTAAACCATGGAATGCTCTAACATCATGAATACTCTTAGGTATAGGCCAAGAACGAATGGCTTCTACCATACCTTCATCTACCTTTATACCATCTTCAGTCACAATGTAACCAAGAAATGTAACTTTAGGAGTGAAGAAAGCACACTTCTTAAGGTTACTAAATAACTTCTCACGTTCTAAGACAAGCATAACTTGAGTTAGATGAACTTGATGTTCATGCTCATTCTTAGAATACACCAAAATATCATCAAAGTAGACTACCACAAACTTGCCAATATAAGGTCTAAACACTTGGTTCATTAACCTCATAAAAGTACTAGGTGCATTAGAAAGACCAAAAGGCATTACCAACCATTCATAGAGTCCACCTTTTATTTTGAAAGTTGTCTTCCATTCATCACCTTCTCTGATTCTGATTTGGTAGTAACCACTTCGAAGATCAATCTTTGAAAACACCTTAGAGCCATGTAACTCATCTAGCATATCTTCAAGTCTTGGTATGGGATACCTGTACTTGATAGTAATCTTGTTAATGGCCCTACTATCAACACACATTCTCATTCCACCATCTTTCTTTGGCACCAAAAGAGCTGGAACGGCACATCCAGGATGGAACCAGGGATAAGATCAATGTGGTGTTGAATGTCTCTTTTTGGAGATAAACCCGTGGGGATCTCC
This sequence comes from Selenicereus undatus, assembly GCA_017589665.1. NCBI lineage: Eukaryota > Viridiplantae > Streptophyta > Magnoliopsida > Caryophyllales > Cactaceae > Selenicereus > Selenicereus undatus. The sequence goes on from JACYFF010031955.1 coordinate 64,540,193, forward strand.
TCAGGGAATAGATGACAGAAGTTTTCAATGAGTGCTTTGGCAATGGGATAAGTAGGCATCAAATTTTCAGGTTGTTCTTGGATGCTTAGAATCCACTCTCTAAAGGCTTTAAACTCATGTTGTGAAGCCTTTAAAACTGACTCACTCACGGCTAGTAGTCACTCACCGTGTTTGGGCTTATTTTGTGGGGCTTTTTCGTGGAGTTTGGATGGGGCTAAAGGGGCTAGTGTGATTTTCTTGCTATCCTTGGTAAATGAGTAACTGTTTAGGTAGCCATTATGCATAGCTCTACGGTCATACAACCATGGTCTTCCCAAAAGAATAGGACGTGCATCCATAGGAATAACATCACACCATAACTCATTTTATAATTCTTTCCAATGGAAAATGAAACCAAACAACGAGAGTTCACCTGAATTCCCTTGCTTTGATTTAGCCACTGGATGTTCTAAGGATGTGGATGAGTCATTGTTTGCAGCCCTAGTTTCTCAAACATGCTTAGAGAAACAACATTAGAACAACTACCACCATCAATGATCAAAGAGCATATTTTAACTTGAGAGGTACACCTTGTTTGGAATATATTCTCTCTTTGCTCATCTTTAACTCCCTTTTGATTGCTTAGAACTCTCCTTAGGACCAAGAGTTCACCTTCGTCAGCTTCTTCAATAACATCTTCGTGAGCTTCTTCAGGTTCTAACTCACCTTCACTTTCATTCTCCTCTTCTTCAAAGTCTTCTTTAACAGTCGTCCATTCTGCTAGGGTGATAACCTTTCTGTTTGGACATTCAGAAGCAATATGACCAAGACCTTGACATTTAAAACACCTTCTATTGCTCATTGGGTTAGGGTTAGGACGAAATGGGGGTGCTGGAGCCTTTTGAGGTGCTATGGTTCTTTGTGGATTACGAGGGAAAGGCATTTGTGGCTTTGGTGGTGGGTTGGAACTCCCCTTGTTAAAAGGTTGGTTCCGGTTTGGAGGCCTTGGATTCGAAGGCTTAAAAGTTGGTCTAGCTTTCTTTTGTTGTTCAACTTTATGAGCTAGTACAACCTCATCAAATGTAGTATAAGCTTGTAATTCAACAACATTAGAATACCTAGGTTCAAGTCCTCCTAAGTATCTAACAATTGTTTGCTCTTCTGGTTCTTGAAGATCACATTTAATAACAAGCTTTTCAAACTCCCTAGTATACTCCTCAATACTTAGATTGCATTGGTTTAGATTATGAAGTTGTGAATAGCAATCTTGCACATATATGGGTGGTAGAAATCTAGCTTTCAACTTGGTTTTCATTTTCTCCCAAGTTTGAATTTTAGCTTTCCTTTCTCTCACACGTTTAGCACATAGATTAGTCCACCACAAGGAGCATACTTACGTAATCTCAATGCCACCAACTTGACTTTCTTGTCCTCTAGAACATCTTTGTATTCGAACACCCTCTCAACTGTGTGCAACCAATCTAAGAACTCTTCCGGGTCAAGTTTGCCTTCATACTCTGGAATCTCAACTCTGAAGTCATTAGAGTTTGCCTGTGCTCTTGGTTCATTTTGTGGCCTTCTCCATGGTTCTTCATCACTTGAAGAATCAAGAGTGTGGCTAAAGACTTGATCTTGATTTCGTGGTTCAGGATAGGAAGGCTCTTCATTCAACTTTTGCTTTTGTTTGAGGAAGGTACCTAGTTGCTTTTGTAGGTACTCATTTTGTGCCCTCAACTCTTGATTAGAACTCTTCAATTCTTGGTTTGAAGAAGTAATTTCATGGTTACTTCTCAAAACAGCATCAAGTTTCTCTTCTATACTCATGCTAGCACTCATGTTGTTCTTGATGTAAGAGAAGAAGGGAATCAACTTGTGTTTGAAAGTGGAAAGGAAGGAAGTTTGGATGGGTGGGTGAAGTACCAAGCCAAGGAGAAACACAGCTCTGATACCAAATATGATGTATGAGTCAAGGGAAGAAGCTACCCAAGCCAACACACATCAAGTAGAAGTCAAAAACTCAAGCTTTGGTCACGGCCAAGGGTGGCACGGTCGTGCCTATGTGCACGGCCACACCGTGCCAATTTTCGGTCACCAAAACTAGAGTATTCTAGTTTTGCACGGTTTGAAGGCTTCCAATGTTTGCTTTGATTCTAAGCCTTTTGGTGATGCATAAACCGTATAAATGGATGAATTTGAGAGTTTATGGAGTGGGTAATGAGAAAAGATGAAGGGTATGCTAAGTGAATGTCATTAACTTAAGAATTCAAGTGAATAACATCACTTATGAACCGTGTATATCAAACTAGAATAGGATAGAAGTAAACTCTAGATTGGATACAGAATCACCACCAACCTTTGAGTTTAGGGCCCTTAATCTTGATAAAGATACAAAAACACCACTTAATCTAGGTTAAGACTCACTTGAACACCACTTAGTTTGGCCTAAACTAAGATAGGTAAGTAAGAATTTGAGAGGAAAGCTTGAAATGCTCTCACGGTTTTTTCTTTCATTCAATGGAGTTTTTGTTCAAGCTATGCCCATGGGGGTGCTTTAGTATGCAGCAAAAATGAAGGCCAAGCAAGCAAGCAAGCACCTCCCTTTTCCTTACTAGTGAGGAAAGGTGTTAGCTTAGCTTAATTACAACTAGTTAGAGTTAAATAAATTACAAACATGTTTAACTAATGCTAATACATCAAATCATGAATCTAAACCTTGTCTAAGTTGATTATACAATGCTTAGCCTTTGATTAAACACTATAACAACCAGCAAAGGAAGCCTTGAAGCATGTGGGCAGCCGAAATCTGGAGGCTACTTTGCAGCTAGCCAATGAGAGAAGAGAGGCAACATAGTTTATTTCTCCATTCCCATTGGTTGTTCTTTCCCATGCATCCACCAATCCAAGGTAGCTTTGAGACGCGTGCTAAGCTTGGGAAGTGTGCCAAGCTCTCTAGAAATGAAGGAGGCCGGTTGGTTTAGTGAAGGGAAGAACCGGGTCCAGTGAACCGGGTTCAAGCCATGGCAGCCGGTTTTTTGTGCAATTTGTAAACATAGCAAAAGTGGTCATGATTTGGATTTAAAACATGGGGGGTAATTTTAGGATGTTTATACCCCCCCCCCACCAAGAAATCAAGGTTAGGATGTGTTTAAGTGGGGTAATCAAACACATACATTAAACCATGCAATTGGAAGGCAATTGGGAGCAGTTTGGGAAAACTCCTTGATTGTTCATCCTCTTGTGTGCATGATTTGAAATCAATGCTTGGGCTTGATTGTAGACTTCTTGAGGATTCCAAAAATGCAAAAATTCAGGACTTAAGCCATGATTAGGCTTAAGTAATGGCATGGACAATACTGGGCATTTTGAGGTATGCTAGCCCGTTTGCATCTCCTTGAACATCTTGGACACTTCGAAGCAATGCTTGCAACTTGGAGTGTGAAATGGACCTTGAACGAGTTGTTGGACCTTCTTCTTTGGCAATGGTGGTGGGGACTCCATCACTTCTTCAAATGATGGAAGTAGGAGCTGGATCTTCCACCAATATTAACATAAGGTCATTTCTACCTCGATGTATTCAAAGTCTGGAATATATTATTCTTGTTATGGTTATTACATTTTTTGTTCAAGAATTTGGTTCAAGTTTAAATAACAGTACGATACTTACTAACTACAGTAATTGGAGTGAAATTTAAAGTCTGTAACAATTTTATTTTTTTTTGGGTTTAACCAAAGGTATTCTCCGTCGATCGTGGTGACTAATCCCCTCATCCGGCAAGCTCCACTTAAGGGTAAAGGATTGCCCAAGAATTGCTTTCCATTCCTAAAGGTTAAGGATCGAACCCCTCACCAATTAGTTAAGGGACGAAGTGAGCTACCACTACGTCTCAACTCCTTGGTTAGTCTATAACAATTATATTATACTCATTAACTCATTATTGTACTTGCGTAGGTCAATGAAATTCCAGAGATTGAAGAACACATGATTACCCATCTTCATCAGAGCATAGGAGGATGATTAGGGGGACAAAATTAGCATACTGAACTATATGTTTAGCTTCTCGGGTTTGAGCTTCTTTAGCTCCTTGTTTTGTTGTTTATTTGTTATTATTTTTAATTTGGATAAGGTTTGCATCCTTGATATTTGGGTCTCCACTTGTTATGTTTGATTTTGTAAGAAACATTTGTCATGTTTTATGATCGAGACTAGTGGCGTTTTCAATTGTCGAACTGTTTATTTTTATTGGGAATGAATTTTATTCTGCCCTATTTCCCTTTTCTCCTACTTCAGTTTTGGTTATACGAAACTATCAATGCATGGTACTTGTGCTAAATTAAACAAATACCATTTCTCCTAGCTCGGTTTCAGGCTTTCAATTGGCCACACAATTGAGAAAGGGAGAGGAAGAGAAAGGAGGGGTCCATATAGGGAGGTGAATTTTCCAGGGCTAAATGGGTTGTTCTCTGTAGCAGAGAATCACAGTAAGGAAAATATCATAAAAAATTACTAAGTAATATGATAGACCACTAAAAAATTTACAGTATTTATGACGATTTTTCTTTAATTTTTTTGGTTTGATCGGCAAATATCTTAGTCACTTATTAAAACAAGAAAATTAGAAGATTACATAAAACACATTATATCATTTACGTGAACAAAATATAGCATTATAATGTAATTGTTAAAAAAAAGAAGGGAATCCAAGTGACAAATGTCAATTAAAAGAGTTCATTGAATCATCCTACATACATACCAGGTTTCAAATAACTGCAATTAATTATTGTGAGATTAGGACTGGCAATCCAAGGAATTCACATACAAAAAAATTACTTGAAAAACCAACTATTACTAATGCAAAAGTGGAGTTGTGGGAGAGTGACAGAGGTGGAGTAGAATAATTAATTACTCAGTGTAACTGCCATTTTATCTCTACTTTCTTCTTATAATAAGGGTTGTGAAACGGTAAATTGGACAAATTAAAAATTATATATTGATTGAGGTGTTGGTTTATTATATAACACAAATGGTACATAAAAACGAAAATCAAGGAAAGATTAATGAATTGAACTATATAATAGTAACAGTTTGGCGGTGGACGGCTTCTGTTTTACAGTTTTGCTTCACATATAATCTGATAACATTGCCTTTGTTATTAGTAATGATTTACATCTCTTTTTGGCTGGGCAAAATGAAAGACAATAACTTAATAAGGGTATTTTTGTCTAATTAAAATTTATGCATTAATTGACCTCTCAAAAGTAAGGGAGAGAAAGTAAATGTAATGCTTGGCCCAATTGCTTCCTAATGTCTATTATAGAGTTTCTGATGGAGTCTCCACCACCATTGCCAAGGAAGAAGGTCCAACAACTCGTTCAAGGTCCATTACACACTCCAAGTTGCAAGCTTTGCTTCAGAATGGCCATGATGTTCAAGAAGGTGTTCACGGGTTAACCTCCTCAAAACAGCCCGGTTTTGTCAATCTCATTTTACTTAGGCCTAACTATGGCTTAAGTCTTGAATTTTTGCATTTTTGGAATCCTCAAGAGGTCTACAATCAAGTCCAAGCATTGATTTCAAATCATGCATACAAGAGGATGAA
>JACYFF010031955.1:64545778-64573047 GCA_017589665.1 Selenicereus undatus
AAGAAATTAGCTTGGATTTTTAAGTTAATTCATTTCACTTAGTTTATATTCCATATCCCTTCACTTTCCCACTTCAAACACTTCCATTTCCATCTATTTTTACAGATTACACATCCCAAAAGAGAGCAAAACCTAAGCCAACTTCAAGAGCATCCAACCGTGCTCTTTTAGGCTTCCTCACGGCCTTGTGACCAGTAAAGTGGCACGGTGTGGCCGTGCATATAGGCAGGACCGTGCCACCCTTGGCCGTGAACAATCCTTGAGTTTTTGCCTTCCTTTGATATGTGTTAGCTTGGGTAACTCTTGACACATACATCAGTTTCCCTTTTGCTAGTAACTCTCATCTGTTATGGAGTCTCCAGATTTTTTTGTTTTGTAGAGTGGAACATGCGTGTAGACAAGAATAACTTATCCAAGAAAGGGTTACAATGGAGCAGTACGGTGTCTTACAAGTTGTGCAGGTAAATGATAAAAGTAGTCAACGACTCAGATTTGATTTTAGGAAATCAACGTCGTCAATTAGTCAATTACGATAGTTAAGAAAGTTTTCAATTATCGTAGAATTGTGCGGTTGAAAAAAGCTGTGAAATAAAAGAATGGTTGCGATTAATCCCCAAGAAATCAACTACCAAAAATAATGAATTATGACACTTACTAAAAATTTCAATTATAGTAGAATTTTGCATTTCAAAAAAGATGTGAACCGTTAAAAAATTATATAAAATTTAAGTAATTACCAATATATTATGAAAACGTGAAATATACAGTGAAAACAAATATAAACTCAATGAAAGTTGTAACATTTTAACATTAAATGTAATGAAAACAACTAATTAGACAGCTTACAATCCTCACCTTCGTATACCTCACAAACATAAATGATCATAAACATTATAAAATCAAAGGCTAAATATGAAATAACATGCATAGTCAACATCAAATGAAAACTATAATTGAAGACATAAAAATGAAATAACAATGGAGATGGAGGGAGAGAACCATAAATTCAATCTATTACGATGGGGTCTTCCAAGGTAGGGTATTCTTTGCGTACAATCGACATATCAACAGCCAGTTGAGCGACCATTCGATTCCCTTCCTAATCAACTCTGTAAAATAATTAATTTGGGCCATTGTCGACATAACCTTGAGATTGGTTGCACTCTTCTTCGAAAATTTCTTGAAGGGTTGAAAACCAGTTCAACTGTGATAGCGTATTCGCTACAACATCTCGACCAAGTAGTGGATTTTCAATAATATTGCGTATGAAAAACCTAATTTCTATTAAGTCGCGGACATGCTGCTTTCTGTTCTTTATTGCCATTACAAATTGGTACTATACACATGACTATATTTGGCGTATTGTGCTTATAGAAGTCAATTCTTTGATCACCAATTACTAACTACTCTTTATGTTTTTATTTATACACCTACCTTTGCTGCCTAAATCTCCACATGTATCCCCACTTTCAACCCCACTCATTCAACATGAGTAACCTCCTCTACCACTCATTAAAAAATTCAAAAAAAAAAACAAAAACTCAAACACTTGTAGAAGCCACGTCCAATCATGCTTGCTTGTGGAGGGGTTGAAATGAAATGGTTGCTCATGAGTCATGGCCCAAAGATCAAGAAAAATGGGGGTACTGTACTTTACTTGAAAAAAATAAAACAACACACATATTTAGCACAATAAATTTAATGGACCTATTCCAACTCAACGTACAAGAGTGGAGAATCATGATTGCTTTTTCTCGTTGTGTTGTCTATAGTTGGAGATTATGTACATGCTAAAAAATATTAGTTATTTATTTATTTAATTACTAAAACTTTTCAGAAAATTTCTCTACCAAATTTCTTCATATATTACACAATTATTTTCATTTTAAACTATTATTCTTATTAAAATTTCACTCACTTATAAAAAAATCTAACAAAAAATCTTACTTTTCGAATACTTTCCCAAGTCTTATTGTGAAAAAAATATTTTTATTTTTTTGGTAAATAATGATTTTTATAAGTTAAGATAATATATGGCAACCAAATATTTTCCGTAATTTTTTGGGAAAATATTTTTTTTTTAAATCTACAAAAAATAAGTCAACAAAAATATTTTTCCTTATTGTTTCACCAAATAATATTTTAAAAAATTAAGAAAACTTCAATTTAAATATATTCCTTATTTCTTGGAAAATAAAATTACTATAAATTAAGGGAATATAAATCAATCACAATATTTTTCCTAATTTTTTTCTGTCAAAGATAAACAATTTTTAACTAAATATTATAAACACATTATTTTCCTTTTTTTGGGCCAAAAATACATATTTTGATCAATTAAGACACTATAATAAAATCTTATAATACTAATTTGCATAGTTAGTCCCTTTTATAGTCTATTTTTAAATCACACCCTAAAATTTGCTTTAAATGCAATATGGACCCTAATTATGTGGCAATATGTTTTTTTAAAAAATAAATTATTTATCCATGTGGCAAATGCCACATAAGAGCAAGACACTTTTTAAATGTCTTGTTACAAGGCACTTATCATTTGTGTATTGTAAAATAAGAATAGCATAAAAAAAAGAAAGCCAAACAAATGAAAATAAACCGGGGGCTTACATTGGGAGTAAACGAAGTGATCAGGCATTTTCAGATGAACTCACCATATTCATGCTCCTCCATGTAGTACAAACCATCCCCCCTGCCTAACCATATAGCAATCTGCTCCATAGTAAGGGATGATGTAAACATGGTCCATCGATGAGGATTCTCCGATCTCCCATGCACGATTGAGTTAATGATTACTTGATGGTTCACCCGCTCGCCTAGACGCCTGACATACCCAAAAGGCCCTTTAACAAGGATGCCTGACATACCCAAAAGGCCCTTTAACAAGGACCCTTTGGGAAGGGAGAGCCCAAGCCTTGCTAATGGGAGCAGGGACACTCCTGGCATCCACTCAAGGATCGTATGTCATCTAAAGCCAAGAAGAAACTTAGAACTTCAAGGACTCAAAAGCAAACATATCTAAAACAACCAAGTGAAAGGAAATATGCGTACATCCTTAATGGTTTGGCCATTTGTAACACCCCAACTTGTAATCACTTGATTAACCTTAAATATCTTAGCCTTAGTGGTTATTACCAGCAATAAAAGGGTTAGGATGTTACCGCCATCCTAAGGAGGATAAAGCTCACATAAATCACATAGATAACATTATAACACACTTTAGCTTACATAAAAACCAAATGATGCCCAATTTATACAATCCCAAATTCAAATGACAGTCCAACAATCCAAAATGTCTACATTTTGATGACGCTTGATTTTGAAAAAATGTCACTATGAGTTTGTCTAGGCTTCATTAACGGTCTTTTCGCTTCTCTAGTGTCGTGAGGTAAGGACTTCGCGATTTATTTTCCTAAAAACATAAAACAAAAAAATGTTTGAATAACAGGCCGATGCTCAATACATTCACTCGTATACTATAAAGATATAAATTCATTTTTTGGTAAGTGCATGTATTTCAATTCATTTTAGTTTGGAATGAGAGGGAAAGAAAATTATATTAAAATTGTTATTGGTTATTATCTAAATTGAAACCCAATTTGATGAGCTTATATGTACAATGTGATCATTGACTAGGTGTCCACCTTCTAAGCCAATTGAGAAACCTGAGTTGAAGCAGTGTGGGTGAATTGATGGGCATAAGTCCTAATATTAGATAACTGGTGGGTCTACTTGTTTATGTGGGCAAACAATGCTTGAAAATGATCCACTAAATAATTGCATACTATACTATGTGAAATTTCGAAAGATACATGCAACAAACATACCTGAAGTTTTAAAATCTCTCTCTTTTAAGAATTTTGTCTTTGGGTCGATAACAATGACATGGCCTCGCTTCTGCTCAATAAGATTTCTAGTGTTAATGAAATATAAATAGGATTTTTTAGCACAATTTTCGTAAATAATCACCAATCTTGGTATCTCCTTAATTATTTGTGTCCCACCATTAGTTTACATAAACTAATATTCAATCCTCATTTTTACATTTATTGTTGATTTATAAAGTCAGTGATATTGTCCCCACTCTATTATTATTGTTATTATTATTATGATTATTTATTTATTTATTTATTTTCTTATTAAATTCAGTGATTATGTCCCTCTGTATCATTGTTGTTATTATTATTATGGTTATTTATTTATTTATTTTCGTATTGGCGGTATTAATGTTAGTATTGTTATTATTAGTATTATTAGTTTCTATACCATTGTGGTTATCAATATTTTTTTATTCTCCTGCTCAGTTGCACCTTCATCTCTTGCTGCGGTCCCATGGTAGCTCACCAGAATCCAGCCTCTATGGTCGTCATAAGTCACCCAGTGGATGTTGGGACACAGTTTCAACAACACCTCCCAGTGCGGGTCCCACTTTCGCGGGGTCTGGGGAGATCCAGATGTAGCTAACCTTACCTCTACCGGTATTCCTGTCTGTAGAGAGGACGATTTCAAGAGACCACCAAAAATAAGATTTTGTGAAAACATCTTATAGGAGAAGGATTTTGTGAAAACATTTTATGGAGAAAAACTAAGGATAAGCAGCAAGGAATGAACTAAGATGTTAAGATACAATTTTTTTATTCGAATATTGCCAACCTTTCTCATGAGATTTCATGTGAAAACTACCCACCTAGTTCATGAGACTGGATACCTATGTGCCCAACTACTACTAGCACAAGGTCAACCGCTCACGTCATCTGAGTCCGTAGTAGTCGCTCCCATCTCTCTCGGTCCTTTCTTCCTGTGGTTCGAAGCAAAAGGGGGAATGAAAACCAGAACTTTGAGTTGCTCCTTTTGTCGAGAAATCGCCTCAATTATCTCAGTTTATTCTTTTCCGCACTTTTTCTTTTTTATATATGTGTGTGCGCGCATCTCTTCAACCCTTTTTCGGTGAGTACTAATTTATGAAACTATAACTTAAAATTAATCTCCATTATATTTAGAACATAACATGATGAAAACCAGGGGCATTCAAGTATGCAACTAAATTATATTTAGTAGGCATTAATACTAAGTTTGGTGTACATTAATAATATGTTTGGAAAACATTAATATTATATCTGACGAATATTATCACATGCATCATTTCATAATAGAATCATTCTATTTAAAAAGAGATAGACAAACCAAAACTCATTAAAAAAAAAAAGACTTGCAAAACATGCATGCTGTGAATATTTGTTCTGTTTGTATGAATAATAAATATATTATAAACAATAGTGCAATAACAAGGGAAGAAGAGAAAACAACCAAACATCCAAAATATATAGCATATAAATTATAACTATATGCATCAGTATTATGTTTGTTGTGTGTCAATATCATGTCTGGTGTGCATCAGTTTGAGTATTTGGTGCACATTATCACACGCAGGGCGACGTACGACTGATAACAACACGCAAAGACTGGACACATGTCGTCTTACGAATGACAACAACATACTCCCAGGCATTTCATAGAAGTATTGGTGTACTTATGACTTTGGTTTCAATCACTAGGACAAACCTATTAGCCTAATATTCAAATGTAAACCCACAATCACGAACACTCCAAATATGTTCAAAATTTGCACCCAGCTGGAATTGAGCCAATCTATTGAGCCAAAAATCAATTTGTACTCTACTGTTATTTTTCTTACAAAACAAATGATTTGACTAAAATTCAACCAGCCTAAAATCAAGTTCGCTCAAAATATTCTCAGCACAAATCGAACTATAAACGTAATTTGTTCAATATCAACTAGACCTGCTCCAAAGAGCGCCTGTTTTTTAATTTTTTTTTTACAATGGTAAGTCGGCCCAACCCACTGGGCCCCTATCGCAAGGGGTACCCAGCAAGCCTTAAAAGGACCAGGGGAAAGAGGATGTCAAAGCCAAGACCAAGGCCCAGGACCACCATCCTCCCATACACAACTCATAAGGTACAAAGCCAAAGTTGTCTATCTCTTATTTCTCCTCCTCATTTTCCTTTTTTTCCATGATTGGGGTTGGGGGGAGAGGGGGGGGGGGAGGGGGAGACAATGCCAGCTATCTTTGGCCTAGATGAATGTACAAATTAGATGATGTCTACCATAAAGAACATCCATTGCGCTGCTGGCTACCATAACAAGAGAAGATATTACATAATTTTGTTTTTTTATGGATCAAGGGAACGAACAGATATATTGTCTTTGCTAAGTATATCCTAACTCAAACACTTTATGGATGTCTGTTGGTCAAACCTCAAGTCACTCGTGACCATAAATTAAAGGGTGTAGCAGCGGCTCTTCCTCATTGTCTTTAGCTTCTCTTGAGCTCTTTGTGCTCTGGTCGGTTCTACCAGTCGCTGCTCTTCGACATACTGCCAACAAGAATCATATAATATTATAAACTAACATACACGCCTGGATTACTGGATACCTCCATTAATTACACTTAACCAATTTCGTGAACTTCCGAACGGACCATACCAATATCTTGAACTGTATAGATAGCAAATATGCTAGGAGGACGACGCCAGTCAAACCCGGACCACATAGGATCCCTGGGCCAAGTTGACCTCTATGATGCAAAACAAGTTCCTATCTTGCCCAGACCATCCATTTTCCATTTCCTCGCAATTTTCTAGATCCGAAGCCCTTAATAAACCGAATTTGGCCCAGGTCTGTGTACAGCTAACCCAACTCATTAGTACGTAGTAACAATTTTGTAAGGATTGGTACAGCCTAGGCGGTCACATGTTACTACGTGATTGAACCTCAACAAATCAAGCAATATGCAAGCCAACTTGCATTCCAACCCAAATTCAATTGATAATTGGCAAAATGATTCAGTAATTTTTTAAAATGTCAAATGCTATTAAATTTATCCATGTAGACCATACAACACTTTCATATATCAACAAGTTCTATGTTCCATATTCCAACATTGTTTAATTATCAAAGTAGGGTTTATCCTATATTAATAAATTCAGTTATCTTAAGAATCCTTGTGAACTTATTAGTTATTTCACCTTTTGTGAACCAATTTTGAGATCCCATTGGGCGGAAAGGGCAGCTGGAGAGATATAGGACCATGCACACGAGCTTACCACTTAGAACCAAAAAGAAGTTACCAATTAGAAGCATTTTTTATTGAACCCAAAGATTTATGAAGCATTTGTACACAAGAATTCTTCACTTCAATATAGTTTAGTCATGAGCTTGAAAAATCAAAGTGACATTGAACTTATTTTCTTCTGTGAAAAATTGGAAGGAGTAGGGAAATATGAGGGAGAGGGACAGTTTTAGGAGTAGGAAGAGGTGGAAAGGAATGGGGTGTGAGAAACATTTTTAATTGAGAGACTAGAAGAAGTGGAAATATTTTCAATTGTGGAAAAGAGCGCAGTACTAATGAGAGTAATCCATGAGAGAAGTGAAAAGAGAGTGTTGCAATGTCAATTAAAAAAAAAGTTGGTCCCAAATAACTTATTCACATATTGACATATTAATAAAAGAAAAGATAGTTCCACCATCACCTTGCACAAGCATTAAATTAAGGAATGTTTGGTTCAATTTTGTTCGAATGGAATGTTGAACAATGATTCCAGAAACTATTACAATATTTTGTGATTGATTCTACTCGTTCAGTTTGATTTAGGAATGAATTCAATATACATTAAACATAATACTTAAAAGGTATAAATTTATTTAAACCAAGAGGTAAGGGATTCAATAAAATCTGAATTGGATAGTTTGTCATTCCATCCTGAATGTAATTTCGGGTAAAGATATCCCAGCAAAACATAAGAAGGTATGACAATATATAATACCATTCCCGTACAATTTTTTGTGTTGTTATTTTCTTCTGAAGTTGAGGGGAGGAGCCCTTCAATCAATGAGATTATATTACTCAAAATCCTTTTCTAGGTAGTATCTTGTTAGAAGAAAATGACTTTCCTGATAAATAGCATAACTCACTCCTCAGTTTAGTGAATTAAGGGATGAAATATATTGTTTTCAGAGAAGTATTTTTCACCCCTACAAGAAAAAACTATTTCCACTTGAAAGCAAAGTTATTTTTCTCTTTTTACTCAGTTTTAAGTTTTGTTGTTTCCTTTTTTTAATTTTCTTTAGTTAGGTGCTTTACGTATTTTCTGCTTTGTATTGTCAATGGTCCCATTGCCTAATATAATCTATCATTCATCACAAGTCGCAATTGTTATTTTATTATATATATATTTTTTCTAATTGTCATATTCTCATCCCAAATCTCAGTTAGCTATTTCCTCCCTCTTTCAATGGCCCTTTCGATTTGTTACCATCTGTCTTCACTAGCTATTTTTTCTCCTTCCTGGGTGCTTTGTGTTGTCATACTGTTTCTTCCTAAGGCCATGTTTGGCAACAGCGTTTTAGGTAGCATTATGTGTTTTGCTCAGGTCAATACACTAATTAGTTTATTGTTCGATAAACTAGTGTTTTGACTAGCATTTCAAGTAGCGTTCAGCGTTTTGAGCAGAGCTTTTGAAAAGCTAATAGTATTATCGTTTGACGTTTAAAAATAGCGTTTCATATTTTTTAGCTAAACAATATCCTTTAAAAATTTTATCTTTCAAAATTATTTGTATCCTTTTATGTCAATTTACATTAATCAACTGGCATAACAGCTAAATTTATCGAACACATTAGTTTCAACTACTAATCTAAACAGCTATCTGGTAACAGCTAAATTCACTACTGAAAAACGTGCTTTTTCTGGCAGATTTTCCGATGGAAAAAGCACGTTTTCCCGATAGAAAATCCGACAGAAAACGGCCATAGGAATAAGTCCCGTAGACCCCCTGAATCTGACGGAATCTCCCGTCCTTCGGACACATTCCGACAGAAAGAGACAGCCGTCGGGAAGTGGGCCGATGGAGTAGGCGACGGAAGCCGACGGATATCGGGTGTCCGACGGATCCGTTCCGTCGGGCCCTTTGATACTTTGGGGCAAGAATCCGGCCGGGTTGTCCGACGAAATTTGCAAATTCCGTCGGAAATTTAATTTTTTTTAAGAAAAAATATTTTGAAAATTTAGATTGAATTACGCATCTTTCCACTGCAAAATCATGATATCGTTTAGCAAAAGACCGTTTGACGAGATCGAAACATGCTTGCCATCAGCCGCATTCAATGTAACACCAAGAAACTCCTCATCTTTCAATGACAATTTAATGTTCTCTCTAATAACATTTAGGTTGAATTACTCACTTGAAAGATGACGAGTTTCTTAGTGCTACATTGAATGCAGTGACTGGTGGAGGCGGCGGCGGGTAGAGGTGGCGGCAACCAGTGAGGGGGCCGATTTTGAGGGAGGAGCGAAGGGTGGCGGCGGCGAGCAGCAGGCACCGGGAAGGGCGGCGGCATTGGCGATGGCGGAGAGAGAGAAAAGTTTGTGTGTGTGTGTGTGAAGTGCCCGATTGCACACGCAATGAGGTTTTTAAAGAGGTGTAGTCCGACGGACATACTGTCGACCAGACCGTCGGTCAACTTATTTTTTTTTAAAAATTCAGAAAAAAGTGTTGTCCGACGGAATTCAATGGCTGTCCAACAGAAAATTCCGTCGGACTACTTATTTTTAAAAAAAAATTCAAAAAAAATGAAAATTTTGAAATTTCAAAAAATTCAAAATTTGAAATTTCCAACGGACTGTGGTTATTCTGTCGGAAAATTCCAACGGACTTATATTCCGTCGGAAATTCCGTCGGACACTTCGCCTTTTTCGAAAAATCTGAAATTTCAAAAAAATTCAAAATTTGAAATTTCCAACGGACTGTGGTTATTCTGTCGGAAATCCCAACGGACTTATATTCCGTCGGAAATTCCGTCGGCCACTTCACCTTTTACGATATTCCGTCGGCAATCCGTCGGCCGTTCAGACGGACAGAAAATCAGTCGGAAAAACCCGATTTTTTAGTAGTGATTAGAAACAATACCGGCTATCTAAACAGTTATCCGCTATCTGAACCGTTATCCGCTACCTAAATGGCTAATCCTGCCGAACAGGGCCTAAGTGTTAGTTAACTGCTTTTTATGTCTTCTTCAACAACTCAATCAGTTACCCCTATTGCTCTCGCGCACGCATACACATCTCTCTTTCTCTCTTTTCAAATCAAAGTTAAACAAAATCACATGAACTATGTGTATTATACAATAATCATTTTACCCTATACGAAATGAAGAAAATTTGATATGAAAAACAAATGGAAAGTTATACTTCGTTAAAAATGCAATCTCTCCAACCAAACACTACCATAATTCAATAGCCATGTTGCATATTCAAGAGTTGATCTACGTGACACCAGTGCATATTCCTTCACAATAACTTTATTGAACATTATTCGTTCAATTGAACATTAATACTTGAATGGATACACAATACTATGAATCCAATAACTTAGTATGAGTAACTCTACAGACACGACCTCCTACATCTTGAGGTTATGAAAACTAGCTGCGAATTCGGGTAAAAGTAAATGCTATGATCTTCGGTTCAATTATTGACACATTGGCCTACTACATGTAGTGACAATCAACAAGGCTGACGTGTTTGTGGGCATGAAACATACAAGGATAAGATGAACCTATATAGCTTCCTTGCTAGAATGGGTTTTTCAGCTGTTCATATGTTCAATGTTCTAAAGTCAACCTTCAAAAGAACATAAAATTTACACCATTAGCAAATGTAAACCGAAGAGGAGTACCTGCTGTTTGCCATGTCTCTCTACCTCGGCCTGTTATGATGAAATTATGCCAGATTAGTGATGGTTTTATACTGCAGTACTTTGTTAAAGACAGAAATAAGGAGTAATACGGTTTAAGTTTATACCGATAACAATGATAATTACCAAGGCGTGCTTTAGTTGGGCATTCTCCTCTCTTAATTGGTTCAATTCCGCTTCTAGTTCGACCGTGTAGGCCTGTTGAGCGTTCAATTTTAGGAAGGACATTAAGTAACAATAAGATCAGAAAGCTTAGTTTTGTTTTTAAAAGCGACTACAGCCTTTTTAATGCTTCTCAAGGGACTTTCAAGACCGAAAGTTAATTTGACCAAGGGGAAATGCATACCTGCTTTCTTGCGCGAGACCTGGCGGCAGATTCCCTGTTCTTGATCATCCTCCTCTGCCTCCTCTCGACCACCATCTCCACAGGCCCATCAATCATCCTCTTCCTCCCCCGCAAAGCCGCCATGTCCATCCCATACTGCCCTACACCTGAATTGTCCACTTGACCCGGTCCGCAAATTCCATCTGGTGAAACTGGGCTAACAGGAGCCACGAATCCGCCACCCGGTGCACCTCCATTGTTGCTTACCCTGCCTCCATAGCAAGCCACCGAGGCCGCTGTTGTCGTGTACCCATTGTTCCTCTTCCCGTTGCCCGAGTATCCAGAACTCTCACCCCCTACGCTGGCGGGTATCGCCTGGTATGGGCCACCGATCATGGGCCGGCCAACGAAAGCTGAGCCAGGGCCCATTTGGCGATGAGAAGGATTAGTGAATCCATACTGGTTAGGGTTAGGGTGATGGTGAGGGTGCGGGTGGGAGTGGGGGTGCTGAACTGGAGGGGCCAGAGACTGGTGGGGCCCACATTGTTCCCTAACTACCCCTGCCTTTATGAGGAAGTCCTCCAGTGTCATCTCCCCAAATGTGGACTGTCTCTGGGTAGAATTGGAATTTCCTACATCCAGCTGCTGCTGAGAAGAGTTTTCGTGCTGCTGAGTGTGCTGCTGCTGTTGCTGGCTCCTCTGAATTTCAGACCAAACCTCGTCGACCGTCTTCCGGCAAAGGGGGGCAGGAAGAGAGAGAGAGCCCTGTCTTGGAAGGCTCGGCTGCTTTGCCATCGTCCCCCTGTCCTTCAAATTGGTATCCATAACAGATGACAGCACTTGCACACTGCTGGAATTATTGTGGTGATGATCGTTGTACTGCTGATTCTGGTGGTGACCTTGGTTCTCCTCTGCAGTCCAGATGCTGTTCAGGAATTCGTCCATATTCATTGACCCGAAATTCTTTCCATTGTCGCACAAAGTGTGCTGGAACTCGTCCAATGTCAGAGAGTAGATTGAGGATTGCCTCCCCAAATGAGGAAATGCGGAACTACTATTGTTGTTGTTTCCACCATTGTTATGGGGTTCGCAACCGCCATGGTTGCTGCTCTCCTCTTTGTTATGATCTGCTGATGAATTCATTTTAGCCTGGGAGATAACCTCTGGCTCAGCAGCCACCATTCTCTGTCTCTGATTAATTTTCGCTATATGTTCCTCTTATCCTCGCAATTCTACGTGACCTAAGCTGAGATAAGATGCTGCAGCAGAGCGAAACAGGGCAACTGATGTCATAAATGTAAAATCCTCTAAACAGGATGACTTCGAACCCAAAAAACGAAGGGGAAAAGACGAAAAACGAAAAGAAAAATGCGCGGGGTAGGAAAAGTGACATGAGAGAGAAAGGACAGATTGAAGGATCGCGCGGCACGTGGACAACAGGTGGCTTCTGTGTACTTTCGCGGCTTGACGCGTGCGTTTCTAATTCTGTTCTGCAAACCGCTCAGACTAGAGTGTAGTTGATCAAATTCTGACCGTGTGATCATCCGGCCGCTCCTGGTAATTTTCCCAGCCCGTACACGCACTTTTGGGGTCTCCGTCGTTCCCGATACAAGGCTGGAACATGATACTCTTAACATACCGCAACACAGCGTGCGCGAGAGGATAGCGCAACCTAGGACACTCGACCCAAGCGCAGTGAGGATCAAAACTTTTAACAGTGTCTATCTACTAGCATTCGTTATCATATATTTTTTTATAAATAAGGTCTAATAAATATAAAAATATTACAATATTCTACTATTGCGATTGTTTTTTTCTTAATATTTTGAAATTGAAGCATATAAAGTTATTAAAAATTATATCAAACACGTATTTATCTGAATAAAAAACTATCTACTAAGTTATGCTTTGATATCAATTGTCCTTCTAAGTTAAGCTATATAGTGGACGTCAAATTTTTAGTTATTCACATTGTTGTTATTTTAAAATAAA
The DNA here is from genome assembly GCA_017589665.1 of Selenicereus undatus. Taxonomy (NCBI): domain Eukaryota; kingdom Viridiplantae; phylum Streptophyta; class Magnoliopsida; order Caryophyllales; family Cactaceae; genus Selenicereus; species Selenicereus undatus. The sequence continues at coordinate 64,558,884 of JACYFF010031955.1, forward strand.
AATGAGGTCTCTGTGTGTGAGGAGTGAATTATAAAGCTAAATCCAGGTCAAGAGCATAAGCAATTCCTCTTAAGATGGAAAATGTTGGGTAGCCAAATTGCAAGAAAATTGTAGAACTATGTAACCTAATTTTCAGTCGTACAAATCTTAGGCAATGTGAAGCATTAAAACAAAATTAAAGGCCATGCATAAAAACATAAGTACATAACAATATATAGTATATACTACACCATTTTTGAAACTAAGTATGCTTGTTAACAATTTAAATCAAGCTACTATTAAATAACAAGTTATCACATCCCACAAGAATTCTTGTTCACAAATATTCTTTTTCCATAGGGCTACCATGCATTTAGATTGCAAAACCCTCCAAAAGTATAATAATTTTTGAATATATAAGAAAATTTATTTATTTCCTTTACTTATAGTATAGCGGGAAAGCTCAGCACATGCAGAGTGATTGACTTCAAACTAAAGTACATTCATGGATGACAATGAAACCCTTATCTATTTAAAATCTACAAAACCAGTTCCATTTAAAACTCAAGTGGGTGTGAAAATGAGTTTTAAATGGGTATGGGGCGGGCACTGAAAAATGAGTAGGGGTATGGGTACGGGTATGAGTACAGTCCTCACCCGCCCTATACTCGCATCCTACTTGTACCCATTTTTATAATAAGATTTTAAAACTTATTTTGGTTTACCATCTCTCCGGTTTAAGTCCAATTAAACCCTTCTAATAAAAAATTAGTCGATAATGTATTTTATTACATATTTATAAATAATATATTCCCAAAATATTAGAACTTTGCAATCTTATAATGACAAAAATATATATCGTATTTGAATATGGGTTGCATATAGGTATTAATTTTCATTTTTAATGTGAACCCGAATAAAAACTGCAAACCCACAAAACCCAATGCGTGTGGGTATTGGTTTTATTTTTTAATACGCAATGGGTACGGGTACAGGTATCAGTATGATTTTCTAAAATGGGCATGAATGAGTGTACCTCTCAACTCGCCCCGTACCCACCCTATTGTAATCCCTAAGCACATCTTTTTAACTTTTGACAACAAAAATTAACTATCTCACGTGTGCTTAAACTAATACCAGCAAAAGGAGGAAAGGGCATAGGAAAGTATGGTTGATAAGAAAGTTGTCCTCCCATTTGATGCATGAGCTTAGACAAAACTCAAGAAGAAGACTTTTGCAACCTGATTGAAAGGTTGAATTTGATTACAACAATGGAGTCTTGAACAAAAACAGTGGATATGCAAGGGATAAAGGCAATGCCACCACCCAAGCTAAAAAAGGAATCGACCCTCTAAACTCTAAAGGCAATGCCACCAAGTTCAGATTAAAGGAAAACACTGAAACAAGCAATTAAAACATATTGATCAAGTAAGATTTAAGGGAAGTGTGCTGAAACATGAAGCTAAGCTTTTTCATTCATTGAAATCTAATTACAACAAGCAGCCAAGGAGGCCTATATACGTGTCTCCCTTTATAGTCAAGCAAGTAGGCAGGTTTCTTACTAATTAGGAAACCTTTAAACAAGCTTAACTTAACCATAATGCAAAGCAAACTTAACTTAAGCTAATTACAAAGTGTGAGTCTAGAAAATACATGTTGTTTAAACTAAATGCAAGTTTGAACATGTTTAATCAACTCTAAGTAAACCACTTGCACATGGGAAAGAGTGTGAAAATGGTTGCTATTGCTGTCTACTTTTTAGCTAACCAATCTAAATGCAAGTAGATCTTTCCCTTTCATGCCATTGGCTTACTTGCCTTCCAAAGTAGGAAAAAAGTGCCATAATTATGTTCTTGGTCATACAAGGTGCCAAGGAAGCAAGTAGGTAGGTCACGAAATCCTCCCCACTAAGGAAGATCAATGCAAAGTCAAAACAGTTCACTTAGGCTTAGTTAACTCGGTTAGCGCTAAAAATGAACAAGTTGGTTCTCTAACCTATACTTGATTTAAATTCGATTTTAATACATGGCTGGGTTCCTTAGGATGTTCATAAGCACCCCAATTAGAAAAATCAGCATAAATCAGGTATAGGTAAGAGAACTAGCCAGAAACTCAAACCGGTCAGAATAGAGCCCAAATTGCGTATCTAAATATTTAATGCCAAATGAGCAAAATGCCTAGAACATAGGCTAAAATTGAGTGATCCTTGCAAAAGCATATAGAGAAAGAGACGATGGCAACTTGCCTCATACTTCAGGGAAGTGGTCCGAATAACCTTGTATGTAACCTACCCTTGCAAAGAAGTTCTTCTCTAATACCAAAAAGTCAAGCAACCATTCTTCAGTGATGAGCTGACATGAAAAAAACTATTATTTCTTTTCTTAATAGAAAGATTATTAGACTGGAGGTGATCTTTATTCAACTAATACATTTTAAGGAGCCCAACAAAGTAGGACTTTCCCATAGAATACCTTGTGATCACCATGAAACATCTTGTCAAATACTGTTGTTAGTTTTGGACTAGAAAATGGGAACAAGGCCTGAATTTGTGAGGCTTGTTGTTAGCTGCTTTATTCTTCTCTTGCTTAAACAGTACCTTGAGCTTTATTTGAATTAAGGGAACTCTCCATGGAGCCTTGCTCTGCATCAACTTTCCACTTGTTCAAGAGGATTTTCCTAAAATCCAAAGGGTCTTCAAAACAATCCTCCACATAAAGACTTAGGTCTCCTACATTGAATGTGGCTATAATAACGATATCTCTAGGTGTTATAGTTTATATGCATTTCCTCCCACCCTCTCAATGATCCTGAATAATCTATCCCCTCTAGCAATGAGCTTATTTTTCGTCGGGATGGAAACCTCTCCTTTTTGAGGCGTAGCCAAACTAGATCTCCAAGAATGAACTCCTAATGCTATATATGCTTGTTTTCGCTTGCTTTGTAGGCTACATTGGCCTTCTTAATATGACTTTTCACTTGTTCATGCAGCTTTTCATCTCCCTAGCCCTCAATTCATCATCATAGCTAACTCTTAGCTCACTTAGAATGGGCAACAAGTCAATTGCGGTGATGGGGTTAATTCTATACACACTCAAAAGAGGACTGCATTGTAGCATAAGATAAAGTCCTATTATAAGCACAATCGGCATGGAGTAGCTTCAAATCCCAATCTTTTAAACCTTTACTCACCAAACTTCTAAGCAAAGTAGTGAGATTTTGGTTGGTTGCCTCTGTTGGGCCATTAGTTTGGGGATGCTAGGCTATACTAAACAAGAGTTTGGTGCCTGATAGCTTCCACAAACTTCTCCAAAAGTGGGACAGAAACTTGGAGTCACGATTAGAAACAATGGTCTTAGGCACGCCATGGATCCTGACGACATCTCTAAAATAAATTTTAGTAATAATGTAGCTTGCATCATTAGTTTTGTAGCATAGAACAAAATAAGCCATCTTGGAAAATCTGTCCACAACCACCATGACTGCATCTTTCCCTCTTTGGGTCCTAGGTAGAGCCATAATAAAATCCATATTCACATCTTCCCAAGGCGTAAAAGGAACGGGTAGTGGGGTGTACAAACCTTAGTGGAACTAACTTTTATCTTTATGGCAAATAGAACAAGCTAAAATAACCTTGTGCACGTCCCTTCCCATCTTAGGCCAATAGAAATGCTCCTTAAGAATGTGAATTGCCTTGTTCTGGTCAAAATGGCCAGGTAGAGCGCCACCATGAGCCTCTTGGACCAACAACTCTCTCAAAGACCACTTGGCAACGCATAAATTTTTATTTTTATTTTTAAAAAGGTAGGCCTCTTGGATGGTGTAGGAGCTGTCTTTTGGATTTCCTTCAATAAAGGATGGAAATCTGGATCCTCCTTGTAAAGCTCCTTTATTGAATGAAATCCAAGGACTTTAGCTTCAAAACAGAAAGTAATACATACCTCTTGAAAGAGTATCCGCACCCACATTCTCCTTCCTACTCTTGTGTTTACATGTAAAGTTAAATGATTGAAGAAACTCCACCCATTCGGCATGTCTTGGATTCAACTTGTGCAGACCATTGATATACATGAGTGCCTGGTGATCAGAATATAAGACAAAGGGCCTAGGCTTTAGGTAACGACCCTAATGAATCAAATGGCATAGAATGCCTTGGCATTAGTTTTGTAATTGCTTCTAGAGCCATTGAGCTTCTCACTAAAATATGCAATGGGCCTCTTAGATTGGACTAGGATAACTTAATCCCCACTTCACTTGCATAACACTCTAGCTTAAGTAGATCATCAAAGTTTGGCAAAGCTAGAACAGGAGCTTGGCATAACTTTTGCTTGACTTCTTCAAAGGCTCTCTAGGAAGCCCTAGTCCACTCAAATGCTCCTTTCTTCATGCATTCAGTGATAAGATCTATGATTGAGCGGAAATTCTTGATAAAACTCCTGTAAAAGAAAGCCAAACTATGAAAACTTCTCACCTCTATGACTGTTTTCGATTGAGGCTAGGACTGAATAGCCTCCACTTTGCTTTAGTCGACTTTGATGCCCTTGGCTGACGTAACACATCCAAGGAAACTAAGTTGTGGTATGAAAAACTCACACTTCTCTCTCTGGGCATAAAGCTTCAACTCTGTCAAAATCTGAAAAACTTACCTCAAATGTTCTTTGTGTTCTCTCTCATTTCGACTGTAAACCATAATATCATCAAAGTATACAACAACAAAGTGACCAATCAAAGGTCTAAGCACTTCATTCATCAATCTCATGAAAGTACTGGGAGCATTAGACTATGGAAATGGCATGACAAGCCATTCATATAACCCTTGTTTGGTTTTAAAGGCTATTTTTCAATAAATCCCATCCCTTATTATGATTTTATTGTATCTACTTCCCAAATCAATTCTAGAAAACACTTTGGCACCATCTAACTCATCAAGCATCTTATTAAGCCTAAGAATAAGATACCTATACTTGATTGTGATGTTGTTAATGACACAGCTATCTACACACATTTTCATGGTTCCATCTATCTTAGGGATAAGTAAGGGTGGAATAGAATAATAAGGGCTCATACTTTCCCTTATGTAGCATCTATCAATGAGCTCTTAAACTTGTCTTTGGAGCTCCTTATTTTCTGTGGGATTACAAGAATTGCTGGCTTATTAAGTAATAAAGCCCCTAGCAGTAGGTCAATGTGATGCTTAATGCCTTTAATTGGAGGTAATCATGGGAGTAAATCACTAGTAAAGACATTGCCAAACTCTTGTCTAAGAGGTTAAGCCAGAGGATGCAAGGGTGTCTCTTCCTCTCCTTCTTCCAGAACAAGCAAGGCATGAACTGGTCACCGTTGCTTATGGAGCTCTTAAATCGTGTTTCACCCATAAATAAGGCTTTCTCATTTGTGTGTTCCCTCCCCATTTACCTTAACACTAGGCTAAACTTGACTAGGAGGTAAAGGAGCCAAAGTATAGCTATGGCCTTTAACCTTAAAAGAGTGGCGTTGATCTTTCCATGCTAAATGACACTTTTATCAAACTGCCAAGGCCTACCAAGTAACATATGACAAGCACACATAGGTAAAACATCACAAATCACCTCATCTTTAAAATTACCAGTGGAGTAAGCAGTTAAGGCCCGTCTAGTGACTGTAGTTTATTTCCTTTTTTAAGCCATTGAAATGAGTAAGACCATGGATGTTGGACAGTATGTAGCTTAAGTTTATCAATCAAATGAATGGAAACAACACTAGTGTAACTACCCCTGTTAAGAATCAAGCTACATAACTTGCCTTGTATGGTACACCGTAAGTAAAAGATGTGCTCCCCCTGGTTTTCCTCCTAGAAACCCTCCATAGTATGTAAGATTCTTTTGAACATAAGCATTTCCCCCACATTGGGAGCTAGAGAGTAGTTTATTCCTCCATTTCTTCATTCTCTTCACTTATTTCCAAGTGAATTTGATCAATCTCTTTGATTTCTTTGATGGAGATTGCTCTTCTGTTTGGGCAGTCGACTAGGAAATGAACGTACCTTTGGCATTTGAAGCATCTTAGCATTTGAAGCATCTATTGCCATCAAGATTCTGAGGAAACTATTTGACAATCCCTTTACCCTTATCCTTATTTTTATCCTCTTTTGGTGTAGTTTAGGGCTTAGGAAGAGGAAAGCATTTGGCTGTGAATAAGAACTAGAGCAAGGCCTCTTGTTATTAAAGTGGTTCTCTACTTTAATTGCCAGTGTACACCCATCTTCAAATGTCCAGTAAGGTTGCAACTTAGCCTTTGGAACAATCTAGGATCAAGTCCCCTTAGGAACCTAGCTATGCTGTGTTCAGGTTCTTCTTCCAAGCCGCTTCGGATTTAGAGTCGCTTAAACTCTTTTATGTATTCTTCTGCAGTCATACATCCCTGGCTTATGGAGGTGACCTTTAGGTAAAGATCATGCTTATAATTATTTGGGAGAAACTGTTTATGCAACAACTTCTTTTGCTTGGACCAAGTTCTGATCCGAGACTTACCTTCTTTGTTTCTTTGCCTCTTGGTGTTTTATACAAGAGAGAGGGATATTTCTTGAGTTTAACAACAACAATATGAACAGTCTTTTCCTCAGAATACTCTTTGATTTCAAAGAATCTCTCCAAGGATTGAACCCACTCATGGTAAATGTCCGGGTTCAGATAGCCCTCAAACTCACGAGGGTCAATTTTCATATCCCTCAAGTCATTAATGGGCTACCTAGGGCGTCTCCTTCTCCTCCTTAATCGGAAGAAAATGACCAAGTGTAAGGGGAGTTTACCCTTTGAGAGCTATGGCTTCTCCTTCCTGCTCTAGGATCATCTCTTAATCTAGCCAAAACTTCCTCTAATCTAGTGGTTATGGTGGCAACCTCCGTGGATAAGGTTTGGAAGTTTAGTTGAAGCTTGTGTATGGCATTTCCTCTACCCAACTCATGTGCTTGTCCTAAACTAAGTCCTTTGGGGACTCTACATTAGCGAGTATTGCTTTCTTCTTCCCCGGACATGGATGGGATTTCAGTAAAGGTTGTTTTGAGGTGCTAGGTTCTTTCGTAGCTGAGTTTGTGCTTTGGCTAAGTAGGATTCTTTATAGCTTTGGGAAACATGGAATTGGAGCAGAATTAGATTTCAAAACAATGAAATAATAAGTAAAAACACTCACTAAGTTATGCCCTAATACCATTTTGATGTGTGAGCTTAGACGGAACTCAAGTAAGGAGACTTTTGTAACTTGACTAAAAACGTGAATATGATTGAAGCAATGGAGTCTTGAACAAAAATATCGGATACGTAAGGGATAAAGGCAATTCCACCACCCAAGCTAGCAAAGGAATCTACCCTTTAACTCTAAAGGCAATGACACCAAATTTAGATTAAAGGAAACCACTCAAACAAGCAATGAAAACAGATTGATCAAGTGAGATTTAAGGGAAATGTGTTGAAACATGAAGCCAAGATTTTTCATTCATGGAAATCTGGTTATAACAAGCACCCAAGGCGTCTTATATACACATCTCCCTTTACAACCAAGCAAGTAGGCAGGTTCCTTACTAATTAGGAAACCTTCAAACAAGCTTAACTTAACTAGAATACAAAGCTATCTTAGTTGAAGCTAATTACAAAGAGTGAGTCCAGTAAATACCTGCTATTTAAGCTTGACTCAAGCTTGAACATGTTTAGTCAACTCTAAGTAAACCACTTACACATGGGAGATAAAGAAAATGGCTACTACTGTTGTCTGCTTTTCGACTGGCCAATCATAATGCAAGTAGATCTTTCTCTTTCATGCCATTGGCCAACTTGCCTTCTAAAGCTGAAAAAAGTGCCATAATCACAAAACCTTCCCTACTAAGGAAGATTGATGCAAAGTTAAAATAGTTCACTTAGGCTTAGTTAACCTGGTTTAGCACTAAAAATGACCATGTTGGTTCTCCAACCTATACTTAGTTTAGAACTAATTAGGATGCATGGATGGGTTCCTTAGGATGTTAATAAGCACCCTGATTAGACAAATTAGCCATAGATTAGGTTCAAATAAGAGAACCAACCAGAAACTCAAATCGGGTCAGAATAGAGCCCAAACTGTAAAAGCTAACTATTTTATACCAAATAAGCAAAATGCCTAGAGCTTAGCCAAAATTTAGTGATCCTTGAAAACGTAGATAGTATAAAGGAGTCCAGCAAAGTAGGACTTTCCCATAGAATGTCTTGTGATCACCAAGAAACATGTTGTCCAATACCAAACTTAATTCTGTACTGGAAAATGAGAACACGGCTTGAATTTGTGAGGCTTATTGTTGGCCACCTTGTTCTTCTCTTGCTTGGACAGTACCGTGAGCTTGATTTGGATTAAGGTAACTCTCTAAGGTGCCTTGCTCTACATCACCATTAAAATGTGTCAAAGGTTGTCAATCAAGAGATGCTTTTAAGGCATTCTATTAATGCATCGGTTTGCTTAGGCTTTCGTGCTCAAGACCCTAAGTCTCCAAGTTCACATGCTCAATAAGAAGAGATATAGAGATAGAGTGTGTGTGCAAAATTGGTATGCTTCTGCTCTTTTAAAATTTGGCTTAAGCAGGACTGTGACTAAGATGAGGGTTGGAGGAGAAAGAGGTTGAGGGAGACAGAGAGTAAGACCGTGAAGGAGATATTAAGATGTTTGATGTATTGCTTTGGACTGCTTCTAACCTATCTTAACAGCTCTATTTTTTATTAAAAAAGACAAATTAAAAATGTTAGCAACTGTCAGTTGAATGCAAGGGTGTGTGACTTCTCTAGGCTTAGGGGTGCTCACTATACTAACTTTGACCCTTTCAAAATAGCAAAATAGAATATTTGTTTTTTCGAGATAGGGGTGCCCATGGACACCTCTATATTGTACTAAGATTTGCGCATGTCCAAGTGTAATGTTTAATTTGCACTTTGCACAAAAGCTAGGCCTGTATGGCAATATAGATTCAACAATAAACTAATTTACTAAATTAGGACTTATGTAGCATAGTTACACCAATCCAAATGCACAAAAATTCAAACAAGTAGCACAAAAAAAAAATTTCTTATGAGAATCCTCCAAGCATTATTAGTGTTCACTCAAGGTGCTCCAGATGTGACATTTGGCATAATTTACTTGCTATCTGAAGTTGAATTTCCTCTACAGCTTCTTCCATCTACTTTAATAATTTGTTATTTTTTATTTCCTTTTGCTCAACTATATATATATATATTTTTTGTTTCTTTTTATTTCCTTTTGTTCAAATATGTAACAAAATAGTTCATCATTTTGAACTATGATTTTTTCATGCAATTTATTTTTCATTTAATTTGTTTAGCTATGTTGTAGGTTTATCATTTTATTGTTATTTATTTTCTGTAATTTTTTCGAGCTTCTCCTCTTACATTGTAAGTTTTTTTTTTCTCTTTTTATTTAGTATTATGAAACTACTTTTCTATTTTTTATATCAATTTTATTTTATAAATGACAAAAATAATCACGTAACTAGTTTGTTTCTCATTTTACTTTGTTCTAGTTTATTGTGTATTAACTACAAATTAAAAGGCATTTAATGCTCACGTAACCTCTAATCAGTTTAAAAATTTATATCCAAATAACCAAAATGTTTCTACATAAACTGAAATATGTTGTCAATGCCTATAGGACACCTTGTTCTAAAAAATGCTTATTGGTAGGCTACAAAAAATGGTATATGAAAATCAAGTTAATGTATATCTTGTCATGTTACATTTTACATGCACATATAAACTAATTACATAATACAACCCAAAATATTTATCATAAATTAGTCTAATGCTTACCTACAAACTAACAAATGTGTATCAATGTCTCTGAATCGAATGTATTGCTCATCTTTACCTTGAAAAATACTTATCAACATACTAAACAAATGTTTTTCGATACCAAGCAAAGGTTTGTGGCACCTGCTACTGTGTTATGTTTATCAAGGAAAAGAAGGAAACTACTTATTCAAACATATGCTTATCAACATTTGAAAAGCTATATCATAAATAACCAAAAGATTTATGTCCATATAACCATGGTGATAATATACACACTGAATTGATGCTTATAGTTCAACTACAATATGATAAAGGTAAAAATTATAGTTGATACATAGATGGCAATAAGAATTTATTGGGTACATAGATTTTGGTTATTTTCACATAAGTATTTTGGCCATTTGTAGTTAAGCCTTTTGGTTGGTATATTTTTGCTTGTCGAATAAGTCAATTTTAGATGGTCACATGTCAAAATAAGCATTTGTTTCATAAATTGAAAAACAATTGCTTGGGATTTATATTAGCATTTATTAGGTATGCATACGCTTGTTTTGGCAACTATTTCTTATTTTACTTTCTGAATTACATTTTACAAACACCTAAAATGTTTATATGCAAATTGGAAAATGCTTATGTACGCATTCAGAAAATGTTATACAACATCTACAAACAAATTATATAACACAATGAAAAAGGTTTATCTCCAAATAACCAAAATGCTTATCTACACAATTATTATCAATGTCTATAAACTATACTGCTAAACAGGTAATCATTATAGTTGATATGTGGAAGGAAGTGTTCAAATAATTGCCACAAGATAATTATATGACACAATTCAAAAGGTTTATCTCCAAATAGCCAAAATACTAATCTACTCATGTAGACACTTATTATCAATGTGCAGGTCAACTATAATGCCATAAAGATAAATGTTATAATTGATATGTAAATGCGATAAGAATATATTTGGTATGTGATTAAGCTTTTTAATTATTTTTAGTAGTAATATGGGGATATATCATCATTACCACTGACCAAATTGCTCCATTTACAAAAGCAAATGGAAGGAGTCCATAGGCTCAAACCCTTTGTTCAACGAGAATTATGTTAATTTATACCTATTATTATCTATTATTTGCTCAAAATAAATTAGTAGATTAGAATTTTAATGTACTTTTGTCTATTTTGTAGGAATTAGAAAAACTTGAGAAAAGATGAATAATTAGCTCAAAATGAACATGGATCAAGTCGAAGAGGATGAAAGCAAAAAGAAAAAAGGACCTTGGAGGCCTTGTGGTCAGCCTATATTTCCAGCCCATACGCATACCCAAAATGAGCTTCTTCCTTCTCTCAGCTCCTTCCTTCTTCTCCAACTTTAGGCCTATTCGCTTCTTGGTTAGCTAGTCCAGTCCGTGCCCCACTGTGGATGCCTTCCCCTCCTTTTCTCCCTCTCTCCCTTTTCTCAACTTTGTGGGCTAGCCTGCTTTCTTATTTCCCGCGGCCTAGCAGTGAAGTCCAAGTGCCCTTCTTACTTCCTAGCAAGCTGGGTAACTAGTTGGTTCAGGTCGACCCATTTAATAAATAAGTCAATTTTGTGTTAGCCTTGTAAATAGATTAGATTTACTGAAAATGAAAAAATAACATGTTCTCAACCTAAACAGTTAAATCGTGTCAACTTTGGATCGAAATGGTTTTGTTCGTGTCGGGTTTGGGTTTCTCTCGATAACTTCTGGTCGGATTTGGGTCAACTTATTGCACCGAGTCAGACTTTCCCAACTCTTTGATGGAATCCTACCTAGCCAACACCTTGACCATGAAGAATAAAGTCCAACACGTCCAAGAACAAGGTCCCAAGTGAAGAAGATGGCTCACATTTTACAAGAAGTTCAAACAGCACCAAACGGGCTAGCTCACATTTTGCAAGAAGTTCAAACAGCACCAAACGGGCTAACCGGCCAGAAAATGCTCGGTTTTGTGCACCTCATTTCTTAAGCTACATTATGGCTTATGTCTAATATTTTTGCATTTTTGGAATCCTCATGATGTTAACTTTCAGGTCCAAGCATTAATTTTAAATCATGCACACAAGAGGATGGGGGATCAAGGTGTTTTTCCTAACCGGTCAGATTGGGCTCCATTATGCACGGTTTAATGTTTAAGCCTAATTACCCTACTTAAACATGCTATAACCTTGATTTCTTGTTGGGGGGGGGGTTGTACACACCCTAAGGTTTCCCCCCATGGCCTAAAATCCAAATCATGGCCACTTTTGCTAAGGGTAAACCAAGCCTGAAAACCGAGTTGCAAACTGTCGCTGAACCCGATTTGATACTCCCGGCTATTTTACCTTGTACCGTGGGTTTTCTCCTCTTCACTAGTATGGCACACACACCAAGGCTTCCTAGAGAAAAGCAACCAATGAAAGAAGGGCTGCAAGTGAAGTTGTCCATTGCTTCTCATTGGCCAGCCGAAATGAAGATGTCTCACGACTACCATTGGACAGCCGAAAAGGAAGGTCACTTTACAGCTGAGCACATGCTACTTAGCTGCATTTCTGGTTGATTAAGCTTAATTACAAGTTGATTGAGGTTGTAATGATCATTTGTTTTGCTTTCCTTACTGTTTTGGTTGTACTTAAGCTAGCATTAGCATAGTTAGTAATCGGTTAGCTCTAACTGGGTGCATTAGAGTAATTAACACCTTTCCCCCTTAGGAAGGAAAGGTTTAGTGAGGTGCTAGCTTGGTTGTAAGTTTGCTAGGTGTGTAACAAAAGGGGAACACGACCCTTTGCAGCAACATAACTTACTTTGAATGAGAAATTCAGTTTGAGAGCAAACAAGCTTTCGGCTTCCATAAAAACTCAGCTTGCTTATCCTTAACTAGGCCGGTTAAGGTGGTGTTCAAGCTTAGTCCTAACCTTGATTAAGTGGTGATTTCTGTATCTTAATCAAGCTTAGGGGCCCTAACCTTGGTTTTGGTCGTGATTCTGTATCCAAAATCCAAGCTTAGCTCTATCATAATCAACCATTTCAGTCACAGGCTCCTTGAGTTCAAGAGAGTCCGAAATAGTTCCATTGTTTCTCTTTGATTGCAAACTCATTTCCCTTGAGCTTTACATCATATTTGCCATCAGAACTGAGTTTCTCCTTGGCCTAGTGATGGAGATCCACCCATGACTGTGATTACTTACCCTCAAGGAGGTCCAAGACAATCGGACTAGTGTCCTTAAGAAGACTTTCTTAGCCTTTGGCACTAGCTCCATCCATTCTCACCAGATTCTAGTTAAGTATAAGGACCTTGGTTGCCCTACCTTTTCTATAGTTATAGAGGACCAGCTTCTTGATAGAACTTTGATTCATTTAGGGGTTAATGTCTATTTGATACCCTTTGCTGAGTATTAAAGGCCACGGTTAGGTGAGTCAAAACCTCCCAAGATGGTCATTCAGTTAGCTAATAGGGCGACCAAGTTGCCTAGGGGTATAGCTGAGGATGTGTTAATTAGAGTAGATGAATTTATTTAGCCCGTGGACTTTATTGTGATTGAGACTGAGAACATGTCTAATGTTGGTAGTCAGGTCCCTGTGATTCTAGGGCTCTGTTTCTTGGCCATTGCCAATGCCCTCATGAATTGCAGGATTGGTATAATGAGACTCTCTTTGGGTAACATGACTTTAGAATTGAACATCTTTAACATCCAAAGATACCCTTCTGGTTTTGATGACATGGAGTTTTTTACTCTTAACTGGGTAGACGATTATGTATTTGATGATGATCTTGATGACACATTTGCTGTTGAGTATGAGTTTTTTCTTATGGATGATGAACCTAAATATGATGTGTTTGAGTTTGATGACTTGTGCTCTGCTGCTAACTATCTGTATGCTTCTGCTTCTGAATCTGCTCATGAGTTTGTGTCCCCTCCTGCGCTTGAATTGAAACCTCTTCCTTACTCTCTTAAGTATTCATTCCTCTGCCTCGATGAATCTTTACCTGTCATTATTGCTTCTAACTTAGATCAGGACCAAGAGGATAAACCGATTGCCATACTTAGATAGAACAAGGAAGTCATTCGTTAGACTTAAGGGGATATGAAGGGTATACCTTCTGTAAACCCTCACGAGACCTTTCTCGTCCACTTGGGATAACCTAGGGGTTTAAAGGGCTTGTTCCATATGCTAAGTGCAACTGTGATTCCTATAAAAGTGAGTTAGGATTTTATTTTTCTTTTATAGGATGTTTAGTTTTATTTTACTTAAGGACGCGCAAAACATAGTTGTGCGAGTATTTGTTCAATCAGAATTATGTTAATTTATACCCTATTATTATCTGCTATATGCTGAAAATAAATTACTAAATTAGAATTTCAATGTACTTTTGTTTATTTT
>JACYFF010031955.1:64578047-64594431 GCA_017589665.1 Selenicereus undatus
TAGGTAGATATAGATGTGCATATTGTAAAACCCTAGAAAATTCGTTGTGGAAAATCAAGGTTAGGATGGACCGACCTGGACCCGGGTCATGTCAATGGAGTTTTGAATAACTATTTTGCTCCAGAAAAAAAAAACTTTGGATTGACTCTTTTATGTTTCGATTTAAGTTGATTTCAATCAAACAATATTTCTTTTTAGTACGTTATTTTATATCGTAAACATCGCTATTTTCGGATCAACCTTTCGTAATTTTCCATATCTTTTTGAGAAAAAAATGTATTTTTGGATTGATCATGCATTTCTGGACCGGCCCCCTCCTTTTTCCCCCTTGGCCGTGTATATAAAAAGGAAAAAAAATAATTAACCTACTCCTAGAAGGGGTAGAATTCCCCACTCACCCCACTTCCCTCCCTCCCTCTTAAATTTAAAAAATTTAACCTAAACTACCCACACCCACTGTCCCCATCTCACGCCTCACTCTCTCTCACGGCTCCCTTTTCACATCCTCCCTCTCTTTCTTCCTCCAGCCTAGAACTACCATCACATACACCAAGCCGCCACCATCTCTTTTGCTTTTAAAACAAAGGAAAAAGAGGAGAAGATCGAGCATGTTTGAAGAACTTCACCCTTCTCCTCTTCTCTTTTGATTTTTGATCGCTTTAGTTGAAATCAAAAGGTTTAATTCAAGTCTAATGTTTTCTTTCAACTTTCTCAACATTAAATCTGAGTGGAGGTGGTGTTCCCATCGAATTGAACTCGAAACTGATCCAAGGTATTTTGCCACGATGTTTTTAATATCGTTTTAATTTTAGTTTTGGTAAAGAAGGGATTATTTTGGCATGATTGGGTATGGGTAAGGGTTTAGTGATGTTTTTGAGAATGGATAAATTTTTGGTGCACCAATACTGGGCAAAAACCATGCATAAGAGAGAGGAGAAAAAAAAAGATACTTAGATTCATCCCTATTTTAACCTGACTTTGAAAGTTTATGGGAATTAATATAGTTGTTCAAATATTCTGAACTTTTTATGGTAGATGGATTGGAATGTGAAAATTACATAGGTTTTTGAATCAAGTGAATCGGAGTTAAAATGAAGAACTTATGGCTGAAATATCGAACCCTATAAAAATCAAGGCTGTTGGTGTAGGTTTCGATTGTTTGACATTTTGACCTAGTTACTGTTCGATTTAGTAAAAACTCTAAACATGAAAGTTGTAGTACATAAAATTATCTTTCCAATTTACTGAAGAGGTCGATTTTTGGATGTATAGAGAAAAAGTTTGGATTTTGGAAGTGAGGTTAAAAACCTGGGCAGAAACTAGGAAGCTGAAACTAGGACTGTTACAACCATGGATTTGGGAAAATTCCCTAGGTTAGAATTGGTTGCTAAAAATCATGAATTTATTGGGTGAAAACTTCTAGATGTAACAAAAATTCTCGTTTTAGAATTGGTCCGTTTCAAGTAGCTTAGCCTAAGATGTAATAAATTCTTCAAGGGACGGTCATGGGAAAACAGTCATTGACAGTTATGAAATAACTGAGATTATGAAAACACAAAAAATGTAGGGGACGACTTAAGGTTTTAATATTGACCTAGAACACTGAATTTGGACATTGAAAACAAAAGTTATGGCTACTGAAGGTCGCACCCAGAACCTGGCTAATTGACCTTTAACTGGGGTTAAGGATGGGTTGAACAAAAAAAAAAGTTAGAGAAATGTTATAAAAAAATTTGTGAGGACCAAAGATGTCCTAAATTAAATGTGGACTGATTGTGGACTATGCATAGGCCAGGTGCGAACCAGGGAACCTATTGTTAAGTAACCGAGCCCGTAAACTGTACGGTAATCAGGTAACAATCATGCCCTAACCTTTCCCTGTGTGGCTCAACTGCGAATGTTTTGGAACGTGAGTAAGAATTTCTAGTTTTACATAAACTTTCATTGCATTGCTGTGGGAAAGGTGCTTGAAATCGAATGAACTGATTGTGCTATGTTGACTCTAATAAGGAGCAAGAACCTATTAACTAAAAAGGACTGAATGGGGCGAGTTTCATGTATTTAAATGAGTTGAAGGCCCTAGCCTTCCCCGGGTAATAAGTGCATGCATGTGAGCAGCCACGTGCTCGGTTGAGATGTGGGTCAGGTTATCAGTAACCACCTATGTTGATGGTAGGCCAGGAGTAGTTAAGCGATAACCGCTTGAGTAGCGGTAGGCCAGGAATGAGTTAAGCGGCTGCGCTGTGACAAGCGTAGGCCATGAGACCCACTGGGGTTGCTCCCCCAAAATCAAATTGAAACTGATGCATGTTGAACTGAACTGTGGAAGTGTGATTATGAAAAGATAAGGAAGGAAGTGTGATACCGGCTTGTGTGCTTGAAAGATGTTTTGCTATCCCTTCCCCTTAAAATGTTTTCAAAAGGAATTTGTGTGCGTGTTTGACTTTTAGTGGTGCATGTTACTGAGTTTATCTCACATTTATAAAACGTTTTGTTTTCAGGTGATATGAGTAGGCCAAGGGCTGGGGATGTCAAATCAGTGTCAGGCACGAATGCTGCAAGACTATAAGTTAGGGTTGGATGGTGATGAATAGTAGTTATTACTAGTTGTTATATTTTTTGGATTTGGTTGGATGTAATCTTCTTTGTATTGAAGATTTTCCCTTTTGTTTATTTTATAAGACTCGGTATCTAGCTTGGTATTTCCAAGAAGGAGATACGGCGGTAACACCCCGCTAGGTTGACCCGCTGCCTTTAAGGATGCTAGGCCTTAAACATGGAACTAGAAATCTGGGGGTGTTACAAAGTGGTATCAGAGCCCAGGTTAATTGACCTGAAGCTCGCTTAAAAGGTGAAAAGAGTAATAATAATGTATAACCCAAAGTCTAGTGGACATGAGGACTACTCGGAGTGTAAGCGTAGGATGGGAAGGGAATGTGTTTATGCATGTTTTTGCTTCTTATGTGTTGTATATGTCTGATATGGGCCTGTTATTGACTAGGATGAACAACGATCGACATTGTGGGTGTATGAGACGGCAATGCCGCTACCAGAGGTTAGGAAAACTGCCTGGGGAGAGTTTGGAGAGCAGGCTAGAACAAGTGGAGATCTTCTTCTTTGCGAGATTAGCTGAGGTTCCTAATGATTGTTTGAGGTTTGGCCAGAACCAAACCTTCTTTTTCCTCTTAACTCTATTAAGGGATCCTATGTGGCACTATAGGATCAACTAGTTATACCCAAAAAGGAGACCTATTGAAATTCTTGGGGGATGCTGTCTTTGTGAGTGGGAACCCATGGAAATAACCCTAAATGAGTTGGTGGATTATCTCATAGACGTAGGACCCTACGAGGAGCCACCCACCCTTGATTCTGAGGATGCAACCCCACCACCATCCCTTGCAGAGGACACTGAGGAGTCCGAAGATGAGAGAGAACCCAGGGTTGAGGAATATAGGGAGGTCACTGAGGATGAGGGTGAATCAGAGGAAGACCTTGAAGAGGACCCCATAGAAGAGGAAGAACCCGTGGAGGAAGATCCCGAGGAAGATCCTAACGAGGATCCCGATGAGGATCCTGAGGAAGACCCTGAGGGAGACTCCGAGATCAGTGAAGGGAAACTGATGAGTGCTGAGGACTTAGAGGGAGACTAAGGAGAGGAAGAGAGGAATCACCCCGCCCAGGACGAGCAAGCCAGTAGCTCGAGGGGAGTAGAGCAAAGGATAAACTCCTTATGGGGAAGAGCAGAGCGTGAGGTGGGAATGAACTATTGGAAGCGAGGCAAGTGCGACCGAATGTGTAGGGGCACCTGCCTATTGGATAACCCCAACCACTGAGAGCTGGAAGCCTTGGGAGGCTATTTTCTTTTTCTTTACCTTTTTTTTGCACAAGTAATAGTAGCGTTGTTGTTTTTCTTTTGTTGTAATAAGGCCACTGTGGCTATTAGGATTAAGCATTGTGATGCAATGAAAGTATTGACATGGAACCTGGATGGAAACTAAAAAAAAAAATCTCATGCAATGAAGTTGCTTTTATGATTTAAATCCTTGTGTACCTGATTATCAAAGATGTGTGCTACGTGGATGTACTGCTGGTGTGATATAAGACACCTGAATTTGATGTAATGTGCTCTAAATGCAATGTTATGCTATGACCAAGTTCTGAGAACTGTTATACAATGCACTGGCATGTACTATGTTATTGGAACTTAGTAAAATATAGGATGTGAACTATTAGGAGAGGAACTAAACCTAAGTTTTTTTCCGAACAGGATGGCGGGAAACAACCACAACGATGAGTCGCAAACGGGACCTAACCCTACAACAAGGGTCCCTATGGACCCGTACATCCCCATGACTACCTTCAGAGAGTGGCTAGAGACCCTACGCCCTCGGAATGGGAATCGATCTCATAGCCACATCGGTGAGACCAACCCACCGTCGAGAGCAGAACTCACCAACTTATTGCTGTTAGAAATGCTGCAAAAGCAAGGGGAGCAACTAAGGCTCCGGAATGAGGAAATCCAAAGATTTATGGATGTTAAAGAGAAGAGAGTGGAAGAGGACAACTCGTACATGTTCAAACGTTTCGCTAACCACCACCCACGCGTTTATGATGGCACCCTCGACCCCAAAACCTTCGAAGACTGGATTAGGGGGATGGAGAAGTTATTTGATGCACTCCAGTGCCCAGAGAACTAGAAGGTAGGATTCGCAGTGTTTTACCTAAAAGACAAGGCCGACCTTTGGTGGGGTATGGTGAGGGAGAGACAAAACGAGCTTGGGTTTGGATGGGGTAAGTTTAAGGATCATTTCTACCCCACCTCCCTCCAAAAGGCTAAGGAGAACGAGTTTATGCAATTGCAGTAGGGGACCATGAGCGATCTCGAGTATGCCTCCAAGTTTATGGAGTTGTCACGTTTTGCCCCAGCCTTCGTAGCTGACGAAAAGATGAAGATGAATAGATTTGAGGCCGGGCTGAATCCGACCATTAAGGAGAGAATGTTGGTGCGGCAGTATGCCTCCTACGTTGACCTGTATGACACTGCGGTCAACATAGAAAGAGCAATAAAGGAGCGCAGTCATTACTTCAATGAACAGAGGGTTACTAAGAGGAAGGGAGATAATCGGGGAACCTTCCAGACGCAGGAGTAGAGCCATAGACCCATTGGGGGACAACACTCGGGTAGTCTCAACTGAGGGGGCCAATATCCCAACACCCGGCCCTAGGTGACCTGTAATGCTTGCGGGAAACCGGGGCATTTTGCAAGGGAATACCGAACTGCAAAGAGGTGCTTCCGCTGTGGGAGCCACCTACACCAAGTGCGAGACTGCCCACTCTCTCCACCGCTTGTCGGGTAAGGACAAGGGCGGAGTCAAGGGCAGGGACAGAACCAAGGGCAAGGGCAGGGGCCCCAGTCGTCATACTAGAGCAGGGGAGGGCAGGCGAGCCACCCCAGTAAGCAGTATCGAGCACCCCGATCGGCTCAGTCTCGACCGTCCAACCCACCACCCCAGGAAGGCAGAGGTCGAGTTTAAGTGATTCATACGGAAGAAGCTGAGACTGCTCCAAATGTGGTGACGGGTACATTTTCTTTCTTAACTCAGTCTGTAAAAGTGATGTATATGTTAAGGGAATAGAGGTCCAAAGCCAATACACATCAAAGGGGAGAGGAAAAGGAAGAATCTAGCTACGGCCAAGGTGGCACGAACGTGCCTTGATGCACGGCCACACCGTGCCACAATGCTGCCCACAAAACCGTGAAGAAGAGAAAAGAAGCACGGTTGGAGGCCTTTGTGGTATAACTCGGTTTTGGGTTATTTTGGTGAATGGGAAATGATGAAAATGGAAGTGTAAGATGGTATTTGAAGTGGAAATGTGTATGGAAGTGGAAGATTAGCTAAGTAAAAGTAATTAAGCACTAATCCATGCTAATCACTTCACTAAGCAAATCATAGAGATGAAACTAGAATAGGATAGAACTAAACCTGAGATTGGATACAGAATCACCACCAACCTTCAAGTTTAGGGCCCTTAATCTTGATTAAGATACAGAATCACCACTTAATCAAGGTTAAGACTCACTTGGACACCACCTTAATTGGCCTAATTAAGGATAAGCAAGCAAGGATTTGTGAGAGAGAAAAGCTGAGTTTCTCAAATGTTCAAGCTGAAAATTCTGAGTTATGATTCTTCCTTGGCCAAAATGGCCTTACATACTAGAGGGAAAGACAATACTAGGCTAGGAAATGTCCACATCACTTTCCTTCCTAGTGAGGAAAAGTATTAGGACTAATCTAAGTACATGATTAGCTAGTAATCAACCGGTTTGACTAAACAAGATTACATCATGCTTAAACTAATACTAATACATCAAACTATGCATCTAACCCTTGTCTAGCTTGATTATACAATACTTAGGCTCATGTTTAACGTTAATACAAGCTGAAAACTGAAGAAACTTGCACATGGGGCAGCCGAAATCCACAACCACTTTACGGCTAGCCAATCACAAGTGAGGAACAAGATATCTTGCCATGCTCTCCCATTGGTTGCTCTTTCCAATGCTTCAACCATTCCTAGGTGACCCTGAGGTGTGTGCCAAGCTTGGGAAGAGTAGCAATTAGTTTGTCTAAGCAAGGTGGCTGGCCATTTGAAGTGGGAAAATCGGTTCAAGTGAACCGGGTTCAAGGGGGGAGCCGGTTCAAGCCGGTTTTTGGTGGATTTTGTTTGGCTTGCAAAAACGTGCATGGCTTGGATTTTAAAGGTGGGGGGGGGGGAACTTTAGGATGTGTAGAATCCCCCCCCAATAAAATCAAGGTTACAAAAGGGTTTTGAGGGTTAATTAGCTGAATACTGCAAATCGTACAAAACCGGGGCAAAATGGAGTCACTTGGAAAATGACCTTGATCTTCAATCCTTTTGAGGGAATGACTTGAAACTCATTCTTGGACCTGCAAAACAATATCAAAAGGATTCCAAAAATGGGAAAACGTTAGGGCTAAGCTACAATGTAGCTTAGGAAATCAGATACACAAAACCGGGCACTTTGAAGCTAGTGAACCCGTTTGTGCTTGCTTCACTGTCTTGCAATAACTGAGTCATCTTCTTCACTTGGGATCTTGTTCTTGGACGTGAAGGAGTTGAATCATTAGGGACAAGATCTTCAGTGGCTAGGTTTCCATCAAAAAGTCTTATTTGATTCGGGTGCCGCGCATTCCTTTATTTATGCTAAACTAGTTGAGATCCTGAAATTAAGCCCTACTCAAAAATCCTCCCTGCTATCTGTGATGCTCCCTGATGGGAAAACGGTGTCGTGCGAGGAGCTATATGAGGGTCATCCTATGAAAATGTATGAATGTGAATTCCCAGCGAACCTGTATAAGTTTGAGTTGACGGACTTTGGGATTATCTTGGGAATGGATTGGCTTTCCAGGTATCAAGCTCAAATAGACTGTTGTAAGCAAAAGATCACCCTAAGAGGGCCCAATGGAGTAATGCTAGTGCATAGGGGGCAGAGGCCCAGAATTGGGAACAAAGTTGGTGTCAGCGTTAAGAGCTCACAAGCTGTTGGGCAAGGGATGTGAAGGGTTCCTGTGTCACGCAGTCAAAACCGAGAGTGCGGGCCCTTCGTTAGAAGACATCCCTATAGTGAGGGAATTCCCAGAAGTATTCCCCGATGAAATTCCTGGAATGCCACCTCTTAGAGAGGTGGAGCTTTGTATAGACCTGACCCCCGGAGCCACCCCTATTTCTAAGGCACCTTATCGGATGGCACCAGCTGAGCTTAAGGAATTGAAGTCACAGTTGGAGGAACTTCTAGAGAAGGGTTACATCCGCCCTAGTACGTGTCTATGGGGACCCTCGGTCTTATTTGTGAAGAAGAGGGATGGGACCTTGAGGTTGTATAAAGACTACTGGGAGTTAAATAAGATAACGGTTAAGAACCGTTATCCCCTGCCCAGAATAGACGATTTATTTGACCAACTTCGGGGTGCGGGAACCTTTTCTAAAATTGACCTCCGATCGGGGTACCATCAACTCCGAATCAAGGATGAGGATATACCCAAAACGGCATTTCGTACCCGATACGGCCACTATGAGTTCGTAGTTGAAGCAAATGGCATGCCTATATGTTTGAGCTAAAAATGTGCTATTTTTAAGGTACTTTTTCACCGATTTTATGCTCGTTTTAATAATAATTTTTTTAGGTTTTTAATTGATTTTATTTTATTTTGCAGATTTTTAATAAATATGGGAAAAGGGCTGAAAATGGCGAAAAATACGAGAAAAATGGGAAAAATGATGGGAATTCAAAAACCGGTCCAAAATTCCAAGAAAATCGGCCCAAGCAACGAAAGAAAAAAAAACCAGACCGGTCCAGGAAAATCGGACCGACCGGTTCGACTTAAACCCGGTTTAGAGAAAACCGGTTTACTAAAATCCCCTTTCCCTTTCTTTTTTTCGTCTTCGTTCTTCTTCTTCCCCATTTCCCTGAAACCCGACCCCCTAACCCAGAACCTGCGACCCACAGAAACCCTCACAACCTCCATCTCCCATCTCGCTCCTCTTTCTCTCTCTATCCCATTCCCTCTCTTCGAGCACATCAACTTCGAAACCCAGAAACCACTCAGCCCATCGAAACCCCAAACCCACAGAATCCCCAAACCTAGAAACCGACCCACAGTAACCCCCATCCACCGAAACTCCGAAACCACCTTCGTCCAACCCCAACCCACCACCGCATTTCACGCTGCAAACTCCATGTCTACACCTTCGATAGCTTCATCGTCACCATCCACGACACCATCGCAATCGAAGGCTGGAGATCGAGGGCTCGGGTATAAAAGGAGGAAGAGACCATTGAAGCTGAGGTTAGGTAATTTAGGAGTAGGTAATTTAGGTAGGTAATTAGGAGTAGGATTAGGATTTTAATTCCGTTTTTTAGGTTTAGATTTAGTTTAATTTCGTATTTAATTTCGATTTCATATTCGAATTTCAGATTTAATGTTTATTTTCAGATTAGGGTTTTGACTTTGAGTTCCAAATTTCGATTGTTTTTGGGTATTTGAATTTATGTAGCTAGGTTTGAATTGTTGCTTTCGAATGGTATTATAGGATTCCAGTTGTAACTGCAAGAATTTTTGGGTTATTTCGTTGGTTTCCCTTCGATTCCCCCCTCCCCTGATTCGTTTTCTGTTCCGGTTCCTCACGGTGAATCTACACCATGTCTGGGCTGATTCTGGCACCCCCTTTGGTGGCTAAGGATGCTGAATGAGCTAGGTTTGCAATCCCTCCCCTACTGTTGTTTTCGGTTCAGGTTATACTTCGATTTGGTTCTGTCAATCTTACTATTGTTTCTCTGTTCTGATGTAGTCGGGTTATCCCTGCTATTTCGATTCTGCTCAATTCATTCATGTTGTTTTCTTTGCGTTCTGTTTCAATCTGTTTATTCATGCTGCTGCTTGTTTGTGTTCTGTTTTGATGTTTCGGTTGAGCTTGGTATGGATTGATTTTAGTAACGTAATGTTTGATGCTGCTGCTGAATGCTGCTCAACTCAGTCTGAGTTTAGTTTACTGGTCTTGGTATTGGTTTAGTTAGCTACTGAATGTTGATTGATGTTGAATATTAGTTAGTTACTGATTTTGAAGATTGGTTTAATAAGTTAATTTTTTTTTTGGTTGAATGAACGCTCAAGTTTGATTTAGTTGTTTTAGTTTGGTTTAGTTATTTTCATTGATGTTGCTTAGCTTAGTGTAATTAATTAGTTTAACTGTTTTGTTTTAAATGACCATAATCTAAACGTCTTCCCTGTGGACCGACCCTCAAAGTACTACGACTGACAATCGGGTGCTTGAGGTTTCTCCTTTCTTTAGTTTAGTTTTCACCCCCTCAAAAACCACCTACACTACACAAGTCCAAGAGAACTCACAACTCCTCCTTAATGCTCGCAAGCTCCATCAAAGGGGACTTGGCCCTTGTGCTGAATTGGAACTTCAATTCCAACCTCATCCTAAACCTTTAGCATGTGTTACTCTTTTATTTTGGGAAGGTCAAGGGGCCTTCTAAAGGGTTTAGTCCATCAAAATGAAGTTAAAACCTCGGAGATAATAAAGAAGCCCCAAAGCAACAGGTTGTATGTTAACGACAAATTAGCCCGATTTTAACCCGATTTTGTGGGCTTAATTATGCAAGTTTAGAATGGGTTTAAAATGCTGCAAGCCCACTTTTTGGGAACCTTATTATGTCAACTAAAAGGGCATAAAAAGAGTTCTAGGCTAAGGCATTGGGTCATAGATCAAGTGGAGCCTTTTTCTACATGCAACAGAAACGATCCCCGCCTACACATGCTGCACATTTTGCCCCATATATCCCAAACAGTAGCTGCAAATTGCCTGCAACAGGAACCATGTGAAAGCAGACTTTCTAAGCTTTCTAGGAAGGTCTATTTCATCAGATTTGGTCAAGGAACCTAGGATATATAGCTGTTTAAAGTTGACCTAGGTAAATTGAAAAGTGCTGACAAAAAGTAAAAAGCACTTTTCAGCTTTAGTTTTTTGCTTTTTGGTCCTCCCCCTTGCTTTATGGTCATTTGAAGGCTGGTTTGCTGCTTTCTTTGGCTTGTATGAGGCTCCCCTATATAAGGGAGGCCTTACGAAGTAAGAAAGGGTTGTTGAATGATAATACAAAGAAGCTTAAGCTTTCTCTTTCTCTCAAAATCTTCAGTTCTCTTTATCCTTTCTCAAAGGTGGTGAGTCTTGAGTGGAATCCTTCATGGAATTATGGGTGGCGTAGCCTTTAAGCAATTCTTGGTGGATCCTTAGTCTTGATTGGTGGCCAAGCCTTTAAATCAAGTCATATCTTGTTACAAAGCAAAAATTTGCAACTAAACTCAAGCAAACTACATTCGGCCCATTAGCACACGCTCCATTTGGTATTAGAGCTAATCCAAGTTGGTGTTCTCGAGTTTATATCACATTTCCTTGCTTTGGGTTTCATCCTTGTCAAGTTTTCCTTCACCCTGGTTATGAAAACCATAGTGAAGCTACACCTCTCTCTAGCTTGAACTTCTCAAAACAACCTTGACCAAACACCTTCATAAGCTCACAAACCCTTAAACCACACATGCTTTCCCCCCAAAATACCTCCTTTAACCCTCAAAGCACCCCCACAAAACAACCAAACACAAACCCCCACCCAAAATCCCCCCAAAATCAACCTACACAAAAACCGTGCAAAACGGCCGAAGTGTGGCATGGCCACACCGTGCGCATAAGGACAAATATGCCACCACCACCTTGCTCCAGAAGTTGAGCACCGTCACCCCGTGCCTCCCAACACGGCTGTGCCACCCCTTCCCCAGCCTAATTCCATACCGTGGCCCCTAGCACGCCTGTGCCTCCTCCTATCCGAGCCCTAACCTCTCCTCTTCTCCTTTCCCACTTTCACCATGTCTAATGAGAAAGATCTCTCCACTAGTTCTCCCCAATCGGCAAGGGTACCAAGGGATATGAGCCTAGAACAATCTCATATCATGAGACAAGACAATGCCATTCTAGCCTTGCAACAAAGTGTGAGGCAAATTAGTAGGCAACTTGAGCAAATGACCAACCAATTTATGGTCCTCCAAAGTGGCCAAAGAGCTCAAGAGCCTATTGATGATGGAGATGAACAAGGCTTCTCTAGTGACTCAAGCATGGGAAGTAATCCAAGAAGGGGAGGTAGAAGACCTCCTATGGATGAGTTTAGGGACATCAAAGTGGAACCCCCGGAGTTCAATGGCAGCTTGAATCCCGATGAGTTCCTTGAATGGGTTCAAGCCTTGGACCGAATCTTTGAAGCTAAAGGATATGATGATCATAAGAGTTTCAAGATTACTAGCCTCAAACTTACAAGGTATGCCTCCTTGTGGTTTGAAAATGTCAAGAAGCAAAGGGCTAGAGAAGGAAAAAGGAAGATCAACTCATGGGAGAAGCTTAAGTCTCTTATGAACAAGAGATTTCTCCCTCAAAGCTACAAGCAAGACATCTACAACCGGCTATTCTCACTCAAGCAAAACAACATGAGTGTGGGTGAGTACATGAGTGAGTTTGCGCAACTCCTTTTGAAGGGAGGCATCCATGAACCCCAAGAGGAAACCGTGGCTAGGTTTCTCAATGGGTTAAGCCCTCTTAATGCAAGAAAGGTGGAACTTCAACCCTATTTCACCTTGGATGATGTCTTCAAGCTAGCTCTCAAAGTTGCGAAGAGAAAGAAGGAAAAGAAGATCTTCACCAAGCCATTTCCAAGGGAGCAAGTAAGTTCAAAGCCCCCATTCAAGCCCTTCTTTCCTCCTAAACCTGAAGGTACCTCACGGGTTGACAAGGGCAAGACTTCCCACACCCAAAGAATTGCCTAAGAAACTTGAAGGCAAGAAGTGCTTTAAATGTCAAGGGTATGGACACTTCCAATATGATTGCCCCAACCGAAGGGTTATGACCATACAAGAAGTTGAGGAAGTAGATGCCCTATTGATGGAAACTCAAGAGGAAGCTCATGAGGAAGAATCGGACTCCATGGAAGAAGAGACTCAACTTGAGGCCGATGAAGGTGAGTTACTTATCTTGAGGAGGGTTTTACACACCCAAGACACTCCTTATGACAAAGCTCAAAGAGACATGATCTTTCACTCCCGGTGCACCATTCAAGACAGGGTTTGCAACTTGATTATTGATGGAGGAAGTTACACCAACGCGACCTCTACCACACTTATTAAGAAGCTTGGCATTCCTACTATTTCACATCCCAATCGTTATTCTCTCAAATGGCTCAATGATGGTGGCGACATTAAGGTATCTAAGCAAGCACTCATCTCTTTTTCAATTGTTAGAAAGTATAAAGATAATGTGCTTTGTGATGTGGTACCCATGAATGCATGCCATATACTCTTGGGTCGGCCTTGGCAATTTGATAGACATGTTTTGCATGATGGGTTCAAAAACACTTACTCTTTGGTCATTGATATGGAAAAGGCAATCTTAAACCCATTACCCCTAAACCAAATCCACAAATCAAAACCCAGGGTGGGAAGTGAGAAAAAGAGAGTCCTTCTCATGTTGAGTGAAACACGGGTTGAGAAAGCTTTAAGCAAGGGTAAGCAAGTCCTCGCTTTACTCATGCTTGAAAGCAACAAAAGAGAGGAAGTGACTCCTTTACATCCTAAAATCATTCCCCTCATCTCACAATACCAAGATGTCTTCCCACAAGACCTAGCCCCCGGCCTCCCTCCAATTCGAGGCATTGAGCATCAAATTGACCTCATTCCCGGTGCCCCACTTCCAAACAAAGCGGCCTATAGATGTAACCCTTAAGAGACCAAAGAGCTTCAAAGGAAAGTTGATGAATTATTGGCTAGAGGTTATGTGAAGGAGAGCATGAGTCCTTGCTCGGTCCCGACTTTGTTAGTGCCTAAGAAGGATGGGTCATACCGCATGTGTGTGGATAGTAGAGCCATCAACAACATCACTATCAAGTATAGGTACCCCATACCTAGGCTTGATGACATGCTTAATGAACTCCATGACTCCTCCATGTTTTTCAAAATTGATCAAAGGAGTGGATATTACCAAATCCACATACGGAAAGGTGATGAGTGGAAAACGGCATTCAAGACAAAGGGTGGGCTTTATGAGTGGCTAGTGATGCCCTTTGGCCTCTCCAATGCCCCTAGCACTTTTATGAGAATGATGAATGAGGTCTTGAGGCCTTTTCTTGGCAAATTTGTGGTGGTCTACTTTGATGATATCCTCATTTATCCAAAGAATCAAGAGGATCATCTACATCACTTGGAAGAAGTATTCATGGTTCTAAGAGCTCAAAAGCTCTTTGGCAAGCTAGAAAAGTGTGAGTTCTTTGCGCCCTAAGTCACCTTTTTGGGGTATGTTGTTTCTAGTGATGGCATCTCCATGGACCAAGGCAAGGTGGAAGCTATCAAGTCATGGCCAACTCCCAACACCATCACTGAAGTTCGGAGTTTCCATGGCTTGACATCTTTTTATATGAGATTCATCAAGGGGTTTAGCACCCTCACGACTCCCATCACCAAATGCATGAAGAAAGGTTCTTTTGAGTCGGCCAAGGCCGCCGATGGTGCCTTTGAGAAACTCAAGTCCAAGCTATGTGAGGCCTCGGTGTTAGCCGTTCCCGACTTCAACAAGCTCTTTGAAGTTGATTGTCATGCAAGTGGAGTTGGCATAGGGGCTGTCCTTATGCAAGATCTACGCTCTATTGCCTATTTTAATGAGAAGCTCAATGGTTCAAGGAAGAATTACTCAACATTTGACAAAGAGTTCTATGCATTGGTAAGAGCTCTTGATCATTGGTCTCATTACTTAAGGCCAAAACATTTTGTACTCCATTCGGACCATGAGGCATTGATGTATTTGAATGGCCAACACAAACTCAATCAAAGGTATGCTGAATGGGTTGAGTTCATGCAAAGTTTCTCATTTGTGGCCAAGCAAAAGAAGGGGAGTACCGATGTGGTTGCAGATGCTCTTTCAAGGCGGCATTCTCTACTAGCCGTGATGGAAGCAAGGGTCCTTGACTTCCAATTCATCCATGATCACTACCAAGAAGATGAGGATTTCAAGCCCTACCTCAATGATCAATAGGGCAACAAGCATGGCCCTTATATTCTTCAAGAGGGCTTCTTATTCAAAGGTAACAAGCTATGCATTCCAAAGGGTCCAATCTGAAAGCTTCTTGTCAAGGAGGCGGCCTAGCCGATCATTTTGTGATTTAGCGGGGTATTATCGTAGATTTGTACAAAAATTTTCGAAGATCGCCACCCCGCTTACCAATTTGACTAGAAAGATCACCACATATGAGTGGACGGAAAAGTGTGAGGAAGCTTTTCAGGAGCTGAAGAAGCGACTCACGAGTGCGCTGATACTAGCCCTACCTACTGTGGATAAGGATTTTGTGGTGTATAGTGCTGCCTCAAGGAATGGATTGGGGTGTGTATTAATGCAAGATGGTCATGTTATAGCGTATGCCTCGCAACAGTTGAAGACACATGAGCGGAGTTACCCGACCCATGATTTGGAATTAGCGGCAGTGGTATTCGCTCTCAAAATCTGGAGACATTACTTGTATGGTGTTCGTTGTGAGGTGTTTACCGACCATCAAAGTCTGAAGTATCTATTCTCACAAAAGGATCTGAATCTGAGGCAGACTAGGCGGCTCGAATTCCTAAAAGACTATGACATCCATTTCCAGTACCGCCCAGGAACGGCCAACGTAGTGGCGGATGCATTGAGTCGTAGGCTGTACCCGACATTGAGTGGATTAATAGTGCTTTCGGATGATTTGTGTAAGGAATTTGGGAGGTTAGAGCTTGACGAAGTTACCCCAGGGGCTAAACCTACGCTTTACGCCCTGGAGGTACAACCTACCCTGATAGAAGAAATCCAAACGGCGCAGCCCACCGACCCGCAGCTTGAGCGAATAAGAGATGAGATATTGGTAGGAAAAGCACCTGGGTTCGTAATCTATGAGGATGGTACCATGCGATTCCACAATCGGGTGTGCGTTCCAGCCGTGGAGGAGTTGAAGAGGAAAATCCTGGATAAGGGGCACAATACTCTACACTCGGTACACCCTGGGGGTAATAAGCTGTATAAAGACCTGAAGCAGATGTTTTGGTGAAGTAATATGAAGCGGGAAGTAGCTGATTATGTGGCAAGGTGCCTGACCTGCCAGCGAGTGAGGATAGAACATCAGTGACTGGCAGGACTTTTACAGTCGCTGGATGTCCCTGAGTGGAAATGGGACTCCATATCTATGGATTTTATCGTAGGTTTGCCGTTGACTCAACGAAAACATAATGCAATTTGGGTCATAGTGGATAGGCTAACAAAGTCAGCTCATTTTGTTGCATGCCAAACACATGGACCTTGGATCAACTGGCTCGAGCATACCTCGAAGAGATAGTGCGGTTGCATGGGTTACCTAGTTTCATAGTATCAGATCAAGATAACCGATTCCAATCGAGATTCTGGCAGAAACTGCAAGAAGCATTCGGAACATTGCTACAATTTAGTACTGCACTTCACCCCACAACCGATGGCCAGACGGAACGTACCATCCAAACCTTGGAGGATATGTTGCGTGCTTACGTTTTAGACTTTAAGGGCCCGTGGGACGAACAACTAGCCCTCATCGAATTCTCTTACAACAATAATTACCACGCGAGGATTGTTATGGTCCTGTACAAGGCATTGTATAGGAGAAAGTGATGAACCCCGCCCTTTTGTAAACACGGAGACAACCTCACCGTCGCTCCAAGGCTCCCCATCATTTATATATATATATATATATATATATATATATATATATATATATATA
>JACYFF010031955.1:64614431-64629431 GCA_017589665.1 Selenicereus undatus
ATATATATATATGTATATGTATATGTATATATGTATATATGTATGTAGATATATATATATATATATATATATATATATATATATATATATATATGTATATATATATATATATCTATATACATACATACATATATATATATATATGTGTGTATATTTATATATATATTTATATATATATATCACTATAAAAAAACACCAAATAAAGACGGAATCAGCGACGGAATAAGGTTTACCAGCGACGGAATTGGAAACAGAAGACGGCTGTCGGATTTTCGCTCGTCACTGAGTATCTGGCGACGGATTCGGCGATAGAAAGTGCGACATACTTTTTGTTTGGTGGTACAGGGTGGTGATGGAATGGAAAATCCGTCGCCAACAGCGTCGGAATTTTCGTCGCTGATGGCGACGGATTATACGTCTTGTCGCCACCTTCTGCCTAAAAAAAAATAAAATTTTTCCTTTCCGTCATCATTCCGTCAGTAGGTTTCTTATTTTTTGAAAGTAAAAACGCTTCTTTTTTATCTTATTCCTTCCTACATGCATTTCAATCCTTGCAAGAAATTTACAAGATGTTTAAAGTCAATCAACATCCAATGGCTTCGAATATGATTTCATTCGAAGCATTGTCAACAATTTCAAGCCACACAAAGGTGGAATATCACATCCAACGCAACAATTCCAACCAAGGGTTTTCAATTCACAAATCACAAGTTCCAAACAAAGTTTCTACATATCACAAACCACAAATCCAAACAAACTAGAAGTTGCTAGTAATTGAAAGTAAAGTTATATGTTTGCAGAAGAGGGAGAAGCAAGCACCAAATGGGAGGAAAATGAAATAAGCACCAAGGGGAGGGGAAGCAAGCAGCAAGAGATGTACTCCATAAAGAACCAAGCAGGAGATCCACCAACTAGAGGAAAACTACTACCAACTCAATCACTAAGGTGAGGATCATCCTCTTCCTCTTCTGCTTCCTTTTCCTCACCCTCTTCCTCATTATGTTGCGAGTGATGAGTAAATGGTGGCTAAGATCCCGAGCCAGAAGCTTGTTGCATTTGAAAAAAAGCTTGGAGGCGCTGATCAATGCTCATCATTTGTTGGCTCAGTTGTTGGTTGCTTTGGGTGTGCAATTTGTTGGATTCCTCCAGTTGCTTACATTTCTCCATAAGCAACCGGTAGCTTTGAACTTGTGAAGTTAGCTCACCCCCAAGTTGGTTACTACACCCCTTAAGTCATTAAGCTCTTGTTGCGATGAAGTATAATCGGTACGTGCTGACAGACATTTAAGTGAAGTACACATTAGTATTGCAATTAAGTAAATTCATCGTAGAACTATGTTCATTGAAACTTTAATATGAAAACTATATCGGCTCTTTGAGTAGGACTGAAGTAATCGGATTCCCTAATGTGGACAACCTCATCACCAATGCCATAAATACGACACTTCTTGTTCTTGAACGTCTTCACCCAAAAGTCATTTGGGTTTGGAAGTGGCTGATTTGGATCTTGAGAAGTGCCATCCCCAGTCCCTTAAGAGTTGATAACATTTTGAAAATCACGTTCAAAGGATTCCTACAATATCGCAACATGCGCATGAAATCATGTATATCACAATTAATGAAAGTAAAGTATTCAAGTTCATGTTGAACTAACAATCAAGATTGAGAACAGCTAATTACTTACATATGTTTGTTGTGATTTCTTGTCAACCCAAGGGGCATCTTCTTTGCCATGGAGTTTGTGAGTGCGGCTAAATAATTCAACAATGGTGGGCTCTGTCCCAAGTTGTTCCCTCTATGTATGTGCCAGAAAGAATGATGTCAAGCACAAGACAAAATACAATATTAAACTTAAAGAAATACATAGCAAATTCATTTACCAGACGCCGCCTATGCTCATGCATAGGGATCGAGCCATAGGTGTGGAGAGATGGGCCACAAATTTTTGGAGTTCCCAGTAGGTTCTTTTGGGCCGTTTCACGCAATTTCTTGTAATGTTCATTCGCCCAATGCTGTTGGAGTCCATCCCATTAAGCATCACCGAGCCAAACAGGCTTCTTATTATGCTTCCTTACTTTGCCAAAGAAGTCTCTCAAGCGTGCATTGCCTCGGTTTTCAAAATTCTTTCTTATATGGTTCTTATGGACCGGATCCCAAGTAAACCACTTTTGCAATTATGAAAACAACAAACACATCAAATAATACAATAGTAATTTATCACGTTCACGAAAACTGTTAATGCTTAGTCACTATAGTTACCTTGAACTCTCCAAACGACAAATCTTGTACTGGTTTGGGCACTTTACTCCAATTAGGCCAAGCTTCGTCATATTTGCTTTGAAATATGAGCAAAATCCTACTAATAGCGCCATCATTGGGGAGAAACCTAATTAAACAAAACACATTAAATTGATTACTTGTGATGCAAAATTTATGCAGTAGTTCATAAGATATAATAATTGAAGACTTACCCGTTACCATCTGGCTCAATCTAAGTCTTAGCTCGAGTGCTCCCGTGACTCGATTGTGGTTCACTTTCACCAGTTGCAATGTTGTCTTGGGAGTGGTTTGTGTTAGGGTCAATGGGGTAGGGAGTAGGCTGCACAGTGTTCACAAAATGGTGGTTTGGAGGAATGTTGTAGGCAAATTGGCCGTACATGGTGCTTTGGTTTGGAATGTATGACGTCTGATGATGGAAAGCCCCAAATGGGGGAGGCATTGGTCCTGAAATACCTAGTATGTAAGTAGCCATTGTGGCTTCTGTCTGAACTGGTATATGAGGTACCTGGAAGGAAGATGGATCAATATCCATTGCGGTCGGATCTACGACTAAACTCCTACGCCCTTGTCCTCTACCTTGAGGGGAGGACTTACCTTGATGAGAACTGGAATCCATACTTGAAATAGGTGACAACAAATGCAAGTACAAATATATAATGATTGCACATATAAACCGTTTACTCATACATCATAATAGGTACGTAAGTAACACATATTTTGCAAAACTCATTCATACAATATAAGTAAAGTCACAACCAATTGTTTGACATGCAAAGTACTCAAATGCATAAGAATTCATATGCACTGAATGATCTGCATCATCATCATCATCATCAATCTCATCGTCATCATCATCATACAAATGCAAATTTTCTTTTGCTTCATCTGTTTCATTACTGTCATCCCACTCCCCCTTTTCATCACCCTCATCATTCTTTACCTCATCTATCTCATCATTACCATGAATGAATGAAAACCCCATTTCATCATTAATCTCTTCCGGTGGTGCACTTTCATCCACTAATAATGCAAGTATGGTATCATTCACAGGTTCGACGATAGTCGTCATGTCCGTTTGTTGGTACGTAGTAGGTAGAGTGTACTACTTATCCGCTCTCGCCCTTGGTTTGGTTGGTATGATAACAAGCCAAGTGGCCTTATCCCTTGAGCAATCTGCATGTGGCAAGAAGTATACTTGTGATGCGGTGTTTGGGAAAATAAATGGGTCGTACTTTCAGTACCTCCTTGTACGGTGGACCTCAATAAGTTTGCTTAGTTTATTAGATCATGTCTCACGATTCAATGTGGGATCAAACCACTCACAACTGAATAGCACACATCATTTAAGTGGTTTGCTTACGTACTCAAGTTGGATAATATCCTTCAGTACACCATAATAATCATTTTCAATATCACCTTCCCCAGTGCCACAAACACTAAGACCACAATTATATGTTTTTTTCCCGACGCTGCGAGCTTCTGTGTGGAATTTGAATCTATTTACTCTATATGCCATCCACGTTAACACATACCGATTTGGCTTCGCAACCAATTGTGTCAAGTAGCAATGCTTGTTGGTGTCGAATAGTTGAATATAATGCACCTAAGGTGACATAACATGTGGTTTTAGTTAATACAATGCACCTAATTAACTGTTATGTTAAAATTATGAATAAATGAGTTCTAATACTTACATTCTAACTAAACCAATCTGCAAAATGAGTTTCGATGATGGTGTCGACATCAGCATCGGAGACATTGGGACGTGTAGTTCTGACTTATTCTGTCAAAATTCTGTCACATTTTATAAAGCCTATTAATATACTTGCGCTCCGAATGATAAACTCAATTGGAAGTGAGGATACCACTTACCCTATATAAGGTTTAACTTCATCACAATTTAACAGCACGTGAAGATGGACAACAATATATTCGACATCTGTGAGATACCTTGATCTTTCCCTACCAATAGCGATCCCTTGCGGTTCAAACAGGGCTAGAGTTGGAAAATGATTAATATTTTCATCGCCATCCTTATTTCTCCTGCAGCTAATGTGCATGGAGGGCGCATTAGAGCCGAAGTAATAGCAGGTGAAGAATGTCCTCTAAGCTTCTAGGTATGCTTCTGTGATTGAACCTTCAGGACACGCTCGTTGCTTTATCTTTTTCTTCAATCGGCCAAAGAACCTACCAAATTCGCAATTGCATTCACTTCTAAGTGATTCCACGTATAAGAATTGAGATAAGGTTTCATCGATTATAGTGTACTTTACCTCTCAAATGGATATATCCATCGGTATTATACCTGACCACCTAGTTGAGCCTCTTCTGCCAAATGCACTGGCAGGTGCTCCAATACATTGAAAAAGCCAGGAACGAAAATGGTCTCTAACTTACACAAAGTGATGACAATGTTACGATGCATTTCCTCAAGCATATCCTCTCGCAATGTTGTTGAGCATAAGTTCTTGAAGAACTGGCTTATCTCAATAAGAGGTTTCAACACATCATCTGGGAGCACACCAAATGTAATTGGTAAAAGAGTCTCCATGAACACCTGACAATCATGACTTTTTATGTTGTTGAACTTAACCTTATTAGGGTCCACGATATTCCTCAAATTAGAGCAATATCCATAAGGCATTTGAAGCTCCTTCACCCATTCACACAACTCTCTTCGTTTATCCATAGGAAGTACGAATTTCGCTTTTGGTTTAACCGGCTTACCACTTGGGCCTGAAGGTAAATGTAATTCTAGTCTATCACATATTTCTCCAACATCCATTCTTGATTTGGCATTGTCCTTTGTTTTCCCATGGACATCCATAACAGTGTTAATAATGTTCTCGAAGAAGTTCTTTTCAATGTGCATCACATCCAAATTATGGCGGAGCAGTTGGTGTTGCTAATAAGGCAACTCCCAAAATATGTTCTTCTTCGTCCAGTTGTGCTCATTTTTCTTAAATCTTGGTATGACAAAGTCACCATTTGTAGTTACCATTGGGTAATCTTCCACCTCGGCATAAAGTTCTTCCCTAAATAGTCAGCGAGGAGGACCCCCTATAACAATTCTGTCTTTCCTAAATGTTGTTCTATTTCTTCTGAACGCATGATTCCTTGGTAGAAAACACCAATGACAATCGAACCAGGAGAATTTACCTCCATTTCTCAATCTCAAACCCATTTGCGATTTCATACATACAGTACATGCCAATTGGCCATTACTAATCCACTTAGATAACATTCCATATATGGGGAAATCATTGATGGTCCGCATAAGTGCAACCTTCATCTGAAATGTATGCCCCGTAGAAATGTCATAAGTCTCAACTCCAACATCCCACAACTCTTTGAACTCATCAACAAGAGGTTGTAAATATACATCTATCTTGTTCTTGGGATTTCTGGGGCCAAGGATTAAACAAGTCAAGAACATAAATGGTGCGGTCATACACATTTCAGGGGGGAGGTTATAAGGTGTAACTACCACCGACCAAATGGAGTATGATCTTGAAGACAATGTGTAAGGATTAAATCCATCAGCACATAAGCCATGCCTCACATTTCGAGGCTCTGCAGCAAATTCAGGGTACTTAGTATCGAAATGTTTCCATGTTGCCCCATCTGATGGATGACATAAAATATCGTCCTCATGTCGATGTTCATAATGCCATCTCATGTGCTCTCCAGTACTTCTTGATGCGTACAACCTCTGCAGTCGAGGTTTTAACGGCAAGTAATGCATCCTCGACTATGGTAATGGATTCTGATTCCTTTGTTGTGACCTTTGCCTCTTCCATCTTGAATGTTGATGTATGTGCTAAGGGAAAACACTACCCAAGCCAACACACAACAAAAGGAGGCTAAAACTTAAGACTTAGTCACGGCCAAGGGTGGCATGGTTGTGCCTATATGCACGGCTACACCGTGCCACTTTGCTGGTCACAAAGCCGTGAGGGAGCCAAAGGAGCACGGTTTGGGTGCTCTTGAAGTTGGCTTTGGCTTTGCTCTCTTTTGTGATGAATAAGTTGTGAAACTGGATGGAAATGGAGGTATTTGAAGTGGGAGTATGAAGGGATACGGAAGATAAGCTAAGTGAAATGAATTAATTTAAAATCCAAGCTAATTACTTCACTTAGTAAACCGTGGGAATCAAACTAGAACAAGATAGAACTAAACTCTTGATTGGATACAGAATCACCACCAAACTTTGAGTTTAGGGCCCTTAATCTTGATTAAGTTATAGAATCACCACTTAATCAAGGTTAAGACTCACTTGGACACCACCTTAATTGGCCTAATTAAGGATAAGCAAGCAAGAGTTTGTAGGCTTGAAAGTAAAGCTCTCAAAATTGAAATTTTACTTCAATGGGGGAATGACTTAGCTATGGCCGTATGAAGGCCTTATGGATGTAGCAAAATAAAGTCTAAGGTAAGCAAGCAAGTTAGCAAGCATCTCTCCTTTCCTTACTAGTGAGGAAAGGTGTTAGCTTAGCTTAATTACAACCGGTTACAACCTAAACAAATTACAAACAAGCTTAACTATTGCTAATACATCAAATCATGACTTTAAACCTTGTTTAGGTTGATTACACCATACTTAGCTATTGATTAAGCACTAATATACTCAACAAAGGAAGCTAGTAGCGCATGGGCAGCCAAAATCCTTGCTCCACTTTACGGCTAGCCAATCAAGTTGAAGAGACAAGATATTTTGCCTTGCATTCTCATTGGTTGCTCTTTCCCATGTATGTACCAATCCAAGGTGACCTTGAGGGGCGTGCCAAGCTTGGAGAGTGTGCCAATCATCTTGTCTAGTGAGAGAGTCGACCGTTTTGGGTGAGGAAAAAAATCGGGTCTAGTGAACCGGGTTCAAGGAACCATGGCTGGTCGGTTTTGAAGCAATAATTTAGTTTAGCAAAAGTGGGCATGATTTGGATTTTAAACATAGGGGGAGTAATTTTAGGATGTGTATAATCCCCCTCCCCCACCAAGAAATCAAGGTTAGGATGTGTTTAAGTGGGGTAATCAAACACAAACTTTTAATCGTGCATATGGAGGGCAATCTGGGACGGTTTGGAAAAATGCTTTGATTCTTCATCCTCTTGTGTGCATGATTTGAAATCAATGATTGGACTTGATTGTAGACTTCTTGAGGATTCCAAAAATGCAAAAATTCATGACATAAGCCATGGTTAGGCCTAAGTAATGAGATTGACAAAACCGGGCATTTTGACGCATGATAGCCTATGAACACCTCCTTGAATATCATGGCCATTTTGAAGCAATGCTTGTAACTTGGAGTGTGTAATGGACCTTGAACGAGTTGTTGGACCCTCTTCCCTGGCAATGGGGGTGGGGACTCGATCATCCTCCCCTTGTTGAGAAGATTTGATCCTCAAATCGATAAGGTAATCATCGTCTTGCTAAGCTTGCAAATCAGCTACGTTGAATGTGGCTGAAACTCCATAGTCACCTGGAAAATCAACTTTGTAAGCATTTTCATTAATACGTTCAAGTACCTCAAATGGACCATTAGCTCGTGGCATTAGCTTATTCTTCCTCTTGGATGGAAATCTCTCCTTTCTAAGGTGAATCCACACAAGGTCTCCTGGTTGGAATACCACTTGCTTCTTGTGCTTGTTGGCATGAGCTTGATAGGCTTCATTGGTCTTCTCAATCTTGCTCCTTACCAACTCATGAACCTTCTTGATGTGTTCTACCCTTGCAGCTGCATCAGGATGTGGCTTCTGATCAAATGACCTTGGAATAAGATCAAGTGGACTAAGGGGATCAATTCCATAGACCACCTTGAATAGGGAAAGACCAATTGTCTTGCTTGGTGTCCTGTTGTAAGCAAACTCTACATGTGGTAAAAGCAAATTCCAGGCTTTGGCATGAGGCTTAATCAAAGCTCTTAGGAGAGTCCCTAAGGTTCGATTAGTAACCTCAGTTTGCCCATCAGTTTGTCGATGACAAGCAGTACTATATTTCAGCTTAGTACCTAACTTTTTTCATAAAGTAATCCAGAAATGACTCAAAAACGTGGTATCCCTATCAGAAACAATTGACCTTGGAATACCATGTAACCTTGTTACCTCTTTGAAGTACTACTCAGTAATATGTGTAGCATCATTGGTCTTGTTGCTTGGAATGAAATGAGACATCTTAGAAAACCTATCAACCACAACAAAGATAGAATCTTTGTTCCTTTGTGTTTTAGGAAGTCCAAGAATGAAGTCCATACTTACATCAACCCATGGAGAGGTAGGAATAGGTAATGGAGTGTATAAACCTTGAGGTAGTGAATGACTCTTGGCAACTTGACATGTTCCACAGCTCTTTAAAATATCCTGCACATCACGTTCCATACCTGGCCAATAATAATGTTCTCTTAGCATAATAATAGTCTTATTCTCACCATAATGTCCAGCTAAGGAACCTCCATGAACTTCTCGAATCAGCAACTCTCTTGTACTACACTTGGGAATACATAGCTGAGTAGCTTTGAATAGAAAACCTTCTTGTACATGAAAATCTCCTTTGGGGTGTTTTGAACAAGCAACATATAATATCCCAAAGTCTTCATCATTGGCATATAAGACCTATAAATGCTCAAAACCAAGCACACAAGCATCTAGCTTAAACAATAAGAGATACCTCCTGGATAGAGCATCTGTACCTTGATTGAGTTTACCTGACTTGTGCTTAATGGTTAAGTGATATGACTGCATAAACTCAACCCATTTGGCATGCATGGAGTTTAACTTATGCTGGCCTTAAATATACTTCAATGCTTCATGGTCAGAATGTAAGATAAACTCACTTAAAATAAGATAATGATTCCAATGCTCTAAACATCTCACAATAGCATAAAACGCTTTATCATAAGTGGAGTATTTTCTTCTAGAATCACACAATTTCTCACCAAAGAAGGCTAGAGGTTTACCTTCTTGTGTAAGAACTCCACCAATACCTACACCAGAGGCATCACATTCAACTTCAAAGACTTTATTAAAACATGGCAATGACAACACCAGTGCTTGAGTAAGCCTAGCTTTGATCTCTTCAAAGGCAGATTGAGCTTTTGGATTCCACATAAAGGACATACCTTTGATAACTTCAGTCATAGGAGCCATAATAGTGCTGAAATTCCGAATAAACCTCCTGTAGAAAGAAGCTAAACCATGGAATGCTCTAACATCATGAATACTCTTAGGTATAGGCCAAGAACGAATGACTTCTACCTTACCTTCATCTACCTTTATACCATCTTTAGTCACAATATAACCAAGAAATGTAGCTTCAGGAGTGAAGAAAGCACATTTCTTAAGGTTACCAAACAACTTCTCACGTTCTAAGACAAGCATAACTTGAGTTAGATGATCTTGACGTTCATGCTCATTCTTAGAATATACCAAAATATCATCAAAGTATACTACCACAAACTTGCCAATATAAGGTCTAAACACTTGGTTCATGAACCTCATGAAGGTACTAGGTGCATTAGAAAGACCAAAAGGCATTACCAACCATTCATAAAGTCCACCTTTGGTTTTGAAAGCAGTCTTCTATTCATCACCTTCTCTGATTCTGATTTGGTCGTAACCACTTCGAAGATCAATCTTTGAAAACACGTTCGAGCCATGTAACTCATCTA
Organism: Selenicereus undatus; assembly: GCA_017589665.1. NCBI lineage: Eukaryota > Viridiplantae > Streptophyta > Magnoliopsida > Caryophyllales > Cactaceae > Selenicereus > Selenicereus undatus. The sequence continues at coordinate 64,624,372 of JACYFF010031955.1, forward strand.
GCATATCTTCAAGTCGTGGTATGGGATACTTGTACTTGATAGTAATCTTGTTAATGGTCCTGGTATCATCACACATTCTCATTCCACCATCTTTCTTTGGCACTAAAAGAGTTGGAACAGCACATGGGCCCAAAGACTCTCGAATCAAGCCCTTTTCCTGCAATTCTGCAACCTATCTTTGAATCTCATTAGTATCCTTTGGGTTAATCCTATATGCAGGTTTGTTGGGCCAGGGATAAGATCAATGTGGTCTTGAATATCTCTTTTGGGAGGCAAACCCGTGGGGATCTCCTCAGGGAATAGATGACAAAAGTTTTCAATGAGTGTTTTGGCAATGGGATGTATGGGCATCAAGTTTTCAGGTTCTTCTTGGATGCTTAGAATCCACTCTCTAAAGGCTTTAAACTCATGTTGTGAAGCCTTTAATACACTCTCACTCACAGCTAGTAGACACTCACCGTGTTTAGGCTTGTTTTGTAGGGGGTTTTTCATGGAGTTTGGATGGGGCTAAAGGGGCTAATGTGATTTTCTTGCCATCCTTGGTAAATGACTAAGTGTTTAGATAGCCATTATGCATAACTTTTTGGTCATACAACCATGGCCTTCCCAAAAGAATATGACATGCATCCATAGGAATAACATCACACCATAAACTCATCTTTATAATTCTTCCCAATGGAAAATGAAACCAAACAACGAGAGTTCACTTGAGTTCTCTTGATTTGATTTAACCACTGGATGTTGTAAGGATGTGGATGAGTCATTGTTTGCAGCCCTAGTTTCTCAATCATGCTTAGAGAAACAGCATTAGAACAACTACCACCATCAATGATCAAAGAGCATATTTTACCTTGACAGGTACACCTTGTATGGAATATATTCTCTCTTTGCTCATCTTTAACTCCTTTGTGATTGCTTAGAACTCTTCTTAGGACCAAGAGTTCACCTTCATCAGCTTCTTCAGTGACATCTTCGTGAGCATCTTCATGCTCTTGCTCACTTTCACTTTCGTTCTCCTTTCTTCAAAGTCTTCTTTAACATCCGTCCATTTAGCTAGGGTAATGACCTTTCTGTTTGGACATTCAGAAGCAATATGACCAAGACCTTGACATTTAAAACACCTTCTATTGCTCATTGGGTTAGGGTTAGGACAAAATGGGGGTACTGGAGCCTTTTGAGGTGCTATGGTTCTTTGTGGATTAGGAGGGAAAGGCATTTGTGGCTTTGGTGGTGGGTTGGAACTCCCCTTGTTAAAAGGTTGGTTCCGAATGAAAGGCTTTGTAATTTGAGGTTTGTGGGGTTGTTTAGCCTTCTTTTGTTGTTCCACTTTGTGAGCTAGTACACAAACATCATCAAAAGATGCATAGGCTTGCAATTCTACCACATTAGAATACCTAGGATCAAGACCACCCAAGTATCTAACTATGGTTTGCTCTTCAGGTTCTTGAATGTCACATTTAATCATTAACTTCTCAAACTCACGAGTATATTCTTCAACATTCATACTACCTTGAGTGAGATTATGAAATTGAGAATAACAATCTTGGACATAAGTAGGTGGGAGTAACCGTGCCTTAAGCTTAGACTTCATTTTATCCCATGTTCGAATTCGAGACTTCCTTTCTCTAAGCCTCTTAGCATTCAAGTTTGTCCACCATAAAGATGCATACTTTCTGAGTCTTAATGCCACCAATTTAACCTTCTTATCATCAGGTATATCCTTATACTCAAAGACTCTTTCAACAGTATGTAACCAATCAATAAACTCTTCAGGATCAAGTTTACCTTCAAATTCAGGAACTTCAACTCTGAAATCATTGTTGTTAACTTGATTTCGTGGTTCTCCTCTAACCATTCTAGGCACTTCTTCTTCACTTGATGAATCAACATCGTGGCTATAGACTTGTTCACGTGCTCTTGGTTCAGATTGAAGGGTGTCTTCATTCAACTTTTGCTTTTGCTTCAAAAATGAACCCAATTGCTTTCGTAGATATTCATTATGTGCTTGAGCTTCTTGGTTCCTTTGGGAGTCTTCTCGAATTTTGCTAGCCAAGAACTCATTTTGTTTCATCAAGGCTTTAAATCTTTCTTCCAAAGACATGCTTGAAGAAGTCATGCTTGAATAAGGTTGCTAGAACAAAGGTAAAACTGAATTTATGTGAAAGGGAATAGAGGAATGATTTGTGGAAGTGGAAGGGTATACAAGGCCTAGGAGAAACGCAGCTCTGATACCAAATATGATGTATGTGTCAAGGGAAAACACTACCCAAGCCAACAAACATCAAAGGCAGGCTAAAACTCAAGACTTAGTCATGACCAAGGGTGGCACGGTCGTGCCTATATGCACGGCCACACCGTGCCACTTTGCTGGTCACAAAGCCGTGAGGGAGCCACAGGAGCACGGTTTGGGTGCTCTTGATGTTGGCTTTGGCTTTGGCTTTGCTCTCTTGTGTGATGTATAAGCTGTGAAAGTGGATGGAAATGGAGGTATTTGAAGTGGGAGTATGAAGGGATATGGAAGATAAGCTAAGTGAAATGAATTAACTTAAAATCCAAGCTAATTACTTCACTTAGTAAACCGTGGGAATCAAACTAGAACAAGATAGAACTAAACTCTTGATTGGATATAGAATCACCACCAACCTTTGAGTTTAGGGCCCTTAATCTTGATTAATTTACAGAATCACCACTTAATCAAGGTTAAGACTCACTTGGACACCACCTTAACTGGCCTAATTAAGGATAAGCAAGCAAGAGTTTGTAGGCTTGAAAGCAAAGCTCTCAAAACTGAAATTTTACTTCAATGGGGGAATGACCTAGCTATGGCCGTGTGAAGGCCTTATGTATGTAGCAAAATAAAGTCTAAGGTAAGCAAGCAAGCTAGCAAGCACCTCTCCTTTCCTTACTAGTGACAAAAGGTGTTAGCTTAGCTTAATTACAACCGGTTACAACCTAAACAAATTACAAACAAGCTTAACTATTGCTAATACATCAAATCATGACTTTAAACCTTGTCTAGGTTGATTACACCATACTTAGCTATTGATTAAGCACTAATATACTCAACAAAGGAAGCTAGTAGCACATGGGCAGCCGAAATCCTTGCTCCACTTTACGGCTAGCCAATCAAGTTGAAGAGACAAGATATTTTGCCTTACATTCTCATTGGTTGCTCTTTCCCATGTATCTACCAATCCAAGTTGACCTTGAGGGGCGTACCAAGCTTGAAGAGTGTGCCAATCAGCTTGTCTAGTGAGAGAGCCGGCCGGTTTGGTTGAGGAAAAAAATCGGGTCTAGTGAACCGGGTTCAAGGAACCGTGGCTGGCCGATTTTGAAGCAATAATTTAGTTTAGCAAAAGTGGGCATGATTTGGATTTTAAACATGGGCGGGGGGGGGGGGGGTTTTTTTTGGGGGTTTATAACCCCCCCCCCCCCCAACTAAGAAATCAAGGTTAGGATGTGTTTAAGTGGGGTAATCAAACACAAACTTTTAATCGTGCATATGGAGGGCAATCTGGGACGGTTTGGAAAAATGCCTTGATTCTTCATCCTCTTGTGTGCATGATTTGAAATCAATGCTTGGATTTGATTGTAGACTTCTTAAGGATTCCAAAAATGCAAAAATTCATGACTTAAGCCATGGTTAGGCCTAAGTAATGAGAATGACAAAACCGGGCATTTTGATGCATGCTAGCCCGTGAACACCTCCTTGAATATCATGGCCATTTTGAAGTAATGCTTGTAACTTGGAGGGTATAATGGACCTTGAACTAGTTGTTGGACCCTCTTCCTTGGCAATGGTGGTGGGGACTCCATCAAATGCCCACAAAACTTGCACGCATTCAGGTTTGCATCCTCCTTATAAAAATAGCATGCAACCTTTCCGACAACAATCAATTTGGACCACATTGTTGCCGAGAGCTTTAACAACCTTCTTCGTTTGCCCATAGTTGTTCGGCACGCTTTTGTTAGGGGGACACATCTCTTTCGTTAATTAAAGAATTTCATTGAAACAATTTTGAGGCATATTATAATCAGATTTAATACTCAACAGTCTCATCGCCACAGAGAGCTCACTGTGGGTGGAGCAACCATCATATAAGGGTTGTTGAGCAGCTTAAACCATGTTATAAAATGGTTCTCGACAAGTGCTTGACCCCTCTTCCCTTACATTTTGATTTTCTATTATAGCATCATCAACCATGTCCTCCATCCGATCTTCGTCGGATTCAGAGTAGCCATTATTAATATGACTTGAACCTCCAACTTTGGGAATTTATCTATTTGAATACCCAAAATCATATTGCTGAGATTCTATTTCCCCATGACTTATCCAAAACCAATACCCTTGCACAAAACCCTTATACATAAGGTGCATCTTGACCTCATCGGGTGTCAAGTACACGCTATTTTTGCATTTCGCACAAGGACATCTATACTTTCCCTAATTTAGAAACTCTGTCTGTCTATGTACAAATTGATCAAATTGGTTTACTCCAGCTAGAAATTATTGCATATAACCACTACGATTAGGCAGTAATCTATTATACCTCCACCTATGATGTGGATGACTATTCGTATTCTACTCAAATAACAATAACCACATAAGGTATTTGATAAGAATTCATTTTAATCAAAATTATAATAATTATATAAATTATGCAATTATATATTATGTATGTTTACTTTAAAATTTCCACATGCACAAAAAAAAAACTTATTAATTTTGACAAATATACTTATATTCTGACGAATTTTACAAAATTAATAATTCATAAATAGTTGACCACTTTATTCCACCAACATAACAAATTTAAACTTAAAACTACCAAATCTAAGTGTACATTGCATTGGGCAAAATCTTTACACAAATAAGAGCTACAACTTCATACGAACATCACACTTGAACAAAATTATAAACTAAAGCATCTCAATCCACCAACATATCAAGTTTAAAGTTCACATCACCAAACCTAAACCCTAAATTACATTGAGCAAAATCTCCAAACAAATTATATCAATAACCCCACACAAATACCATATTTCAACAACATTATCAA
>JACYFF010031955.1:64640503-64711760 GCA_017589665.1 Selenicereus undatus
TGTGTGTGTGTGTGTGTGTGTGTGTGTGTGTGTGTGTGTGTGTGTGTGTATACATACATATATATACACCCACACCCACACCCACACCCACACCCATAGATACATATGCATGTTTTTACGGAGGTTAGAAACACTCACTAACCTTGTGGTAGCTCATCGCCTCCTTATTTCTGGAATGCCCCACTCGAAAGCGGTAGACGTGTCACTACTTTGGATGCCCAATTAGGGACATCAACAAGTCTATTTAAACTTCTTAGCCATAATTAGTCGATTAATAGGCGACAAGAGTTGAAGCTCTTATCGAAATCTAATTAAAGCTCAGGAGGGTAAATCTAAAACATGCATTACATACACACTTAAACCATATTCCTAGTAGTCTTACACATGTGCGGACCAAAAATACATTCAGAATTGTATTTACTAAACATAATCCATAGCATAAGCATATAACGAGCCAAGCATCCCCAACTAATTCTTCGAAAATATTTCATAGCTAGCTAACACCGTTAATGCTCTTGTGGTCCCTCTTCGCTTCAAAAACATGAAAAATGGTGAGGTCATGAGCTCCCCGAGGCCCTTGAATAATCCTTACCTTCCCCGTTGTTACACTTTGTGCATTGATCGGTTAACATATAATCACACAGTACACATATCTTATGACATATAGACAGACCATATCATATATCATATAGAGGGCGATAGGAAAACATGTGTATGCTTCAAGAATCAAAATAAACTCACATCTTTCAAATCTAACATGTTCACAAATATCACAAACACACACACACACACACGCACGCACGCGCACACACACACATAACTATGTTATGAGGTATGCATTAGACTTATTTAGTCATACTTGTCCCATCCCACGTACATTTCAAGGACCCTTGTTTTCACTTAAGTCTCTGAACAAACTATGCTAGTAGTCTATTCACTAAAATAACAATGATTGTCCCATGCCAACCATGTCTTTTGTGCTACTAATCCTCATTGGAATCAAAAAGAAAACAAAACCTGCTAAATCAAGCTAATGGCCCGCCCATAACCATCCTTGATGCATACATAAAGCATATCTCTTTCAAAAGTCCACATGCTTGCAATCCACACGCGATATATTTCGATAAACATACTTAGCAATCACACATATGCTTCAAAATCAATCACAATTCCATAAATATCCTGAATAATCCTTCAAATCTAAAACCAAGTCCAAAATTCAAATCCATGGCAAAACTAATTTCATAACATATCCAAAGTCTGAGTCCAAGTGCAAGCGAAAACTAATTTCATAACATATCCAAAGTCTAAATCCAAGACAATTACCATTTTCATAACATATCACGTATTCTTAACTAAATGCAAAACTTTTTAGTTTATGGAAAATTAACTCATGACTCACACAAAGAACCATTATAACATAAGGGTGACAAACACATCCTGCTGCCCCAACTATGGCTCATTCATGTGGTACCAACCAATGGCGGACTAGCTGCAACTCATTTGTATGGTACCAACCAGGAACCCACGCCTTAAAGGACGCGAATTGCCCACAACACAAACCATGGAATCACATTCATATCCTACTAAGTTTAGGCTGGACCTTTCTCACTAGGGATCCACATGGGTCACATAATAGATAAGGTCGACCTTCATATCCCAGGGGATTGGTTAGAACCTCTCCTATTAGGCGACCTGAACATCACGACAGTCACTACTATGGCCATAGCACTAGAACATTATGTAATAGCCTTAAGCAAGATGTGAACCTTTTTCCCCAAAAAAAAAATTCAGTTATGTCATACTCATATAAGCATAACTTATTATCTTAAAAGAAACTTTTATTCACATCATATACAAAATATAACCAAGACATAATGCAACTCTAAATGGTTTTCACAAAATTCCTATACTTCATCACACAATCAAAATACTTAGGAAGCTCCATAATGGTCTTTCCTTATCTAATTTACGGATTAAACATACAAATAGTCCATAATTATAGTAAAAAAGATAATTTGACAAGAAAATTCATCACTCAAAATATGCACATCCAATCTTCACGAAATTTCGCAAGAAATTGATAAATAATATACATATTCTAACATAAAAATTTCTAGATTTTTCTCTGGGCTATTAATTCCTAGAAATTCAAACAGTAAGCCAACATTGTCAAAAATATGAGAATTCAGCTCAAAAATTCATAACTTATAGGATACACAACCCAAATTCACAAACGTTTACAAACAATCTCCCAATATCCTAAGGAATCTACAATAATATTTTTATAATTTTTCTCCAAGAAAATCCTTGAAAAAAAATTAAAACAGTAATCGAAATCATGCACCAAAACACGTCGGTTTCAATTAAAAATTCATAACTATTAAAATACACATCTAAAATTTATGAAACTTTACAAAACGTTTCCAAACATCACTTATATTCTGTAATAAAATTTTCAAAACTTTTTGCTAGCCAATAATTCACAAAAAATCAAACAACATATGAATTCTATAAAAATCCAAAAATTAATCTTGTTTTCTACCATTTTATTCGTCCAATATAAGCAATCAAACTAAATATCCATAGTTCAGCATATATATAAATAAATTCATAGCATACCTATTAATCTTCGACATCCACATAACCCAAAAGTCATAAATAAGCATGATAATTTTAGGATGGGTTTCTACCAATTGAAATTAGTTTTGCAATCTACAAAACACTAAAAATATCAAAATCAAAACTTCAATCTTCAATTGAATCCTCAAATGCAAGCATGAATCATTTAAATAATCATTCCCTAATCAGTCTTAAGTTGTGGAAAACAATAATTGCTCACCTTAGTTTGCAATCAAAACCAAAACCCAATTGTTTTCCTTCTTACTACTTCTCTTCTTCTTCTTCTCCTCTTTCCTCTCCCCCCTCTATGTTGTGTGTGAGTTTGGGGGGTTTGGGGTGATAAAACTAAAGATGCCCACAACCCTGATAAATATCACGTAAAAAGAACCCCCCCTCCTTTTCTTTTGATATCTTTTTCATTTTTTTCTAGGTCAAACCCCTTTTTTGACTCTTCTTTCCACTTCTTTCTTTTTGGTACAATTACTACTAAATGATTAATATTTTCTAGTCACTCCCAAAAACATAATAATAATACACTAATTTAAGCACTCACATATGTCAAAAATAAATATGTAAAATACACGTAAATCATACAATGACATATAGACGAAAATTAATAACTAAAAATTTTAGGGTGTTACAATTTCACTTTTCAAGCTCAGAATAATCAAGTATACAAGTTATATGGCAATGACCTGCTAGGAGCTATTTTGGCAGTTTCACATGATTGGTTGTTGTGATGATGTAGTCACACTGGGAAGAAGAGGGAATGAAAGGAAAGATCAAGTGTTTAGGGAGAAGAGGGAAGAATGGCATGGGAAAGGAAGGGAATGGCATGGAGAAAGAAGGAGAATAGTGTGATTCAAAGGCTGGAAAACAGGAAAACTAATAGGACTGAAACGTTTCTTAGAGACAGATTTCACCACTAAGAACTATTTCTAGGCCCTTAATCCTAGGTTAGGATACAGATTTCGTCACCTAATCAAGATTAAGACTCACTTGAACACTACTCTAATTGGCCTAAAAAGAGATAAGCAAGTAGAGATTTCAAAGTAACAATACAGAGGAGTTTCTAAATCAACTTCTGATTTCGATTTCTCAACACTGAGTACAAAAGGGACATCCACCCTACTTCTAAGGCACGTCCAAACCTTTCCTTACTCACTAAGTAATCCTCAAGAGATTACTTAATGCTTCGGAAAGTCACTAAGTACATTTAACTAGCTAAACACGCAGTTTAGTACATAAACGAATCAAACCAAGAACAAATGAGTGCATTAGCTTCAAAATAATTCTCTTAAGCTATTGTTTAATGCTTCTAGGCATGATTAGGCATGTTTTACTCCATAGGAAGGAAAACATACACATCTGCCATCTCAAAAGAACCAAGCGTACGCATGCTTGCCACTTCACGCCATAGTGTCTGAATCCTTGCTTGCAAATTGGCTACTTTTCCTCACTCCACATGGATTTCTCTTCATGGATGAGTCACATAGTGACTAAGTATTAGTAGATGGCCAAGCACACACTCACCTTGGTGGAGAAAGCCCACCTAGGAGGGTAAAAGAAACTGGCTACTAGGTGACATGTAGACCGGCTGCTTTGCAGCTAATAGGCCATTGGATTTTGATGACTAATCCATGGTTTCCTTACATGGGGGGAAACCTCATGATGTCTGGAATACCTCGCTTTTTGAAAATTAGGATTTGGACATCATTAAGGACCTTAATCATCAAGATCTTTCCAACCGTGCATTTTCAGGTAACTACTAAGCAGCTTGACAAAATGGGCTGAACTGGGCCCCTTAGCATGGTCTTCTTGGTTTTTCCTTCACATGCCTGTAAACTAAAGATGCTAACTGAACTAACAAAAAAAGAATTACAATAATTGAATGTCGTTTAGTCTAGAAAATAAGAAAAACAAAACCGAGTACATTAGAGGGATGTAACCCAGGTACCATCACTTTGTCGGCTTGTAAAATGGAGCTTCTTTCTTGGACTTGGATGCTTGAAACTGGATTATGTTGACTTGGGGGAATTTTTTGGGAGATGTCTAACTTATTTACATCATCCTCCCCTTGTTGGAAATGATTTGACCTCAAATCATACAGGTAATCATCTTCTTCGTAAGGGCTATAATCGACTACGTTAAGCGTAGCTGAAACTCCGTAGTCGCCAAGGAGATTTACCTTGTATGTGTTGTCATTGATAGGTTGAAGGATCTCAAATGGACCATCTGCTCTTGGCATTAACTTATTTTTGCACCTTGTAGGAAAACGCTCTTTTCTGAGATGTATCTACACTAAATCTCCTTGCTGAAACATCTTCTGCTTCTTTCTATTTGCATGAGCAGAATAAGACGAGTTGGACTGTTCAATTTTCATTCTAACCTGCTCGTGCAGTTTCTGAATTTCTTTAACTCGTTGATCGGCATCATTAGTCTTGTTGTAGGGCATAAAATGGGCAATCTTTAAAAACTGATCCACCACCGCAAATATGGAATCTTTGCCCCCTCTGAGTCCTAGGCAAACCTGGAATAAAATCCATGCTGACATTAACCCAAGGTTGGCTAGGTACTGGGAACGGCGTATATAGTCCTTGCAAAAGTAAGTGACTTTTAGCCACTTGACATGTCACACACCGTTTTAATATATATTGAAGATCTGTATGCATCCCGGGCCAATAATAATGCTCTTTCAGAATGGTAAGAGTTTTAGTCTCACCGTAGTAACCAACTAATGAACCTCCATGAACTTCTCAAATCAGAAGCTCCTAGGTGCTGCATTGAGGCACACACAGGCATGTACCTTTAAATAGAAATCCTTCTTGAATCAAATAATCATCTTTGGGGGGTTCCGTTGACATGCACTATAGAGCTCCCCAAAGTCTTCATCTCCATAGTATAATGACTTTAGATGCTCGAAACCCAGAACACAAGCATCTAACTGGAACAACAATAGATATCTCCTGGATAAGGCAAGAGTGCCTTTATTCAGCTTCCCTCATTTATGCCGTATAGTAAAATAACATGACTTGAGAAAGTCGACCCACTTTGCGTGCCAGGAGTTTAATTTATGTTGGCCTTGAATATACTTCAAAGCCTCGTGATTAGAGTGTAAAATGAACTCGCTACCCATAAGATAATGACTCCATTGCTCCAAACATGGAACTATGGTGTAAAATTCTTTATCATAAGTTGAGTATTTTCTCCTTAAGTTACACAGTTTCTCACTGAAGAAGGCTAATGGTTTACACTCTTGAGTAAGAACACCCCCAATACCAATGGCAGATGCATCGCCCTCCACTTGAATACTTTGTGAAAACAGGGATGGGCTAACACCGGTGCTTGTGTTAGCTTTATCCTCACTTCTTCAAAGGCCGTTGGTGCCTTAAGGGTCAATCTAAAAGATGTGCCCTTAAGTACCTCAGTCATTGGCATAGTAATAGTGCTGAAATTCTGAATGAAACAACGGTAAAATGAAGCAAGTCCGGGAAAACTACAGATGTCATGTATACTCTGTGGCATAGGCTAACTTTGAGTAGACTCAATTTTAGCTTCATCAGCTTCAATACCTTCAGTAGTTACGATATAACCCAAACAAGTGACCATAGAAGTGAAAAAGGAACACTTTTTTAGATTCCTGTATAAATTTTCACGTTCCAACACCTTCATAATCTCAGTCAAATGATCTTGGTGTTCTCGTTCATCTTTGCTGAAGATCAATATATCATCAAAATAAACGACAAAGAACTTGCCAATATAAGGTTTGAATACTTGATTCATTAACCTTATAAAGGTACTTGGAGCATTTGAAAAACTGAACGACATAACCAACCATTCGAATAAACCACCCTTTGGTTTGAAAGCAGTTTTCCACTCGTCACCTTCTCTAATTCGAATATGATAATAACTGCTTCGCAAATCAATCTTCAAATATACCCTCGAACCATGTAGCTCGTCAAGCATATCCTTGAGCCTCAGTATTGGATACCGGTATTTGATAGTGATTTGGTTTATAGCTTGACTATCGACACACATACGCATACGCCCGTTCTTTTTAGGTACTAGAAGTCCAAGAACAGCACATGGACTAAGGGATTCCTGAACCAATCCTTTAGCCGTAAATTCTTCTACTTGTTTCTAAATCTCAACAGTGTCTTTTGGGTTCATTCGATGGGCTGGTTTATTTAGAAGAATCAAACTAGGAATATGGCCGTATATGGTGTTGAATACCCCGCTTCGGGGGTAATCCATAGGGTATCTCTTTAGGAAATACATGGCCAAATCATTTGAGTAATGACTTAGCAATTGGGTGATTAGGCAAGGGGGATTCGGATTCCTCCTATGAAGCTAGAATCCATTCCTTGAAAGCTCGAAACTCATGATACGAAGGTTTCAGCAAGGGCTCACTACATGCAAACAACATATCCGATCTTTCACGTTGTTTTTGTGGTTTGTGTTTGGAAAGTTCGGATGGGGATAACAGTGTCAAGGTGATCCTCTTTCCTCCTTTAGAGAACGAATAGGTATTCAGAAATCCATTGTGCATCACCTTATGATCACACATCCATGGACGCCCCAAGAGAATATGGCACGCATCAATTGGAGTCACATCGCACCACAACTCGTCTCGATAATTCTTCTCAATTGATAATAAAATCAAACGTCAAGAATTAACTTGAAGGCCTTTACGTCTGATTGAGCCACTGAATATTATATGGATGGGGATGTGCCGTGGCCTGAAGGCCCAATTTCCTAATCATACTCAATGATACGACGTTAGCACAAGTACCTTTGTTAGTTATCAACGAGCACACTTTGCCTTCAACAGTGCAACGGGAATGAAAAATGTTTACGCGCTGTTCATCCTTAACTCCACATTGATTGCTTAGTATCCTTCGAAGTACTAGTATCTCTCCTTCATTTGCAACTTCAACTACTTCCTTCTATTCATCCCGTTGTTCTTCTTCTTCTTTCTTTTTCTATTCCTCCTCTTTATCTTTTTCTCATATTGCATCCCATTCAGCAAGAGTAATAATTCTTCGATTTGGGAAATCATAAGCAATATGCCCAAGTCCCTGACACTTAAAACAACGCCGGTTACTCATTAGAAATAGATAGGGACGTTCTTGGCCGGGTTGGAGTTGGGGTCGTGGAATGGGCCATGGGGCTGGTAGTGGTATAGTCTAGGTGTTTTGAGGAGTTTGGGTTCTTTGTGGCGTAAGGGAAGATGGATTTTGTGGGTTGGATCTAGGAGGGAAATTCAAACTCCCCTTGTTAAAAGGTGAAGTACGAATTGGAGGTTTCGGAAAATCATGTTTGATTGGCTTGTTTCTTCGTTGTTGCTCAACTTTGTGTGCTAAAACGCAAACTTCGTCAAACGTGGTATATTGCTGCAATTCAACAATATTAGAATACTTAGGATAAAGGCCACCGAAGTATCTAATGATTGTTTGCTCTTCAGGCTCCTGAATGACACATTTAATTAAGGGCTTTTCGAATTCTCTAGTGTATTCCTCAACAGTTAGATTCCCCTGAGTTAAATTATGTAGTTGGGAATAACTGTCTTGAACATACGTTGTAGGAAGGAACCACGACTTTAATTTTGACTTCATGTTTTCCCAGGTTCTAATCTTGCCTTTTCTGCTCCTGGTCCACTTGGCACGCAGATTTGTCCACCAGAGGGATGCATATTTTCTTAATCTAAGCGCAACCAGCTTCACTTTCTTGTCTTCTAGAATGTCTTTGTAATTGAAAATCCGTTCAACAGTGTGTAGCCACTACAGAAACTCATTAGGATCCAGTTTACCCTCAAACTCTGGAATTTTAACCTTGAAATCATTAGAGTTGTATGGTGTTCTTCTAGCGCCTCTAATTCTTCTTAGAGGTTCTTCCTCATTGGAAGAACTATTCATGTTACTTACTTCTTCTTCATCATGAACAGATGCAGTTAGACTTTCAAGTGCCTTTCGTTTTTGTTTCATCTTATTTCCAAGTTTTTTTTGCAAGAACTCATTATGCTTTTCCAATTTTTCAGTTTGATTCTTGAGTTCAACATTGGATGCAGTTTTTGCTTCAAAGTTCTTTGTGAGAGCTTTGAACTTTTCCTTAGGAGTCATCGTACTGGTACTGATCATGTTGATTGATGAACACGAACCAAGGCTATTTTTGTGTTTTGGGGATTTTTGTGGTATGACAAAAGGGGGCGTGTGGGGTTTGATTTCAGGCCAAGAATGAACTTGCTCTAATACCAAAATTGATGTAGTCACGCTGGGAAGAAGAGGGAATGAAAGGAAAGCTCACGTGTTTAGGGAGAAGAGGGGAGAATGGCGTGGGAAAGGAAGGGAATGGCATGGAGAAAGAAGGAGAATAACGTGATTCAAAGGCTGGAAAACAGGAAAACTGATAGGACTGAAACATTTCTTAGAGACAGATTTCACCACTCAGAACATTTTCAGGGCCCTTAATCCTATATTAGGATATAGATTTCACCATCTAATCAAGATTAAGACTCACTTGAACACCACTCTTATTGGCCTGATTAGAGATAAGCAAGTAGGGATTTCAAAGTAACAATACAGAGGAGTTTATAACTCAACTTTTGATTTCAATTTCTCAACACTGAGTACAAAGGGGATGTCCACTATACTTATAAGGCACATCCAACCCTTTCCTTACTCACTAGGTAATCCTTAAGGGATTACATAATGCTTAGGAAAGTAACTAAGTACATTTAACTGGCTAAGCGCAAGGTTTAGTACATAAACGAATCATAGCAAGAACAAATGAGTGCATTAGCTTCAAAATAATTAACTTAAGCTATTCCTTAATGCTTATAGGGTTAATTAGTCATGTTTTCCTCCATAGGTAGGAAAACATACACGACTGCCATCTCAAAAGAACCAAGCATATGCATGCTTACCACTTCACGCCATAGTGTCCGAATCCTTGATTACAAAATGGCTTCTTTTCCTTACTCCACGAGGCTTTCTCTTCATGGATGATTCACGTAGCGACTAAGTACTAGTAGATAGCCAAGCACACACTCACCTTGCTAGAGAAAACCCACCTAAGAGGGTAAACCCTCTAGGTGAAGAAACCGGCTACTAGGTGGCGTGTAGACTGGCTGCTTTGCTGCCGTTGGGCCACTGCATTTTGATGACTAATGTATCGTTTCCTTACATGCGCGAAAACCTCAAGATGTCTGGAAACCCTCCCTTTTTGAAAATCAAGATTTGGACATCATTAAGCACCTTAAGCATCAAGATCTTTCCAACCATGTATTTTCAGGCGCCTACTAAGCAGCTTGGCAAAATGGGCTGAACTGGGCCCCTTAACGTGCTCTTCTTGGTTCATGCTTGGCATTTCATGTAAACTAGACATCCTAACTAAACTAATAAAAAAAGAATTACAATAATTGGATGTTGTTTAGTCTAGAAAATAAGAAAATCAAAACCGGGTACATTAGAGGGGTGTAACCCGGGTACCATCACTTTGTCAGCTTGCAAAACGTTGCTTGTTTCATGGACTTGGATGCTTGAAACTAGATTACCTTAACTTTGGGGAATTATTTAGGACATCTCTGACTGATTTACATCATGAGAAGTGATAAATGTGTTCCCATGTATGTAATTAATTAAGTCTGCTCATCAGTTGTGTACGAATGTAGGCGACTCTTAACCTATGTATATATTATTGTATCACTTGTTGTTAACTAGTTTGAATTCCAGTAACCCGAGTGTATGACCCATGGTAGAGACTCATGTCACTTCATAATTTATTTTATCTTATCGTCGGACCTATAGGTGCCCCTTAGCTTAAGTTAAGCTTTAAAACATTGCAAATATAGGCAAAACTCATGCAGTTTTGTTCTAGAATGCCTAAACATGCTAAAGTTTAATTTTGACCTTAAAAGACTTAGGGATTTCTTCTGGATGTCCTGGCGATGTGACACCTCCCTAGGATGAGGTGTGTTACACCTTTGACTAGTGAAATGCCCCTAGTACCTTTGTGAGGCTAGTAAACCAAGTATTTAGGCCATTTATTAGTCACTTTGTTGTGGTTTGCTTCAATGATTAAAGTGAATAAGAGCACCTAGTGCATCTCAACCAACTCACCATGGGGTGCCCAAGTGTTGTTCATAAAGAAAAAGGATAGAACCTTAAGACTATGTATTGACTACAGGTAGTTGAACAAGATCACCATTAAAAAAAAATGCCCTTTGCCGCAAATAGATGACTTGTTCGATCAATTACAAGGAACAGGAGTCTTCTCTAAGATTGAGTTGAGGTCAAGTACCATCAACTTAGGATTAAACCCGAAGACATCCCTAGGATTGCGTTTAGGACCAAATATGGTCACTATGAGTTTACAGTGATGCCATTTGGCCTCATCAATGCCCCATAGCCTTCATGGATCTTATGAATAGAGTCTTTAAACCCTATTTAGACAAGTTTGTAGTGGTGTTCGTAGATGACAATCTTATCTATTCTAAGGACAAAGAGGACCATGCTGATCAATTGAGGATGATGTTATAGACCTTGAGGGAGCATCAACTCTTTGGAAAATTAAAGAAATGTGAATTTTGATTAGAAGAAGTGGTATTCTTGGGACATATGGTTACAAAAGAAGGAATTAAAGTTAACCCCCAAAAGGTGAAAGCAATCACGGAATGGTCAAGGCCTACCAATGTCATTGAGATTAGAAGCTTTCCGGGTTTAGTAGACTATTATCGAAGGTTCGTTTAGGAATTTTCAAAAATAGCTTCGCCCCTGAGCAATTTTTTGTAGAAAGCGACAAATTTGAGTGGATAGAGAAATGTGAGAGAGCTTTTCAAGAGATAAGACAACAATTAACTAGCGCCCCAATCCTAATGCTACCAGTAGAAGGTAAGGAGTATACCATAAGACGAATCAGGAGCATATTAGGGTTGCCCAGAGCCGGCAAAAGAGTTATACTGACAAAAGAAGGAGGCCTCTAGTGTTTCAAGTAGGCGATAAAGTTTTTCTGAAATTTTCACCGACCAAGGGCATCAAGAGGTTCAGAATGCGAGGCAAATTGGATTCACGTTATATCGGATCCTATGAAATCAATGAAAAGTCGAATCTCGTAGCATATCATCTGGATCTGCCAGTAGAACTTGAACATGTGCATAACGTGTTTCACATCTCTCAGCTCAGGAAGTATATTCCAGATCCGGAGCATACCATCGTATCTGAGCCTATTGAAATCACTGGAGATCTAGTATATGAAGAGTGTCTAGTTTAAATACTAGATTGTAGGATTAAGCAGTTGCGTAACAAATAGATATGTCTAGTCAATGTGCTTTGGACAAACCATATCTCCCAAGAAGCCACTTCGAAGATCGAAGAAGAAATGAAAGCCAAGTACCAAGATTTATATGACGTAATCTTGCATGATTTGGTAAAGTTTATAAGTATCGAGGACGAAACTCTTTAATAGGCGAAGGCTGTAATAGCCCAACCCTAAATCATGTTTTTTTATTTAATTACATTATGTTAGTGTTTTTTTCTCGCATTTATTTATCGCACTTAATCATCCCGATTAAAAAAAAATTCATTTAGGCCCTCACTTTGCAATTCGGGTTTTATTTTTAATTTATTAACAAAAATTTTAGGGAAATTGATAGTACGTCATAATAATTATAATCTAAGTGATTTAATTTATTTTTCTGTAACATCATAAAAATTTAACTTCGGATTACACAAAAACATTATGATTATGGAGCGTTTTATTACAGAGCCCAATTCATTTATGCCCAATTTGAAGCCCAACAATCTTGCTTCATTAAACCTAGATAATTACCATGATTTATGCCTAATTCTAATAAGCTAAAAGCTACTTTTGGAGATAAAAATTCAGCCAAGTATCTTTAGATCATTTCAAGCCAAGTAAAAAAAAATTCTCACAAACCCATTCTCTTTTCTCTCTCCACCTAGCCGGCGGCCCTCCCCCCCATTTTTGCTGCTTTTACCCACCACCCAGCCACCAAACAACCACCACCAGTTACCCTAGTCAACCCCTACACTCTCACAAACACCAAACCTCATCTACACCCCTTTCTTCAAGCAAAGTAAGTCAACCCTAACCATATATTGTTGGTTTTGGTTTGTGTGTTAGTTTTGATCTTGGTTTTGTTATTTTTTATTGTTGATCATGTTGTTTTGATAGAAATAACAGTTACTTTGGTGTTTAAACTATTCGTGAAGCTTGAACGTATTTGGGAGTTGAGATTATTCATGATCATGCAAGCCTAATCATTTAGTGGTGTTTATAGATTGTTTTGTATTTGATTTGGTAATCTTTAACGTCATAAATGATTATGGTGGTGTTGGTGTAGTTTTGGATGAGTTAAAGGTGAATCTAAGTTGGCCAAAGGCTAGGGTTTTAATGATTATGGATGGTTTGGCTTTCTTTTGGTATCAAGTATGTTATTTTTATATACTTGGATGCAAAATGAATCTTTTATGGGTCTTTTAGGTTGGACAAATAACTTGGTGTGATTCTTGTAAAAGGGGAGGATTATGAGAATTTCGACCAATTGATTGTTAAAGGTCATTTTGCTCATTCATGCAAATAAGTAAGATTATGGACATGTTCTGAGTGGGTTTAAAAGAGAGAGGAATTAAAAATTTGATGTAGATGATTATGGAGTCAAATAGAGTAATATGGCTTTGTAAGGTGATGAGAAGGACCAAGGCTTTGTTAAGTGATTCCAAGGAGCAATTTTAGATGGGGAATTATGTAAAACGAAGGGGGGAAACAAAAGCAATAGGGCTGTGCACAGACCGAAAACAGGGATCACTTTGCGATTAAACTGGTACTGTTTGGCCCATTGAAAAATTGTGCTTTTTGGTGGGTAGATAGATCAGTGATTATCTTTCAAAAGCCTTTTGAATTGCTTTAGTCCGAGTTCTATGGAAAATGTTATTGTCGTTCTGCTAGGACTGCACATATTAGACCGGAGCTGACACGATTTTATTCTAGCTCAATTTTGGGAACCCTATTATGCAAATCATATTTTGCTTTGCAAATGAAATTTTTGCGGGACCTTTTAAGCTTTCCATATTGGGGATTTAGGTCTCAAGTTGAGGCTGGGAGATTAAGCTACGAGCTATTTATTTTGGCTCCTTAAGCCTTTAACATTTTCTAACTAAAGCTATCAACTATGAAAGTAAAACAATTTGCTAACTACATGTTCCTATAATGACATTTTTCCACAGAATCAGGGCCTAATCTACCATTTCTTTCCCTTTTTATGCATAATCATACTCAGTGAAATTTCATTAAAAGTACCAGGTACGTTCATTGCCTGTATCTTTAGAAATCAATACGTATTTATCATAATTATAATGTTTTGGTAAGCACATCAATGAATTAGTTTAATAAGTGATTTGTCACATAATTAGTGACCTCATCAGTTATAAGTTACAGGGCATTACCCTTCAGTTACCCGAGCAGCTTCAGGCCAGGTCCCCTGACGGACTTAGTAGGTGTACACCTATCTTCAGATCATAATAGTTACTAGGGGTTCACTATCTGATAATAATTGGTAATGCAGTTTTATATTGATCTCATTCGTTGTTTTAAATTAAAATGGATTACAATACAACCCCAACCACCTTTTCAATGAACATTTAACTATACAGTAATACATGTATTGAGTTTCGGTTCACAGTTCAAAATGTTTTCACAGTTTGTTTTAGGCAAATACTCAGTGAATTGCCCTCAGGATGGCAGGTCGACTGAAGGACATAAGTAGGCATGGAAGTTTGAAAGGAATAGTGATGTATTAGTGCTGAGAAGCTTTTAGCACTATATTGTGAAATATTCTAATGTTAGAATTATATACTCTACAAAGAGTTACTATATTTTGATGTAAACCTTGAGATAGTTAGAAACTGATTATGTATGGTTTTGATGGTTTGTGGTTGTGTGAATTCCTTGTGGTAAATGATGTTCAGCTTTGTTATATTTATTACATGTAAGTGAAGCCTTGTCCTTTTTAGATAGCGGTAACGCCCCGATCAGTGGTTTATTACTTCTAATTGGTGAAATTAATGGAGAGAATGCAAACATTGGGTTATGTGCATTTGGGTTGTTACACATCCTGAGGCTCTAGTCATCATAAAATCATGATATCGAGCCCTAAACTCGACCCAAGGGGCAGCTGTAGGTAAGGACCATAATAGCCTTTATGTGCAGACCATAACACTATGAAACTCAGAAAAGGATTCCTACATGTAGGCTACCATACTATCATGTAGTCGAGAGATGTTAAATGATCACTAAAAAATTGGTTAGGTGCCCGCTTTGCAATTCATTTTACTTTAAAACGGTGAATGAGAAGAATGGAAAACTGTATTATCAGTTATTATCTGGTAGCGAACCCCTTGTCACTGTTATGACCTATAGATAGGTATACACCTACCAAGCCGATCGGGAGACCTGGCCTGAGGCCGCACTAGCAATTGAAGGTTGAGTTCCCTATAAATGATAACTGACAGAGTTACCAGTTAAGTGATAAATCATTGATTAAACTGATTCATTGATATACTTACCAAGACATTGTAATTTTGATAAACACATTTCGATTTCTAAAGATATAGGCAATGAACACACCTAGGGTGTTTAAAATGAAATCTCCATTGATAATATTTATGCACAATAAGAAACGATAGAGCAGGCCCCAATTCCGCGTAAGAAATGTAATGGTAGGTATATGTAGTTAGTTAACAACGCTCACTTTCATAATTTGTAACTTTAATAGAAATTGATTAATTAAATGGTATCCAAAACATAACATTTCATAATAAGATAGATTACACTAAAATGATTTAAAAATTGAATATATTAGAGTAATTTAACTCGAGTTTAAATAAATTAGAGCAAAATAGACCAAAAGAAAATAATTGAGGTTATCATGAAAAGACTTTAATGGTTATAAATAGAACATGCGTTTTTGATATTTTTGAGATGATTAACAAGGATCTAAGGAGGAGAGGGGTGTAATTGGGTTTGGAACTACTTCGATCACACCAACTTGACCCAACATGCACTGTTCTTGAGTCATTACTTTATCCACTTCTCTAATTTAATTCGCATGCCCATTTAACTTAGTTTTCTAACCCAGTTGAGTTTTTAATCACAAGCAAAGTTGTTAAAGTCATTGAACTCTGTATTTTCTTTGCAGTATCTATAATTATTTAGGAACTTTTGATTAAGCTCCCAAAATTCTAGTTCACATTATCGCAATATTTTATTACCACTTCAAGGTCCACCTTAGAAAATTTATATCTTTCGCCTCTAACCTCAATTTGAGACATAAATCACTAATATGCAAAGCTTAGTCAGTCCTGCAACACTTTTATTCACAGTGCAAAACACAACTACCACAAATACGACTTGTGAAATTGAGTTTAAACAAAACTATGCACAACCTCGGTTCATGCACAGCCTTAGTAAATCGGACATAACTTTTCCACGAAACTCAAAATGAAGTGAATCTAGAGGCATTTGAAAGATAGTTCATTGACCTAACAATCCACAAAAAATGACAATTGTTTGACACCCCAGTAAATACCAGGTTATTTCCAAAGTGCCCCTATTTTTAGGTATGTTTCTAGCCCTATATGTTTTTTTCCTTCACATAATCACTCAAAATGCTCCCATAAATCACTTACTTGCATAAATAAGCCAAAAAACCTCTTTTGGTTAGTTCTAGGGTTTTCTGTAATCCACTAATTTTTGCAAAACTCACATAACATCATTCTTTTGAGTCAATGACAGATCCAACCTCCAACTTTAACCTAATTCAATCCAAATAACATACTTGATTCAAAAATTAAATTAAATCATGCATGGTCATAAAATTCACATCCAAACTCATCCAAAATAATCTTATATAACATCATATTCACTCCTAATGATAAAGATTACAACAATAAGTCAAAAGAATTAAAGGTTCATCATTTTCAACATCAAGCTTGCATGATCAGGCTTGATCCCAAGTCTTACATACTTCCAAACTCATCCACAATTAATAAACACTTCTTTACAAGATTTAAGGTTAGGGTTTTACCTCACTTATGAGCTTAAAAGAGGGAGATGGAGGTGATGGTGTTTGGTGGTTTTGAGGGTTGGGGGTGGTGGCTGGTAGTGTGTTGGGGAAGTCGGTGGTAGCCTCGGGCTGGTGGCAAACTAGCCAAACAAATGCAAAAATTAGCACCCTGACTGGGGTAGTGTAACACCCCCAATTGGCAAAGCTGGATTATTCTAACTGCATTGCCTATTAACTATTGTTTATTAGCAGAAGTCCTTTGATTTGGAGGCGTTACCGCCGTTCCATGATGGAACAAGGCTACCTATTTTGCTGAATTTTCGGAAGCACAAATAAACATCTGATCATTCATACAGTTCATAATAAACGCGACCACTGGGCATACCAATACTAAGCGCCATCAACCCTGAGGTTTCCAAAGAACACTTATAAGCCAATCTCCTGGGTGCCACCTACCATCACTGTGAGCTTTTGGCTAGCAATCGCCCAATAAAATTGCAACTCTCGTTCAATTCTTGCTACCTTTTGGCTTCCCATGGGCCCTCTCTCCTTGGCTCCGCCGTCTCTGTCTGTGCCTGCCCATAGTATCCTTTGTTACCACAACATCCTGCTCCCCATGCGTAGCTTTCCCATCTCCTTCCCCTGGGCATCATCTCTCCCGAACCTATCACACATGCCAAGCATGGGTTCGGTCTTCACTGATCCCCTAGTCCGGGGTCTGCAAAATCTTCATTTTTGGTGGCTCCCTTGTCTTGTGCAAATAAATTTTACTTATTCATTCTTTCTCCTAGTTGCAAAACAAAATATTTTGAAATGCGGGCGCCCAACTAGTTAAACTCAAATCTAATTTTATGACATAAGGATGTATGTGCTAAGCTTCGGCTCATTATTCGAATGTTTTATTTTTTTTGTTTCAGGTAAGAAAATCCTTGAACAGTTATCCTCTTGGCAAGCCAGAAGGTAGCAAGAATTGAACGAGAGTTGTAATTTTATTGGGCGATTGCTAGCCAAAGGCTCACAGTGATGGTAGGTGGCACCCTGGAGATTGGCTTATAAGTGTTCTTAAGTGTTCTTTGGAAACCTTGGGGTTGATGGCGCTTAGTATTGGTATGCCCAGTGGTCGCGTTTATTATGAACTGTATGAATGATCAGATGTTTATTTATGCTTCCGAAAGTTCAGTAAAACAGGTAGCCTTGTTCCATCACGAAACAGCAGTAACGCCTCCAAATCAAAGGACTTCTGCTACTAAACAATAGTTAATAGGCAATTAAGTTAGAATAATCTAGCTTTGCCAATTGGGGGTGTTACAGTTGTGGTATCAGAGCCAGGTTCCCAGGTCGATGTGCTAGCGGGGACGCTGGGCTCCTTAAGGGGGGAAGGATGTAACGTCCCACATTGGTGGTTGAGGAGAACAAACCACCCTTTATAAAGGTGGGGATACCTCAACACATCGAGGTGCCTTTTGGTGAAAGGCTTAAACACCCATTAGCCGAAGAACAAAACCCTGCAGGGGCACCCTTCTAGTCCCCAAAGCGGACAATACCTGGGTGTCGGGACTCCTGGGCTGTTACAGTTGGTATTAGAGCGGATTCCCGGGTCGATGTGCCAACGGGGACGCTGGGCTCCTTAAGGGGGGAAGGATGTAACATCCCACATCGGTGGTTGAGGAGAACGAACCACCCTTTATAAAGGTGGGGATACCTCAACACATCGAGGCGCCTTTTGGTGAAAGGCTTAAACGCCCGTTAGCCGAAGGACAAAACCGTGTAGGGGCACCCTTGTAGTCCCCAAAGCAGACAATACCTCGGTGTCGGGACTCCTGGGCTGTTACAGGTAGGGTGGTCGAATGTGGAGAGAAGAAGAAGAGAAGGTGAGGCTTGAATTAGGTTCAATTTTTTTAACTTATCTTCTATACTTGCCTGATACTTATCCACCCAAAAGTGGATTTCTGCTAATTATAATTAGGCACAAATAATGGCAATTAGCCAGATTCAATCACACCAACTTGGGCTTAAATGAATTGGGCTTGGAAATAAAACACTCTGTTGCGATAAAATTTTTACATTGCTCAAAATTAAACTTTTACAATGTTATGAAAAATAATTTAATCTCTTAAACCAGATTTATGAGGGCCTACTATCGATTCAACCAAAATTTTATGATAACTAAAATCCGAAATGTAAAGTGGGTCCCACATGAATTTTTTCCAACCGGAATGATTAAATACAGTAAATAAATGTGAGGAAATTAAAAATAAAAAATATGCTTTAGAGTTAGGCTATTACAGCCCTCCCCCCTTAACCAGGTTCGTCCTCAAAACTTATGAACTTTATCAAAACATGCAAGATTACATCAAATAGGTGTGGGTACTTTGTTTTCATTTGTTCATCGGTTTCCCGAGTTGCTTCTGAGCAGTTATGATTTGCCGAAAGTACTTTGACTGAAAGTATCTGCTTGTTGCGTAGTTGCTTAATCTTGTGATCTAGTATCTAGACCGGCCTCTCTTCATACACTAGATCGCTAGTGACTTCAATGGGTTTAGCCACAATAGCATGGTAAGGATATGGAATGTACTTCCTGAGCTATGAGATATGAAACACATTATGTACGTGTTCGAGTTCTATGGGAGATCCATTCGATAAGCTATAGGGTTCAACCTTTTAGTGATTACATATTATCCAATATATCTTGGGCTTAATTTGCTTCGCACTCCAAACCTCTTATACCTTTAGTTGGCGAAATTTTCAGAAAAAGCTTATCATTTACTTGAAACTCCAGAGGCCTTCTTCTTTTGTCAGCATAGTTTTTTTATTGGGAATAGGCAACCCATATATGCTCTTGAATATTCCTTATTGTTCAAGTAGTTTCTTAGATCAGTTCTAGGCCCAAGGTTAATGCTTCATCTAAGTTACTCCGGAACAATAGGGTTCTATATTTTCTTCCATATAAAGCCTCAAACGGGCCATTTTAGTGGTGGATTGGTCACTATTGTTGTATGAAAACTCCACCAATGGTAAGTTGTCTTCCTATTGTCCTTAGAACTCTAGTAGAAAAAATCTTAACATGTCTTCTGGAATCTGATTCACTCTTCCAGTTTGTCCATCCATCTCATGATGATAACAGTTGAAAAAAAAAATTAGTTTGGTTCCAAAGGCCTTTTGAAGTGCTTGCCAAAAGAAATGGGCTTGAAATCTATGACCCCTATCTGACATTATGTCTGTTGAAATTCTATGAAATTGAACTATCTCCTTAACATATAGCGGGGATAGTTTTTCAACTCCCCAAGTATCCCAACTTGGCAGAAAATGGGCCGATTTAGTGAGTTGATCAACTATTACCTAGATAACATTCTTGTTTGAAGTAGAAAGAGGTAATCGCATGACAAAGTCCATTGAGATTGAGCCCCATGTCCAAGTGGGGATTTTTGAAGGTCGCAGTTCACGCATAGGACATAGATGCTCAACTTTAACCTTTTGGCTAATCAGACACTTGCTTGCATACTCTGTGATCTTTTTCTTCATATTATTCCACCAAAAGTATTGTCTTAAGTCTCTATACATCTTGGTGCCTCTTGGGCGCAACGAGTATTGAGTATTGTGAGCCTCCCCTGAGATCTTCTTCCTTAATTCTTCATTTTTTTGGTATACACAGGTGATTTGAAATCGCAAGGTTCAATCTTCATGTACAACAAATCCAGGTGACTTCCCTCTCTCTAAATTTTTCTATATACTTTGGAGTTCAGGATCACTTTCTTGGGACACTCGAATTTCCCCAACTACGGAGGGCTATAAAGTAAGTGTTGATAATTGAACACTTACATGCCTATGTGACACTAATTGAATACCCAAGTCCTCAAGTCCTCATAAGAGGTTCAACTAAGTAATCAATATAGTGTTCAAGCTATGTTATGTCTCCTTACTAATGGCATCTACCATACCATTCGCCTTCCCTGGGTTATATTAGATCTGCAGGTCATAATCTTTAATCAATTCTAGCACATGCATTTGTGTCAAATTGAATTTTTTAAAGTGAAGGTATACTTTAAGATTTGATGATCTATATAGATCTCACAAGGTACTCCATACAAGTAATGTGTCCAAATTTTCAGTGCAAATACCACAACCGCTAGTTCCAGGTCATTGGTAGGGTAATTTCTCTCATAACACTTGAGCTGTTGGGAGTATGTTCTTGCATCAGAACATACCTCGACTCATCATTCGGTGCATCACGGTACATAGTGTACTCCTTTCCTTCTAATGACAGTATTAGGATTGGGGCAGTAGTTAATCGTTGCCTCAATTTTTAAAATGGCCTTTCACACTTCTCTGTTCACTCAAGCTTAATATATTTCTTCAAAAAATTGTTCAGGGGAAATGCTATCTTAAAAAAAAAAAAGAACCTTTACAAACCTTCAATGATAGCCAGTTAGGGCCAAGAAGCTTGTAATCTTAGTGACATTAGTGGGCCTTGGCCAAACTATAATTGTTTTCACCTTCTGGGGGTTAACCTTAATCCCCTCCTTTGGAACTATATGTCTCAAAAACGCTATTTCTTCTGACCAGAACTCGCACTTTTTTAATTTTCCATATAATTTGTGTTCCCTCAGGGTCTACAATGCTGTTTTCAAATGAGTAATGTGTTCATCTTTGTCCTCGAAGAATATAAGGATGTCCTCCACAAACTAAACAGCAGAAGTGAATGCCTAAGAATGAGTGCAGAAAGAGTAAATGATGGCCTCACAAATCAAGAATGAAGGACATCGTCAAACTAAACAGCTTAAGTCAATCTAATTTTCTCTTAATTTTGGGCTTGCCTTACACACAAAGAGCTCCTAAAAGAGGGATACAAATGCACTAAAATGAGTACAAAGGAATGAAAGTGTGGCGAGAAATCAAGAACCTTGCTAAACTTAAGGACTTGCTTTAACTCTTGTGCATTTTTCATTTAGGGAATAATTAACCCCCACGAAGAGCTGGCAATAGGATAAAATAAATGCCTTAAAATGAGAGCAAAACAATAAGTGTTGTGCTTACATCTGAAGGGCGCAACCAAATTTAGGAGGTATTTTCATTTAGGGTACTAATTAGAACTACAAAGAGATCCTAATACGAGGAAACAAATGCTCTGAAAGGGGAGGACAAGAATGAATGTTGTGGCTACAATTTAAGAATCTACGCAAACACAAAAACTAACCTTAACTGTAGTTTTGTTTATGTTTGGGCTCCAATCACATATCTACAAAGAGCCACCACCAAGAGTAATTGAATCCCCTAGAATGATTGCAGAAAGAATTTATAGTGCCTCCACAAATAAAGAATCTTACCAAAAAAGAGAACTAACTTGAACTTTAGTTTTCTTTTCATTTTGGGCTCCAATTATATACACAGAGAGCTCCCACAATGCCCAAATGAATACCTTAAAATGAGTAAAAATAAAGACAGATATGGCTGTAAATCAAGAACCTCACCAAGCTTAAGAACCTACTAAGCTGTAGTTTTCTCGAATTACACCCACTATGTTCTCCCAAAAGTAGCATACAAATGCATTAAAATGAAAGTTGTAGCTATACATCAAAAGCTCACCAAACCTAACAGCTTTAAAAGTAGTTTTATTTTCATTTTGGTCTCCAATTTCAACCATAAAGAGCTCCCAAGATAAGGATACGAGTGCACTAAAATGAGTGTGTTGATAAATCAAGAACATAGCCAAAATTAAGAACTTACTTTAACATTGATCCACATTTCAATTAGGGAGCAAATAACCACAACAAAGAGCCTCCATCAGGTGAAGACAAATGCCTCAAAAGGAGTACAAAAGAATAAATTTTTTTGGCTAGAAATCATGCTTGTAGCCAAATTTATGAATGAATGGTATTGTTTACACTCGCAAAGATATCCCAGAAAGAGGAAACAAATGCCCTTAAAGGAGTTAAAAAGAACAAATGGTGTGGTTACAAATCAAGAATCTAGTAAACATAGGAACTAACCTTAACCATTGTTTGTTATCATTTACAGCTCCAATTAAACCCTCAAAGAGCTTCCACTAAGCAGAAGTGATTGCAGAAAGAATGAATGATGGACTCATAGATCAAGAATCCTACCAAAACTAGGAAGTAACTTTAACTCAAGTTTTCTTTTCATTAGGGCTCCAATTACAACCGCAAAGAGCCCCACAAAAACAAAATTGTTGCTCGAATGAATGCAATAGAATGAAAAGTGTTGCTCTAAATCAATGACATCGCCAAACTCAACAACTTATGTTAGTCTAGTTTTCTATTAATTGTGTGCTCCACTTGCACACAAACAACTCCCAAAAGGAGAATACAAACGAACAAAAATTAGTGCAAAAGATTGTAAGTGTGGTGATGAATCACGAACGTAGATAGGCATAAGAGCTTACTTTAACTCTTGTGCACATTTCATTCAGGGCATAAAGAACCCCTAAGAAGAGCTGCCACCAAGAGAAAACAAATTCCTTAAAATGAGTGCAAAGGATTTAGTGCTGTGGGAACAGCTTAAGGATGCAGTGAAATTTAGGAGCCTACTTTAGCACTGGTTTTACTTTTGTTTAGGGTATTAATTACAAGCACAAAGAGCTCCCAACAAGAGGAAACAAATGCTATAAAAGGAGAGGAAAAGAATGAAGGGTGTGGTTGTAAATCAAGAATTTGGCCAAATAGAAGAACTAACCTTAACCATGGTTTTTTTTTTTTTCATTTGGGGCTCCAATTACATGTCTACGAAGAGCGCCCACCAAGAGTAAGTGAATCCCCTAGATTGAGCGCAAGAAGAATGAATATTGTCTCCATAATTGAAGAATCTTACCAAAATAGAGAACTAACTTAAACTCTAGCTTTCTTTTTTTAGGCTCCAATTACATTCACAAAGAGCTCCCACGATGAAAAAATGA
Organism: Selenicereus undatus; assembly: GCA_017589665.1. Classification (NCBI taxonomy): domain Eukaryota; kingdom Viridiplantae; phylum Streptophyta; class Magnoliopsida; order Caryophyllales; family Cactaceae; genus Selenicereus; species Selenicereus undatus. The sequence continues at coordinate 64,664,116 of JACYFF010031955.1, forward strand.
ACATCTTAAAATGAGTGCAAAAAAGAAAGATGAGGTTATAAATCAAGAACCTTATAAACATAAAAACTTACTTAACTCTAGTTTTCTCTAATTACACCCACAAAGTTCTCCAAAAAGGAGAATACAAATGCACTAAAATGAGTACAAAGAAGAATGAAAGGTGTTGCTATAAATCAAAACCTCACTAAACCTAAGACCTTTAATACTAGTTTTCTTTTGATTTGGGTCTCTGATTATAGCCACAAAGAGCTCCCAGGATGAGAATACGAATGCACTAAAATAAGTGCAGAAGAATCAAAGCGTCGCGACAAATCAAGAATGTAGCCAAAGTTAAGAACTTCGTTTAATGCTTATCCACTTGTTAATTAGGGCACAAGTTACAAAGAGTTGCCGTCAAGTGAAGACAAATGCCTCGAAATGAGTACAAAAGAATAAATTTTGTAGTTACAAATTGTAGTTGTAGCGAAATTTATGAACAAATGGTATTAATTACACTCCTAAAGAGATCCCAATAAGAGGGGAAAAAATGCCCTTAAAAGAGTGAAAAAGAACGAATGGTGTGGCTACGAATCAAATGTCTAGTCAAACAAAAGAACTAACCTTAACCCTTGTTTATTTTTCATTTGGATCTCTAAATAAACCCATCAAGAGCCCACAATAAGCATAAACGAATGCCTAACAAGGATTTCAAAAGGAATAAGTGATGGCGTCATAGATGTAGAATCCTACCAAAACTAGGAACTAACTTTCACTCTAGTTTCCTTTTCATTGCGACTCCAATTACACCTACAAATGGAATGCCCAAAAACAAAATTATTGCCCAAATGACTGAAAAAGAATGAAAAGTGTGGCTATAAATCAAGGACCTTGCCAAACTCAACAACTTATTGAGTCTAGTTTTCTCTTAATTTAGAGTACCACTTGGACACAAAAGGGCTCTTAAACAATACTATAAACACACTAAAATGAGTGAAAAAGAATGAAAGTGTGGTGAGAAATCAACAACCTATCAAAACTTAAGAACTTACTTTCACTCTTGTCCACTTTTCATCAGGGCACTTAAAACCCCGCATGAAGGTCTGCAACCAAGAGAAAACAAATGCCTTCCAATGAGTGCAAAGGAATAGGTGTTGTGTTTGCAACCTAACGATACAGTCACATTTTGTGAGCTTGCTTTAGCTCTAGTTCTATTTTCATTTAGGGTACTAACTAAAAGCACAAAGAGGTCCCAACAAGAGGAAACAACTACTCCAAGTGGAGATGAAAAGAATGAATGGAAAGGCTACAAAGTAAGAATCTAGCCAAATACAAGAACTAACCTTAACCTTAGTTTTGTTCTCGTTTGGGGCTCCAATTACATATCTACGAAGAGCTCCCACCAAGAGTTAGAGAATACCCTAGAATGAGTTGAGAAAGAATGAATAGTGCCTCCATAAATGAAGAATCTTACGAAAACAGAGAACTAAATTGAATGCTAGTTTTCTGCCATTTTGGGCTCCGATTACACTCATAAAGAACTCCCACAATGACAAAACAAATACCTTAAAATAAATGTCAATGAAGAAGATAGATGTGGCTGCAAATAGCGGACCTCACCAAACATAAGAACTTACTTAACTCTAGTTTTCTCCAATTACACCCACAAAGTTCTCTTAAAAATAGAATACAAATGCCCTAAAATGAGTGTAAAGAATGAAAGGTGCAGCTATAAGTCAAAGCCTCACCAAACCTAACAACTTTAATACTAACTTTGTTTTCATTTGGGTGTCTCCATTTTTACACCTACAAAGAGCTCCCAAGATGAGAATACAAATGCACTAAAATGAGTGCAAAAGAATCAAAGTGTGGCGATAAATCAAGAACATAGCCAAACTTAAGTACTTAGTTTAATACTTATTCACTTTTTAATAAGGGTGCAAACAACCGCTACAAAGAGTTGCTATCAAGCGAAGACAAATGCCTTAAAATGAGTACCGAAAAAAAAATTGTGGTTACAAATGCAATTGTAGCTAAATTTATGAACGAATGGTGTTAATTACACTCACAAAGAGATCCTAATAAGAGGAAACAAATGTAATTAGAGGGGTGAAAAACAACGAATAGTGCGGCTAGAAATCAAGAATCTGGTCAAACATGAGAACTAACCATAACCCTCGTTTTCATTTGGAAACCCAATTAAACCCACAAAGAGTTCCCACTAAGGAGAAGTGAATGGCCAAAGATGAGTGCAAAAGGAATAAATTATGACCTTATAGATAAAGAATCATATAAAAACTAGGAACTAACTTTAAATCTAGCTTTCTTTTTATTGCGGCTCCAACTACACCCAAAAAGAGCTCCCACAAGAACAAAATTTTTGCCCAAATGAGTGCAAAAGAATGAAAAGTGTGGCTATAAATAAACAACCTCGCTAAACTCAACAACTTATGTCAGTCTAGTTTTCTCTTAATTTTTCACTTCACTAACAAACAAAGAGCTCCCAAAAGGACAATAAAAATGCACTAAAATGAGTGTGAAAGAATGAAAGTGTGTTGAGAAACCAAGAACCTAGCTAAACATAAGTGCTTGCTTTAACTTTTGTGCACTTTTCATTTAGGGCATAAATAAACCCCTTGAAGAGCTACCACTAAGAGAAAACAAATGCCCTAAAGTTAGTGCGAAGGAATAAGTGTTGTGGTTACGACTTAAGAACGTAACCACATTTAGGAGCTTACTTTAGCTCTAGTTTTGTTTTCATTTAGGGTACTAATTACAATTGCAAAGGGCTCCCTACAAGAGGAAGCAAATGCTCCAAGAGAAAGGGAAAAGAATGAATGGAGTGGCTACAAATTAAGAATCTAGCCAAATACAAGAATTAAGCTTAACCACAGTTTTGTTTTCGTTCGGGGATCCAGTTACTTATTGATGCATATCAAGAGTCAGTTCAAGCTACTAAGTCTGTGGATGGAAGTGATCACTCACTGATTATCTCAAGGATCAGTTCTCTAATGGGAAGCAATACAGCTTTGAGGCTTATTTAGGAGATCCTTGCTTTACTGGAAACCATAACAAATCCCATAAGCACCCAAAAACTTATTTTGAGGCTAGCTAGCAGCCTTAGTCAATCCAAAATTAGTAAGTTTATCTAATTTCAAATGTTTGCGAAGGTGATCTAACAGGCACTGGAAAGTTACGTTGAATCGATCCCTTTTTGGAAAGTAACCTAGCTCATTTATTGGATCCTAAGTAAGCTACTAAATGGTAAAGGTTGCTTGATTGCTTCCCGAGCAATTCCCACAAGCAGCTCCGATCCAGCAGCAGATTCATGGGATTAATTTTGGCTCCAACTTACCAGCTCCTTTTGGCTCATTTAAGGACTTAAAATTGTATCAAAAATATTATCAATAAAGGGTCTAAAGTGGCAGAATCAGATCATGTAGCATTAACTTTTAACCACTACAAACTCACATGAAATTCTCTTTGAACTAGTGGGCTAAAGGCTATTGTACTTTGCTATTAGCTTATTGATTATCGTGCTTAGTAGTTACAAATACCATCAAAAAGCCATCATTACAAGTCCTTGAAGCTACATTATCTCGACACCTCTATAATGGAGATTAGGAAGGTCATTAAGTGTCAAGAATCAAAGCCTAGCTGCTGTTTTTAGGTTGCTTAAATTCAAACTGTTTTGCTATTTTTGTCCCTTTGTAATTTCAGTTGTAGCCATTGCTAGTGTAAGTGAGGCCGAGCATAAGGCCTAAAATCTCATCGCATGCATCAGATTATGGCTATAAAATACATTATTTTGCTAGTTTCAAGCAAAACTTCCTCAAATTCTCTTTAAACTTTATCCTGCTTTTGGTGGTGTTTAGTGAGTGAGCCCTTTAGCTGATCTCTTGGTGCTTAAGCTGTAGGAAGGTTAGTGATGAGCTCCCTTATGTCTTGGTTAGTGGATCTAAACCTTTATTCCATAACATACCTTCCGTGTTGAGTTGCTAGGTTTGCTTAAATCCAAGCTTGTTAACTTGACATGGATCATCTTTTATGAGAACCCAACTTTGATCCTTGGTGAGTTTCCTTTACTTGCTGGTATTGCTTACTTCATTCTAAGTTTATTCCTCTCTTCTACATTCTAGAACTTGTTGTATTACTCATAAAGGAACCTTGAATGTAAACACAGCCCAGCTACAGAAACACCAAGCTCCTCAAACAGCCACAACTAACTCTTTTCTCACCTTGAACAACATGGTTGAGAGGGATGCTACTTCTCCTTCTCCTCAATAGCCTACTAGTGTTTCTCGAGGCCTTTCTATGGAACAGGCTCATGAACCCAAAGGGGATAGGGCTGTCATGGAGATTTAAGAAAATATTAGAACATTAACTGCCTAAGTACAATAGCTTAGGACCCAACCTAGAGGTCGGATAGAGAACCTCATCAGGACCCTCCTGATGGTTTTGAGCCCTCCTTGGATTCTCAGTATGATAGTAGTGTTTCAAATGAGGAAGCCAGGCCTAGGAGAAGAAGAGTACACAGGGATGAACCTAAGGATTTTAGAGTAGAGGCTCCTGCATTTGATGAAAGCTTAAAGCGTGAGGATTACCTTGAGTGGGTACTGGCCATGGATAGGATCATTGAGATCAAGGGATATTCAGGAGAGAAGGCTTTTAAACTTTCTATTTTGAAGCTTAAATAATATGCTTCTCTATAGTATGAGAACCTATAGAGGACCAGGGCATTAGAAGCCAAGGGCTCTACTTGAGAGTCACCTCTCTTGAGTAAGGAAGCATGAAGGTTGAAGAGTACATCAAAGAGCTCAAGCAGCTCCAGATTAGATGTAGCTTGAGGGAAGAACTTGAGTAGACAATTGTAAGGTTTCTCAAATGGCTAAACCTTACAATTCTGGACAAGGTTGAACTTCAGTCCTTCTGGACCTTTGAGGATGCTTATAAACTTGTTGTTAAAGTGAACAACAGTTTAAATCTAGGAGGGCTTATCCTTCTACCCTAGTCAAGCCATCTACCCCTGTTAGGACCTTAACTCCAACAAACCAGACCCTACTCCTAAAGAAGACAAAGACAAGGGAAAGGTACGAAAATAGCTAAGAAAGCTCCGGAAAACTAGAAGAAATGCTTCAAATGCCATTGCTATAGCTATTTTTAAGCAGACTGTCCAAATATAAGGGTCCTTACCATCAAAGAAATTGAAGACCTAGACAAAATAGAGGTAGAAGAAGATAAGGAAGAATCGGATGAAGGGGGAGAGACCTCTTACCTACCACTAGAAGAGGGAGAAATGCTTATGATCAAAAGAATGCTTCATGCCACTAAAGCTCCACTAGAGCTAAATTAGATTGAGCAAGTCTTCTACTCTCGATGCAAGGTAGCTAATAAGACTCACAATCTGATAACAGACGGAGGGAGCTGTACAAATGTGGCCTGCACTGAAATGGTCAACAGGCTCAATCTGGCCACCAATGAGCATTCCAAATCCTATACCTTGCAATGGCTCAAAAAGGGGAATGGGGTAACAGTTTCTAAACAAGCCTTGGTAGCCAATTAGGGAATACAAAGGTGAGGTTGTGCATTATGTACTGCCTATGGATGCATGTCATCTACTCCTTGGTAGGCCTTGGCAGTATGATAGAAATGCCCTTCATCACAATCAATTCAACACCTATTCTTTAAAACTAAATGGAAAAAGAATGACCCTAACCCCTCAAACTCCTAACCAAACACACAAGCCAGAAATTGGGAGCGGAAAACTCAAGGAAAGTGCCTTACTTGCTAATGGGGGAAGAGTGGAAAGGGCTATTTCCAAGGGAAAACCCTTATTTGCTATCTTTATGGTGGAATCTGTCCCTAGTATAGATTCCATGTCTTTCTATCCCTTAGGGCAGCCCTTGCCTAAAGAGTTTGAGGATGTCTTTCCTCAACACCTTCTTCACAAAAGGGGGATTAAACACTAGATTGAATTAATTCTTCGAGCCCCTTTACCCATAAAGCCTGCTTACAGATGTAACTCCACTGAAACCAAAGAGTTACAAAGGCAGGGTCAGGAATTAATTGATAGAGGTTATGTGAAAGAGAGCGTGAGTCCATACTCAGTGCCAGCCCTCTTGGTGCCTAAAAAGGATGGAAGTTGCAAAATGTGTGTTGATAGTAGCGCCATCAATAGCATTATCGTCAAGTATAGGTACCCTATTCCTAGACTTGATGACACGTTCGATGAGCTGCATGGCTCTAAAATTTTCTCCATGATTTATATATGGAGTAGATATCTTCACATCAGAAAGAGGGTAAGAGATGAGTGAAAAACTGCCTTCAAAAACCAAACAAGGGCTATATGAATGGCTTGTCATGCCATATGGCCTATCTAATGCCCCAAGCACCTTTATAAGGCTCACAAATAAAGTGCTCAGCTACATTGGTTTGTTTGTGGTCGTATACATTGATGATATTCTTATGTATAGCATGACTAAACAAGATCATATCATTCATTTGAGCCAAGTCTTTTCTACCCGTAGAGATTAGAAGCTATTTGGCAAGCTTGAAAAGTGTAAGTTTTTTGTTCCAAGGGTTGTTTTCCTTGGATATGTGGTCTCCTATGATGGCATTCAAGTGGACGAAGCTCAAGTTGAAGCAATTAGATCATGGCCAGTTCTAAACTCAGTCACAGTAATAAGGAGTTTTTATAGCCTTGCCTCTTTTTAAAGAAGGTCTATCAAAGATTTCAACACCATCATGGCTCCACTCATAGAATGCATGAAAAAGGGTAGTTTCTCTTGGCCTCTAGCAGCTCAAAAGGCTGTTGAAACCATTAAACCGAAGTTATATGAGGCAGCTGTTCTAGCATTGCCTAACTTCGAAGAGTTATTTGAGGTGGAATGTGATGCTAGTGGAGTGGGCATTGGGGCTATTCTGAGTCAACTTAAAAAACCCTTGGCCTATTTCAGTTACAAACTTAGTGGCCGCAAGCTTAACTATTCAATCTATGATAAAGACTTTTGTGCAATAGTAATGGCATCAAACCACTAAAGCCACTATCTCAAGCCTAAGGCCTTTGTTCTTCACTCTAATCATCAGGCCCTCAAGTTTCTCATTGGCCAGCCTAAACTCAATGCCAGGCATGCTAAGTGGGTTGAGTTTCTATAAGCGTTTACCTTCTCCCCCAAGCACAGTAAGGGCACTAAAAATGTGGTAGTTGATGCTCTTTCAAGGAGGTATGCTCTTATCTCACTTTTGGGAGCCAAGCGAATAGGATTGCAGGGCATGCAAGCCTACAATTATAAGGATTCAGCATTTTCGTGAAGAATACTCTAGCTGAAGGACCCTATGTGATGCAAGAAGGGTTTCTGTTTAAGGGAAATGAACTATGTGTTCCAGCTTGTCATCTAATAGAGTTGTTGGTTAGGGAAGCCTATGGAGGATCCCTTGTAGGCCACTTTGGGTTAAACAACATGCTAAACATCCTAAGGGAGCAATTCTTCTAGCCCAGAATGGGAGAAGATGTTAATAAGGTTGTGTTTAGATGCTCCATCTACTATGAAGCCAAGAGCCAATTTCATTAATGTCTTTACACCCCACTTCTAGTTCCCTTAAGGGCTTGGAAAGATGCCAGCATGAATTTTATAGTGGCTTTGCCAAGGATATAAAGGGGGCAAAGACTCAATCATGGTGGTTGTTGACAGGTTCTCTAAAGTGGTTTACTTTGTAGCCTGCCACAAAACTGATAATGCTTCTCATATTACAGATTTCTACTCAACAAGATAATTAGCCTGCATGGGTACCAAGGACCATACTGACTGATAGAGACACCAAGTTTCTATCCCACTTTTGGAGAAGCCTTTGCCATTTGCTGGGAACCAAGTTGTTGTATATCACCACCTTCCATCTCCAGACTAATGGCCAAACAGAGGTCACAAATAAGACCTTATCTACACTCTTTAACAGATTGGTCTAGAAGAAACTGAAAGAGTGGGATCCCAAGCTCCCATATGCTAAGTTTGCGTATAGGAAAACCCCGGCTAGAGCTACTGGTTATTCTCCTTTTCAGGTCTTATATAGGATCAATCCACTTACCCCAATTGATCTCATTCCACTATCTACTGAATGCAAAGATAGTTATAAAGCTCGACAAAGAGCCAAGGAGATGAAGAAGCTGCATGAACAGATCAGGGCTCACATAGAAAATGTCAATAAAGCATACAAGATTAATGCTAACAAATATAGATGGGAGGTTGAGTATCAACCTGGTTATCTTGTTTGGCTTAATCTCATGAAGGAGAGGTTCCCTGATAGAAGGAAGAGCAAGCTAATGGCCAAAAGGGATGGTCCTTTTAAGGTTTTCGCTAAGGTAGTAGCCAATGCATATAAGGTGGAAAAACCTAGAGACATGGTTGTATCAGCTGCCTTTAATGTAGGAGACCTAAGTCCCTATGTGGAGAATGAGATTGATTATGGGGATTTGAGGGCAAATCCTTTCAATTGAGGGCAGGATGACGCAGATCAAGGGTTAGTTCAAGCCACTTAGTCTGAGGGTGGGAAATCATTACTCACTAATCATGTCAAGGACCAGTTATGTGAGGAGAAACAATACATCTTTGAGGCCTATTTAGGGAGATCCTTGCTTTACTCGACACAATGGCAGATCCCACAAGTATCCAGAAGCTCATTTTGAGGCTAGCCAGTAGCCTTAGTCAGTCCACAATTACTTAGTTTATACGATTTCAAATGTTGGCCAAGGTGATTCAATAGCCACTAGAGAGTTAGTTTGAGTCAATGAGTATCAGTCCTTTTTTGAAAAGTAACCTAGATCATTTGTTAGCTCCCAATTAAGCTACTAAATGATAAAGGTTGCTTTATTTGTTCCCGGGTAGTTCCTACAAGTAGCTTCAATCCAACAGTAGATTCATAGGGTTAATTTTGGCTCCAACTTAACAGCTCGTTTTGGCTCATTTAAGGACTTGAAACTGTATCAAAAATATTATCAATGATGGTCCCAAAGTAGAAGAACCAGATCATGCAACATCAGCTTTTAATCACCAAAAACTCACATGAAATTCCCTTTGAACAAGTGGGTTAAAGGCTATTGTACTTTGCTTTTAGACAGTTGATTATTGTGCTTAGCAGCTGCAAATTTCATCCAAAAGCCATCAGTAGAAGTCCTTTGATGCTACAGTAGCTTGAGACATCGGTAACGGAGATTAGTAAGTTCATTAGGTGTCAAGGATCAAAGCCTAGCAGCTGTTTTTAGGCTATTAAGATTCAAATTTTTTTTACTGCTTTTATCCCTTTGTAATTTCAGTTGTAGCCATTGCTAGTGTGAGTAGGCTCAGTATAAAGAACTAAACTCTCATTGTATGCATGAGATTATGACTATAAAATACGTTATTTTGCTAGTTTCAAGCAAAACTCCCATAAAATCTCTCTAAACCTTATCCTACTTTTGGTGGTGTTTAGTGAGTGAGCGCTTTTGCTAATCTTCTCGTGTGTAAGATTTAGGATGGTTGGTGGTGAGATTTGTGCAGTATTTGTTGGTGGTTCTAAACCTTTGTTCCAGAACATATCTTCTGTGTTGAGTTGCTAGCTTTGGTCAAAACCAAGCTTGTTAACTTGACATGCATCACATGTCTATAAAGAGCTCCCACTGGGAGTAACTCAATACCCTAGAAGGACTGCAGAAAGAATGAATAGTGTCTGCACAAATAAAGAATCTTATCAACATAGAGAACTAACTTAAACTCTAGTTTTCTTTTCATTTTGATGTCCAATTACACCCATAACTAGCTCCCATAATGACAAAATGAATGCCATAAAATGAGTGCAAAAAACGAAATATATGGCTGTAAATAAGGGACCTCACCAAACATAAGAACTTACTTAACCCTAGTTTTCTCCAATCACCCACAAGGTTCTCCCAAAAATAGAATACAAATGCACTAAAATGAGTGCGAAGAATGAGAGGTGTAGCCATAAATCAAAACCTCAACAAACCTAATAACTTCAATAGAAGTTTTGTTTTCATTTAGGCCTCTAATTACGCTCACAAAGAACTCCCAGGATGAGAATATGAAAGCACAAAAATGAGTGATGAAAATCAAAAGGTGGCGATAAATCAACAACATAGCACAACTTAAGGACTTACTCTACCACTTATCCATTTTTTCAATTACAACATAAATAACCCCATCAAAGAGCTGCTATTAAGCGAAGATAAATGCCTTGAAATGAGTACAAAAGAATAAATTTTGTGGTCACAAATCGAAGTTGTAGCCAAATTTATGAATGGATGGGTGTAATTACATTCCTAAAGAGATCCCGATATGAGGAAACAAGGGACCTTAAATGAGTGAAAATGAACGAATGGCATGGCTACAAAACAATAATCTGGCCAAACATAAGACAAACCTAAACCCTTGTTTGTTTTCATTTGCAGCTCCAATTAAACCCACTTGCCCAAACAGGAAACTAACTTAAACTCTAGTTTTGTTTTCATTAGGGCTCCAATTACACCTACAAAGAGCTCCCATAACAACAAAATTGTTGCCCAAAAGAGTGCAAAGGAATGAAAAGTGTTGCTATAAATTAAAGACCTTGCCAAACTCAAGAACTTACGACAATCTAGTTTTCTCTTAATTTTGGGCTCCTATTGCATGCAGAGACCTATACAAATGCACTTAAATGAGTGCAAAAGAATGAAAATGTGGTGAGAAATCAAGAACCTAGCTAAACTGAAGAAATTACTTTAACTCTTGTGCATTTTTCACTTAGGGCATAAGTAACTCCCGCAAAGAGCTGATACTAGGAGGAAACAAATGCATGAGAATGAATGGAAAGAAATAAGTGTTGTGGTTATAACTTCAGGAACCAATCAAATTCAGGATCTCATTTTAGCTTTATTTCTTTTTTCATTTAGAGTACTAATTACAACCAAAAAGGGCTCCCAACAAGAAGAAACAAGAGCTCCAAGAGGAGAGGAAAACAATAAATGGTGTGGCTACAAATTAAGAACCTAGCCAAATACAAGAACTAACCCTAATTGTAGTTTTGTTTTCGTTTGGGGCTTCAATTTCATATCTACGAAGAGCTCTCACCAATAGTAAGTGAATACCCTATAATGTGTGTAGAAAGAATGAATAGTGTCTCCACAAGTGAAGAATCTTAGCAAAACAGAAAACTAACTTAAACTCTACTTTTCTTTTCATTTTGGTCTCTAATCGTATACACAAAGAAGTCTCCCAATGGCAAAATAGATACCATAAAATGAGTGCCAAAACAGAAAGATGTGGTCGTAAATAAGGGATCTCACCAAGCGTAAGAATGTACTTAACTCTAGTTTTCTCCAATTACGCTCACATAGTTCTCCTAAAAAGAGAATACGAATACACTAAAATGAGTGTAAAGAATGAGAGTGGTAGTTATAAATAAAAACCTTGCCAAAGATGTGCAAGAGATGCTCCAAGTCATGAGGAATCACCTAGAAGACCAAGTTAGCTACTACTCGGGGCAGTCTACTGTGAGCAGTTACTTTATGACCTTAGTTGCCTATCCAGTCGGTGACTTAAGTCCATTACTTTTGGCTTCTCATTTCAGTTCGAAAAGTTATCTTTCTGATAAAACAAGTTTCAAGTCATTACGACTTCATCTGCTGTTTCCAATCTGTCTCGAAAGCCAAACTATCTAAACTGTCCAGTTGAGCTGGAAAGCCACCCGGTCTTATTGGTCTATTTTTGCTAACGTTGAACCAACTTAGGAACCTATAAATCTACTTTTTAGGAACTTTTGTGAGTGGACTTTGGATGCAGCAAAAGAGTTCAAGGCCAAATTCAAATTTTAGGCGCCGAAAGGCGAGAAGGATCAGAGGGTGTCTCGACTATTCTAGTAAGGGACCAATTACATTTCTCAAGGAATATTTTTGAAACAACTAGGCATTTGAGGCTCCATGAGGACTTACCTAAAAGTATACATCTAGAGATTTCTTAGGGCTTTTGAATGACTAGATTTGGGCATGTATTTTGAAGATATGGGTGTTTAAAGTTAAACCTGATGCACTGAAAAGTAATTGTCAACAGGTTTCTTTTCACTTTTGTATTTGCTTTGCTTTTTGGTTCCCCCCTTTCCTATGGCCGTTTGTTTGGCTGTTTTCCCCTTCATTTCTGATTGTATTAGCTGCCTTTATATGTGAGAAGGCTTCAAGCTTGTACACACTTAGTGAATGAAAGAATTGGTTGAGTTTTAAACTCCTTGTAAGTCTCTGTCTTGGTTTTCTCCAGTTTAGCTCGCTACGGTGGTGATGTATATATCAAGGATAGGAAGAAATCTAGCTAAAACCCACCAAGCACACGACTTAACACAAGTGAAACAACACGACATAGGGGTGGCACGGTCGTACCTAGAGACACGGTGCGGCCGTGCTAAAGTTCTGCCTAGCACGGCTGAATTTGGCAAGTTTCACGGTTTGAGTTTGGATTTGTGTTTGGGGTGGAAGCTAGACCAAGGGGGGATAGCCTTAGTTTTGATTAGCCAATATAATGGATGTATGAAGGCTTGTGAATGTATGGGATTGAAAGAGAATCAAAGTTAGAATTCACTAACTCACGATTAAGCTAGTAAACTCACTTTTACCTCCCTTGAAATCGTGTGGATGAAGAGTGAAATGGATAGAACTAAACTCAATGTTTGGATACAGAATCACCACCAAACATACGCTTAGGGTCCCTAAGCTTTGATTAAGATACAGACTTAGGACTTACTTGATCACCACCTTAATCGACCAAATTAAGGATAAGCAAGTGAAGTGTTTGAAGAGAGAAAGATAAAATGCTCTCAAACTGAAATTTCATTCAAGGTATGATATGGTTTTCAGGCCATGGGGGGAAACTTTGGGATGTGTACAACCCCCACGCCAAAGAAATCAAGGTTAAACCATGTTTAAGTAAGGTAGTTTAACTCAAACATTTAACCGTGCAGTTTTGAGCCAAAACTGGCCGGTTTGACAAAAGACCTTGATCTCCCATCCTCTTGTGCGTATGATTGAAAACTAATGCTTAGACCTGAAAGTAGACATTATGAGGATTCCAAAAATGCAAAAATTCAAGACTTAAGCCACAATATAGCTTAAGTGATGAGGTGAACAAAACCGGACAGATTTTGGTCCTTCAACCCGGTTGCATCACTTTGGCTCTCTTCAATAATTTGAGCCAATGCTTGGACTTTGGAGCTTGGAATGTGATGGGGACCATCCAACCAAACATTCCACAACCCTTTCCAATGATGCACCTATTGTTAGGGAGTCCAAGATGGTCAAGGAAGTTCATGCCATGGTCAACAACCAGTTGTACAAAGAAGAAGATGGACTGCCCAGTTCATACCATTTCTGGCCTGGTTTTGTTTCTCTATTGGAGCAAAATGTAGAAGGGGAAATTTCCTGCACACACCACCCCCTTAAAGCTTAAGATCTTATCTTTCCAACAAGACCTTTTGCAAGGCATTTGGAGTTCATTTGGTCAGCCAACCAAGCAAAAACCGAAGACAGTGCACTGCAGGGTGCAATGCAGCACAACCCGAAAGAAGGGTCTGATTGGTTGACCTACTTAGCTCCAAATTTTGTCAAACCTTAGGGAATGAAAAAGCATCTAAATATTTATCAAATCATGGCCCTAAATTTGAGCTTAAGGACCAGCTTGTGCTGCTTTTATCCAGCCAAAGAAGGGAGAAAATTCTTTTACCTGGTTTTTTGGTATAACCAGCTGCCACCTTGGTTTTTGTGTGTACTCTTGTACTACTTGCAGGTTCAAGGCCCTAAGCTGCTGTAGTTAGATTATTTAGATGCTTGACACCTCAATTTGGAGATTCTTATGCTATTAAGGCGTCAAGGTTAGGCAAAATCTCTTATTTTATCAACTTGTACTTGTAATCTAGCTTAGGCCTAGTCATTTAGTTACCAATTAGATTGTATGCAGCCTTTGGTCGAGTGTAAGGGAGGATTTTGGCTATAAATACCCTCTCTCTTCCATTTGCAAGGGTCTTTTGTCAAATTGAATACAAATTTGAGCATTGTCTCTCCCAAATTCCTAGTTCTACATCTTAAGCTTGGCAACTTAAGTGGTGTCTAGGTCTCTTTATCTCAATTAGGTGGTGATTTTGTATCCTAATTGATATAAGGAGATTACCCTAGTGTTCAACAAGAGTGGCTCCATTGGATTATCTCTTCAAGGCACTTGTGTTATCCTCTTCTTCTCCTTCTCATTTCTCACATCCGAATCTCGCTCTCACTTTCTCTCTTGGCAAGTGTAAGGTGAGATACATCAATTGGTATCAAAGCCTTGGCTACCCTCCTGACCTTGCTTCCATCCTCAAACACCTTCCCAAACACTAAGCCACAAACACCCTTAATCACATCTTTATTTCTGTCCCTTTCACATTTCCTACCGTGATACGGGCAGTACCTTAACATGGGTACCCCGTGCCCCACAGCACGACCGTGCTTCCTTCCCAGCACACCGACTCTACTTCAGCAGCCTAGCACGACTAGGCTGTGCCTCCTAGCACGACCATGCTCTTTGCTCATAAAACCAAAACACTATATCTCCTACTCTATCACAACCATGTGTTTAAGCCTCACTGCGGAACAAATTTCGGAGACCGTCCTTAAGGAGAAGGTTGAATTGGAGGCCAAGGTCAAGTACCTCCAAACTCAACTAGGCCAACTCCTAGAAGAGAAGAGAAGGAGCTTGAGAACTCTAGAAGTCCCACGGAACAAGGCCCTTGGATTGACCTTTGAGGAAGAAGCGAGCTATTCCCATGAGTCTTCCAATGAAGAAGGTGAAGGAGGAAGACCATTTCGACCTAGTGGAGGTGGCAATCTTGATTTCAAGGTTGACATACCCAAGTTTGAAGGCTATCTAGACCCCGACTTATTTCTAGATTGGCTTCGGACGGTTGAGAGAGTCTTCGACTACAAAGACATCCCGGATGAGAAAAAGGTAAAACTTGTAGCCCTTAAGCTTTGCAAATATGCTTCAATTTGGTGGGCTAACTTAGTGACCAAGAGGGCAAGAAAAGGAAAGGGAAAAATCCATACTTGGGCTCAAATGAGGGATAAACTCAAGGCCAAATTTCTACCCACCCACTACCTCCATGATAACTACCTCAAATTCCATATCCTCAAACAAGGAACTAAGAGTGTGGAAGAATATAATAGGGAGTTTGAACAACTCCTCTTGAAATGTGACTTGAAGGAAGATGAAACACAAACTATTGTGAGGTATTTGAGTGGGTTGGATGATCAAATTGCCCATGTCATTGAGCTACATCCTTACTCCTCTCTTGATCAGCTTAGTTCCCTTGCATACAAAGTTGAACAACACCAGAAAGCCAAAGGGAAAGGAATTGTGTCCAAGCCTCCTCCTAGGCCTTACCCTTTTCAAAGACCCCCAAACACAACTCTTAAACCATAGGCTCCACCCCCTCCACGGCCAAATCCCCCAAATACCCAAAACACACCACAAAGGAACCCTCCAAAATCGAAAGATAGAAGAAGATGTTTTCGGTGTCGAGGACTAGGGCACATTGCATCTGAATGCCCAAACAAGAGAATTGTCACCTTGGCTTAATTTCAAGCTTCCTTTGAGGAGCTTGAGGGAGAGGATGAAGGGGAGAAAGAGCTAGACTTGAATGAGTGCCTAGAAGAGGTTGAAGAAGGACCGAATGAACGTGAGCTATTGGTCATTCGAAGGGCCTTAAGTGGCCTAGCTTCCCAAGATGAGCTTGAACAAATAGAGTCCATCTTCCATACAAGGTGCACCTTAGGTGGCAAGGTGTGCTCCCTTATCATTGATAGGGGGAGTTGTGCAAATATGGCCTCGCAATCTATGGTGGACAAAGTCAAACTCTCGGTGACCCCCCACTCAAAGCCATACACCATAAAATGGCTTAATCAAAGCAAAGGTTTGTAAATCTCTTCTCGGTGTCTCTTATCTGTAAGCATTGGGAAGACTTACAAACATAAGATTTGGTGTGACATTGTGCCACTGGATGCTTGCCATGTATTTTTTGGTCGACCTTGGCTCTTTGTTAGGAGGGTCATGCATGATGGCCGCATGAATACCTATACCTTCGCAAAGAACCACAAAAAGATCACCCTCACCCCACTCAAATCGTCCACCCCCTCCAAACCCAAAGAAAACCCACAAATGGATATCTTTCTCACCATCCTCCTAAAGTCCCAAAAGCATGAGTATGAACCCCACAAAGAGTGGATATTGCTAGGCCAAGAACTGGCCCTAGCCACGGCCTCAAGCCATCCCATGCTAACCCCCCTCCTACACACCTTCGAACATGTCTTCCCTCAAGAAACACCCCATGGCTTGCCTCCGAAAAGATCCATCCAACATAAGATTGGCCTTTTTCCCGGTTCCACCCTCCTAAACAAACCGGCATATAGGATGAACCCACAAGAAACTCAAGAAGTCCAACACCAAGTTGATGACCTCCTAGCCAAGGGGCTAATCCGTGAGAATCTAAGCCCGTGTACCGTCCCGACTCTACTTGTGCCCAAGAAAGGTGGGAGCATGACAATGTATGTTGATAGTAGAGTTATCAACAAGATCACCATCAAGTACCGGTACCCCATTCCAAGCTTGGAGGATTTACTTGATGAGCTTCATGGAGCCACTATCTTCTCCAAAATTAATCTTAGAAGTGGCTACTATCAAATCCGGATCTTTGAAGGGGATGAATGGAAGACGGCTTTCAAAACCAAGGGAGGCCTATATGAGTGGTTGGTCATGCCATTTGGCTTGACTAATGCACCTAGCACCTTTATGAGACTTATTAATGTGGTGCTTAGGCCGGTCATAGGCAAGTTTGTTGTTGTATATTTCGAGGACATTCTTGTGTATAGGCGGGATGAACAAGAGCATGCCGATCACCTCCACCAAGTCTTGAGTATTTTGGCTCAAGAAGAGCTCTATGGTAATCTTGAGAAGTGTCATTTCTTTACACCACAAGTCATCTTCTTGGGTTATGTGGTTTCGACTCAAGGCATCCATGTTGATGAGGACAAGGTCAAAGCTATCTGTGAGTGGCCTACTCCCTCTTCCATACATCAAGTCCGAAGCTTCCATGGTTTGGCCTCTTTCTATAGGAGATTTGTGAAGTACTTTAGCTCAATTGTCTCTCCCATGACCGAGGCTATCAAGGGCAAGACCTTTGCATGGAACGAGCAAGCTCACTCGGCCTTTGAAGAAATCAAGAGGAGGCTTACAAGTGCTCCCATCCTAGCACTACTAAGCTTCTCCAAGGTCTTTGAGGTGGACTGTGATGCCTCCGGAGTGGGCATAGGTGCTGTTTTGTCTCAAGAGAAGCGGCCCATTGCATTCTTTAGTGAAAAATTGAATGAAGCAAAGAGAAACTACTCCACATACGACAAGGAGTTCTATTGAATAGTCCGGGCTTTGGAGCATTGGAGGCACTACCTAATAGGGGCCGAATTCATCTTACATTCGAACCATGAAGCCCTTAAGTTCATTCAAGGGCAACATAAGCTCAATCCCCGCCATGCCAAGTGTGTTGAATACCTCCAAGCATTCAACTTCATGATACATCATAAGGCTAGCAAGTTGAACAAGGGAGCGGATGCCCTCTCAAGGAGATACTTTCTCCTTTCGGTCCTAGAATCCAAGGTACTTGGGTTTGAGATTGTGAAGGGGACTCGGCCTTTGAAGAAATCAAGAGGAGGCTTACAAGTGCTCCCATCCTAGCACTACCAAGCTTCTCCAAGGTCTTTGAGGTGGACTGTGATGCCTCTGGAGTGGGCATAGGAGCTGTTTTGTCTCAAGAGAAGCGACCCATTGCATTCTTTAGTGAGAAATTGAATGAAGCAAAGAGAAAGTACTCCACATATGACAAGGAGTTCTATGTAATAGTCCGGGCTTTGGAGCATTGGAGGCACTACCTAGTAGGGGCCGAATTCATCTTACATTCAGACCATGAAGCCCTCAAGTTCATTCAAGGGCAACATAACCTCAATCCTCGCCATGCCAAGTGTGTTGAATACCTCCAAGCATTCAACTTCATGATACATCACAAGGCTAGCAAGTTGAACAAGGGAGCGGATGCCCTCTCAAGGAGATACTTTCTCCTTTCGGTCCTAGAATCCAAGGTACTTGGGTTTGAGATTGTGAAGGGGATGTACACCAATGATGAGGACTTCAAGGAGATCTACATCAAGTGTGCCAACCACCCCCACGACCTCTTCCACATCCTAGAGGGGTTCCTGTTCAACGGATCACGGCTTTGCATACCCAAGTGTGGGTTTAGAGAATTGCTAATCCAAGAGCTTCAGGTGGTGCTCTATTCGGTCACTTTGGGGTAGAGAAGACGTGCTCCATGCTTAAGGAGCATTACTATTGGTCGAAAATGGCCAAGGATGTGGAACACTTCATCAAAAGGTGCTTAATTTTTCACATGGCTAAGAGTCATGTACTTCCCCAAGGCCTCTACTCCACTTTGCACGTGCCCTTAGCTCCATGGGAAGATATTAGTTTGGACTTCATCACGGGTTTGCCACGGACTCAAAGAAGCAAGGATTCTATCATAGTGGTGGTGGACCGTTTCTCCAAAATGGCCTACTTTGTCCCTTGTCACACCACCCATGATGCCTCCCACATAACCAATCTCTACTTCAAGGAGATTGTGGGACTACATGGCATCCCAAGGAGCACGGTTTTGGATAGGGACACTAAGTTCCTTAGTAATTTTTGGCTCACACTTTGGAGCAAGATGGGGACACACCTCAAGTTTAGCACTACTTGTCACCCCCAAACCGAGGTGACTAACCAGACTTTGGGGACATTGCTTAGGGTACTTATGAAGAAGAACATCACGGCTTGGGATGAACTCCTACCTCATGCGGAGTTTGCTTTCAATCGGGCACCAAGCAAAGCCACTCACCTCTCCCCCTTCCAAGTGGTCTATGGGTACAATCCAACAACTCCCTTGGACCTCACACCCATTCCTACTCCTAGCAAGTTTAGTTGGGAGGCCGACAAACGAGCCAAAGAAATCAAGGACCTTCATGCTCAAGTTCGGGAGAGGATTGAGAAGTCTAATGCTCAAGCCATGCATCAAGCCAACAAGCATAAAAGGGAGGCCCATTTCCAACCAGGGGACTTGGTATGGATTCACATGAGGAAAGAAAGGTTCCCAAGCAAGCGCAAGTCCAAAATCATGCCAAGGGCGGATGGCCCCTTTGAGATATTGGAGAAGGTCAGACCTAATGCCTACAAGGTTGACTTGCCTTGTGAGTATAGGGTCTCCGCCACCTTCAATGTGGCTGATATCAGCCCCTACTTTGAGGAAAATGAAGAAATTCCAAGTTTGAGATCAAGCTCCAACTCACTTGGAGATGATGATGGGGACCATCCAACCAAACCTTCCATAACCCTTGCCAATGATCCACCCCCTGTTAGGGAGTCCAAGATGGTCAAGGAAGTTCATGCCATGGTCAACAACCACTTGTACAAAGAAGACGATGGACTGTGCAGTTCATACCATTTCTGGCTTGGTTTTGTTTCTCTGTTGGAGGAAAATGTAGAAGGGGAAATTTCCTGCACGCACCACCCCCTTAAAGCTTAAGATCTTAGCTTTCCAACAAGACCTTTTGCAAGGCATTTGGAGTTCATTTGGCCAGCCAACCAAGCCAAAACCGAAGACAGTGCACTCTATGGTGCAATCCAGCACAGCCCGAAAGAAGGGTCTGATTGGTTGACCTACTTAGCTCTAAATTTTGTCAAAATTTAGGGCATGAAAAGGAACCTAAATATTTATCAAATGATGGCTCTAAAGTTGAGCTGAAGGACCAGCTTGTGCTGCTTTTATCCAGCCAAAGAAGGGAGAAAATTCTTTAACCCGATCTTTTGGTATAACCAGCTGCCACCTTGGTTTTTGTGTGTACTCTTGTACTACTTGCAGGTTCAAGGCCCTAAGCTTTTGTACTTGGATTATTTAGATGCTTGACACCTCTATTTGGAGATTATTAAGCTAATAAGGTGTCAAGGTTAGGCAAAATCTCTTGTTTTATCAACTTGTACTTGTAATCTAGCTTAGGCCTAGTCATTCAGTCACCAATCAGCTTGTATGCAGCCCTTGGCTTAGTGTAAGGGAGGATTTGGGCTATAAATACCCCTTGTCTTCCATTTACAAGGGTCTTTTGTCAAATTGAATACAAATTTGAGCATTGTCTCTCCCAAATTCCTAGTTCTACATCTTAAGCTTGGTAACTTAAGTGGTGTCTAAGTCTCTTTATCTCAATTAGGTGGTGATTCTGTATCCTAATTGATCTAAGGAGATTGCCCTAGTGTTCAATAAGAGTGGCTCCATTGGATTATCTCTTGAAGGCACTTGTGTTATCCTCTTCTTCTCCTTCTCATTTCTCACATCTGAATCTCCCTCTCAGTTTCTCTCTTGGCAAGTGCAAGGTGAGACACATCAGAATGGACCCTGTAAGACTTATTGGACCTTCTTCCTTGTCCTTTATGTTGAGGACTCCGTCAACCTCCCCTTGTTAAGAAGATTTGATCCTCAAATCAGTAAGGTAATCATCTTCTTGGTAAGCTTTCAAGTCAGCTACATTGAATGTGGCTGAAACCCCATAGTCACCAGGTAAATCAACGTTATAAGCATTGTCATTAATACGTTCAAGTACCTCAAAGGGACCATCAGCCCTTGGCATGAGCTTATTCTTCCTTCTGGATGGAAATCATTCCTTCCTAAGGTGAATCCACACGACGTCTCCAGGTTGAAAAACCACTCTCTTCTTGTGTTTGTTAGCTTGAGCTTGATATGCTACATTAGTCTTCTCAATCTTGTTCCTTACCAACTCATGAATCTTCTTGATTTGTTCTACCCTTGCAGTTGCATCCGCACTTGGCTTTTGGTCTAATGGTCGTGGTGTGAGTTCAAGTTGACTAAGGGGATCAACTCCATAGACCACTTTGAAAGGAGAAAGACCACTAGCCCTGCTTGGTGCCCTGTTGTAAGCAAACTTTGCATGGAGTAAAAGCAAATCCCAACCCTTGGCATGAGGTTTAATTAAAGCTCTTAGGAGTGTTCCTAAGGTTCTATTAGTAACCTTAGTTTGCCCATCAGTTTGTGGATGACAAGTAGTACTATATTTTAGTTTAGTACCTAACTTCTTCCACAATGTAATCCAAAAGTGACTTAAAAACTTGGTATACCTATAAGAAACAATAGACCTAGGAATACCATGTAATCTTGCCACCTCTCTAAAATACAATTCAGCAATATGTGTAGCATCATTAGTCTTGTTGCATGGAATGAAATGAGACATCTTAGAGAACCTATCAACCACAACAAAGATAAAATCCTTGTTTCTTTGGGTTTTAGGCAGTCCAAGAATGAAGTCCATACTTACATCAACCCATGGTGAAGTGGGAATAGGCAATGGGGTGTATAAGCCGTGGGGTAGTGAATGGCTTTTGGCAACTTGACAAGTTCCACACCTCTGGAGTATGTCTTGTACGTCTCTTTCCATAGCTGGCCAATAATAATGCTCTCTTAGCATGGTGACAATCTTGTTTTCTCTATAATGTCCATCTAAGGATCCTCCGTGAACTTCCCTTATTAGAAGCTCTCTTGTGCTACACATTCGGTACACACAGTCGTGTACCCTTGAAAAGAAATCCCTCCTAAATAAGAAAATCTCCTTTGGGGTGTTTAGAACAATCATCATACAATTCCCCAAAGTCTTCATCCTTGTGATATAAAGCCTTTAGATGCTCAAAACCAAGTACACAAGCATCTAATTGAAATAACAAGACATACCTCCGAGATAGAGCATCTACACCTTGATTATGTTCACTTGACTTATGCTTGATAGTGAAGTAATATGATTGCATAAACTCAACCCACTTGGCATGTCGTGAGTTCAACTTATGTTGCCCTTGTATGTACTTCAATGCTTCATGGTTAGAATGTAAGATAAACTCACTTGCAATAAGATAATGACTACAATGCGCTAAACACCTCACAATGGCATAGAATTTTTTATCATAAGTGGAGTACTTCCTTCTTGAATCACATAATTTCTCACTCAAGAAGGCTAGAGGTTTACCTTCTTGAGTAAGAACTCCACCAATACCAACACCAGAGGCATCACATTCAACTTCAAAGACTTTACTAAAGCATGGCAAGGATAGAACTGCTGCTTGAGTAAGCCTAGTCTTGATCTCTTCAAAGGCAAATTGTGCTTTTGGTGTCCATTCAAATGATGTACCCTTGATAACTTCAATCATAGGAGCCATAATAGTGCTAAAACCACGAACAAATCTCCTGTAGAAAGAACCTAAACCATGGAAAGCTCGAACACCATGTATACTCTTAGGTATAGGCTGAGACCGAATGGCTTCCTCCTTGCTTTTATCTACCTTAATACCATCTTCAGTAACAATATAACCAAGAAATGTAGCTTCAGGAGTAAAGAAAGCACATTTCTTAAGGTTACCAAATAGCTTTTCACGTTCTAAGATAAGCATAACTTGAGTTAGGTGATCTTGATGTTCATGCTCATCTTTAGAATACACCAGAACATCATCAAAGTATACTACCACAAACTTTCCAATGTAAGGTCTAAACACTTGGTTCATTAACCTCATGAAAGCACTAGGTGCATTAGAAAGACCAAAAGGCATTACCAACCGTTCATAGAGCCCTCCTTTAGTCTTGAAAGCTATCTTCCATTCATCACCTTTTCTAATTCTGATTTGGTAGTAAGCACTTTGAAGATCAATCTTAGAGAACACCTTAGAGCCATACAACTCATCTAGCACGTCTTCAAGCCTTGGTATGGGATACCTGTACTTGATAGTGATCTTGTTAATGGCCCTGCTATCAACACACATCCTCATTCCACCATCCTTTTTAGGCACCAAAAGAGGTGAAACCGCATATGGACTCAAAGACTCACGAATCAATTGCAACTTGTCTTTGAATTTCATTGGTGTCCTTTGGATTCATCCTATATGATGGCTTGTTTGGTAGGATGGATCTAGGAATAAGATCAATGATATGTTGAATGTCCCTTTTAGGAGGCAAACCCGTAGGTATCTCCTCAGGAAACAAGTGACAGAAGTTTTCAATGAGTGTTCTTACAATGGGGTGTGTGGGCATCAAACTTTCTGGTTCATCTTGTATGTTTAGTATCCACTCTTTAAACGCTCTAAACTCATGTTGAGAGGCCTTTAGAACTGACTCACTCACAGATAGTAGGCATTCATTGTGTTTAGGCTTATTTTGTGGTTGCATTTCCTGGAGTTTGCATGGGGGTAAAGGGGCTAGGGTGATCTTCTTGCCATCCTTGGCAAGTGAATAAGTGTTTAGGTATCCATTATGCATAACTCTATGGTCATACAACCATGGTCTCCCTAAAAGCATATGACATGCATCCATAGGAATAACATCACACCATAATTCATCTTGATAGTTCTTTCTAACGGTGAAAGAGATTAAACACCGAGAGTTCACCTGAATTCCTTTGCTTTGGATCAGTCATTGGTGTTGTAAGGGTGTGGATGAGTTACTGTTTGCAGTTCTGCTTTCTCAATCATGCTTAGAGAAACTACATCAACACAACTTCCTCCATCAATGATTAAAGAGCATATTT
Organism: Selenicereus undatus; assembly: GCA_017589665.1. Lineage (NCBI taxonomy): Eukaryota > Viridiplantae > Streptophyta > Magnoliopsida > Caryophyllales > Cactaceae > Selenicereus > Selenicereus undatus. Next base: position 64,687,778 of record JACYFF010031955.1, read on the forward strand.
TCCCTTGGGCAGTTCATCGAGTATGAAATATGTTCTCTCTTTGTTCATCTTTAAATCCTCTTTGATTACTTAGAACTCCTCTCAAAACCAAGAGTTCACCTTCATCAGGCTCTTCAATAACTTCATCTTGAGTTTCCTCGAGTTTTGGTTCACTTTCAACCTCATTTTTTTCCTCCTCAAAATCCTCTTTCACGGCTGCCCATTTAGCGAAAGTGATTACCTTCCTGTTTGGACACTCCGAAGCAATGTAACCAAGCCCTTGACATTTGAAACACTTTCTATTGCTTATTGGGTTAGGATTAGGTCTATTTTGAGGTGCTTAGGTTCTTTGTGGTGCTGGGGTTCTTTGTGGAAAGGAAGAGGATGGATTTTGTGGCTCAGGAATAGGATTGGAACTCCCCTTGTTAAAAGGTTGGATCCAGTTCAAAGGTCGTGTGTTTTGAGGTTTAAAGGGTGGTCTTCCCTTCTTTTGTTGTTCCACTTTATGTGCCAAGACATAAATATCATAAAATGAAGCATAGGCTTGCAATTCAACCACTTTAGAATACCTAGGATCAAGACCTCCCAAGTATCTAACTATGGTTTGTTCTTCAGGCTCTTGAATATCACACTTGATCATCAACTTTTCAAACTCACGTGTGTATTCTTCGACACTCATACTACCTTGAATAAGGTTATGAAATTGAGAATAACAATCTTGAACATAGGTTGGTGGGAGAAACCGTGCTTTGAACTTAGTTTTCATCTTATCCCAAGTTCGGATTCTTGACTTTCTTTCCCTAAGTCGTTTAGCATTCAAGTTTGTCCACCATAAAAATCTATATTTTCTGAGTCTTAAGGCCACTAACTTGACCTTCTTATCATCAAGCATATCTTTATACTCAAAGACTCTTTGAACAGCATGTAACCAATCAATGAATTCCCTAGGATCAAGCTTACCTTCAAATTCAGGAACTTCCACTCTGAAGTCATTGGAATTTGGTTGAAATCATGGCTCTCCTCTAGTGATTCTAGGCACTTCTTCTTCACTTGAGGTATTAATATCACGACTATAATCTTGTTCACGTCCATTAGGCTCAGATTGAAGAGTTTCTTCATTCAACTTTTGCTTTTGCTTCAATACCGAACGCAATTGCTTTCTCAAGTACTCATTTTGTGCTTGATTTTCTTGATTCTTTTGTGAGTCCTCTCGGATTTTGCTAGCCAAGAACTCATTCTGCTTGATCAAAGCTTCGAACTTCTCTTCCAAGGTCATGCTTGTTGAAGTCATGCTTGAACAAGGTCACTTAAACCGAGTATGAAACTGAATTTGTGTTTGAAGAAGAATGAATGAGTGAAGTTTGGAAGTGGAAGGGCGTACTAGGCGAACGTGAAACCTTTGCTCTGATACCAAATATGATGTATATATCAAGGATAGGAAGAAATCTAGCTAAAACCCACCAAGCACATGACTTAAACAAGTGAAACAACACAACATAGGGGTGGCACGGTCGTGCCTATAGACACGGTGTGGCTGTGCTGGAGTTCTGCCTGGAACAACTGAATTTGGCAAGTTTCGCGGTTTGAGTTTAGATTTGTGTTTGGGGTGGAAGCTAGACCTAGGGGGGATAGCCTTAGTTTTGATTAACCAATATAATGGATGTATGAAGGCTTATGAATGTATGGGATTGAAAGAGAATCAAAGTTAGAATTCACTAACTCACGATTAAGCTAGTAAACTCACTTTTACCTCCCTTGAAATCGTGTAGATGAAGAGTGAAATGGATAGAACTAAACTTAATGTTTGGATACATAATCACCACCAAACATAAGCTTAGGGTCCCTAATCTTTGATTAAGATGTAGAAACACCACTCAAACCAAGCTTAGGACTTACTTGATCACCACGTTAATTGATCAAATTAAGGATAAGCAAGTGAAGTGTTTGAAGAGAGAAAGCTACAATGCTCTCAAATTGAAATTTCATTCAAGGTATGATCTGGTTTTCAGGCCATGGGGGGAAACTTTGGGATGTGTACAAACTCACAAAGAAATCAAGGTTAAACCATGTTTAAGTAAGGTAATTTAACTCAAACATTTAACCATGCAATTTTAAGCCGAAACTGGCTGTTTTGACAAAAGGCCCTGATCTCCCATCTTCTTGTGGGTGTGATTGAAAACTAATGCTTGGACCTGAAAGTAGACATCATGAGGATTCCAAAAATGAAAAAATTCAAGACTTAAGCCACAATGTAGCTTAAGTAATGAGGTGAACAAAACCGGACAGATTTTGGTCCTTCAACCCGGTTGCATAACTTTGGCTCTCTTCAACAATTTGGCCAATGCTTGGACTTTGGAGCTTGGAATGGACCTTGTAAGACTTTTTAGACCTTCTTCCTTGTCTTTGGCGGTGGGGACTCCATCAGGTGGTGTTCAAGAGGCTGTTATGATCTTTTGAGTGATGATATCTTATCTCACTACATCTGAAGGTTAAGCTCTAAGACTCTTGGTGGTGATATCTTATCCAAGTGGCTTAGTTTTATCTCTTATCTGTTATCTCTTTTCTTGTTTGAAAATCGTAGCTTGGTTTACATGCTTTACTTGAGATCACTTCTTGGTTCTTCTCATTTTGAGGGCTTAGAAGTGCATCATTTCGTGTTAGAGCTACTGGCTACTCTCCTAGGCCATAGCTTTCAACCATAAACACATCCTTTCATCCAAAACAAAAAACAAACCCATAAAGAACCCTTACACTTCATACATCATGCCTTCATTGAGGAACATCAACAAAGAGCAAGCCTTGATTGACATCGAGTTGATTATCCTTGAAATTCCAGGATTTCATGGCCAAAAGGAAGAGTTTACAGTTTGGTTGCCTAAGGTGGAGCAAGTGTTTGCTTATTACAACCTTGGTGACCAAGAGAAGTTCAAGATGGTTATTTGAAGATTGAGAGATTGTGCATTTCAATGGTGGAAGACTTATAAGTTTAAGAGAACAAAGAAAGGAAAAGAGAAGGTGAGAACTTGGATGAAGTTCGGGAGTAAGTTGGTGGGTGCCTTTTTCTCACCCACTTATATATTCAAACATGTTTCTCCATTTCCTAAAAAGAATGGCTGAAAGTCGTCATGTATGGACATCCCTTTAACAGGGGGAGTCCAAAGAGTTCTCATACTTCTAGCCTTCTTACGTTGCTACCCTTGAAGGAAGTCATCTCCTATAAAGACGAAGAGGTAAACTAAAAAGAATAAGTTTTAAATTGGTTTGATCTACCTCCTAACTTTGATGACTATGGTAATGAAGAACTCTCAGACTTTGAAGACTTACGAGAAGCGTAGATTCCTTCATCTTTTTATGAGGAAGAAGAACTAACATGCGAAGAGGAACTCCATCTCCTTCGTTACAAGGCCACATGCTTTCATTAAAAAGATAAAGTTGAGGTAAATGTAGACCTCTATTCTTCATCTTTCGTAGTCTCCTTTCATGTGTCCCATTAGTTTCAACCATTTCACCCTTGGCCACTAAATAAGGAACCACAAATGCACAAATTTGCTCCCCACACCCTCACCCGTGACTTTACATCACGAAATCCTAAAGTGAGACTAAGAAGTTTGATGATTTGTTCCCATGGCCAAGAAAGTCGATGGAAACAAAAAAAAGACTGAAAAGCTCATCTTCTTGCCGGAGGCTATCTACAAAATGTTGCACAAAATCCCCCCACAAGAGCTTGAGAATTTGAGGGGAAATTTTGTCCAACAAGGAGAGGATGATGAACATATCGAAGGTCATGATGAGGACATGTCCATGTGGTACCTAAGTCCAAAGATGTCCAAGAGATGCTACAAATCATGAGGAACCACCTAGAATACCAAGTTAGCTATTGCCCGGGATTGTCTAGTGTGAGCAGTTACTTTCTGACCTTAGTTGCCTAATCAGTGTGTGACTTTGGTCCATAATTTTTCCTTGGTATTTTACTTCAAGAAGTTAGTTTTCTAATAAAGTAACTTTTAAGTCATTAGGACTTGATTTCGCCATTCAAATCAGTCTCCAAACGCAAACTGTCCAGTTCAGCCAGAATGCTACCCAGTTTTGATGGTTCGCTTTCCCTAACCTTGAACCAAGTTAGGAATCTACAAATCTTCTTTTAGGGAACCTTTTTGAGTGGACTTTGGAAGCAGCAAAGGCGTTCAACGACACATTTAAAGTTCGAGCGCCAAAAGGGAAGAAAGGTCCGAAGGTGTCTTGACTATTCTAACAGGGGACCAGTTGCATTTCTCAAGGAATATCTTTCAAATGACTAGGCATCTTAGGCTCCATCAGAATTCTGAAAGTAGATGAGATAATGCTATTTAAAGTTAAACCTCTAAACTAAAAAGTAACTGTTAGCATGTTGACTTTTACTTTTGTACTTGCTTTGCTTTTCCCCCATTTCCTATGGCCCTTTGTTTTGCTGTTTTACCCTTAGTTTCTAATTGCATTAGCTTCCTTTATATGTGGGAAGGCTTAAAGGTTGTACACACTTAATGGTTACAAATACCTTGAAATGAATACAAAAGAATAAATTTAGTGATTACAAATCAAAGTTGTAGCCAAGTTTATGAGCGAATGGTATTAATTACACTCGCAAAGAGATCCCAATAAGAGGAAACAAATGCCCTTAAAGGACTGAAAAAGAACGAATGGTGTGGCTACAAATCATTAATCTAGTCACGCATAATGCCTTTCTTCATTTAGAGCTCTAATTAAACCCATGAAGAGCTCCCACTAAACAAAAGTGAACGCTTGAAAATGAGCACAAAAAGAACAAATGATGGTCGCACAGGTTAAGAATCCTACCAAAATTGGGAACTAACTTTAATTGTAGTTTTCTCTTCATCGCAACTCCAATTACACCCACAAAGAGCTCCCAGAAAAACAAAACTATTGCAAAGAGCTCCCAAGAAGAGGAAACAAATGCTCCAAGAGGAGAGGAAAAGAAAGAATGGTATGGCCAGAGATTAAAAATTTAGCCAAATACAAGAACTAACCTTAACTATAGTTTTGTTTTTCTTGGTGCCTTCAATTACATATCTGCAAAGAGCTCCCACCAAGAGTAAGTGAATCCCGTATAATGTGTGTAGAAAGAATGAATAAGGTCTCCACAAATGAAGAATATTACCAAAACAAAGAACTAACTGAAATTCCATGTTTTTTTCATTTTTGACTCCAATTACACCCACAAAGAGTTTCCACAATGACAAAATAAATACCTTAAAATGAGTGTAAAAAAGCAAAGATGTGGCTGTAAATAAGGAATCTCACTAAATGTAAGAACTTACTTAACTCAGGTTTTCTCCACTTACACCCATAAAGTTCTCCCAAAAAGAGAATGCAAAGACACTGAAATGAGTGCGAAGATTGACAGGTATAGCTATAAATCAAAGCCTCTCCAAAACTAAGAACTTCAATACTGGTATTGTTTTCATTTGGGTCTCCAATTACGACCACAAAGAGCTCCCAAGATGAGAATACGAATTCTCTAAAATCAATGAAAAGGAATCAAAGCATGGCGATAAATCAAGAACGTTGCAAACTTAATAACTTACTCTACCACTTATCCACTTTTTAATTAAGGCGCAACTAACCCAATCAAAGAGCTGCCATCAATGATGATACATGCCTTGAAATGAGTACAAAAGAATAATTTTGTGGTTACAAATCAAAGTTGTAGCCAAATGTATGAACGAATTGTATTAATTACGTTATCAACGAGATCCTAATGAGAGCAAACAAATGCATTTAAAGGAGTGACAAAGAATGAATGGTGTGGCTATAAATCAAGCATTTGGTCAAACATAAGAACTAACCTTAACCCTTATTTGTTTTTATTTGGACATCAAATTAAACCCATGAAGAGTTCCCATGAAGCATAACTGAATGCCCACAAATGAGTGCAAAAATAATAAATGATAGCCTCACAGATCAAGAATCCTATCAAAACTGTTAACTGACTTTAACTCTAGTCTCCTTTTCATTGCGACTCCAGTTACACCCATAAAGGGCACCCATAGAAATGAAATTCTTGCCAAAATGAGTGCAAAACAATGAAAAGTCTGGCTTAATCAAGGACCTCGCCAAACCCAACAACTTATGTCAGCCTAGTTTTCTCTTAATTTTGCGTTGCGTTGGCACATAAAGAGCTCCCAAAAGACAACAAAAATGCACTAAAATGAGTGCAAAAGAATGAATGTGTGGTACAAAAACAAGGACCCAGCTAAACTTAAGAACTTGCTTTAATTCTTGTCCACTTTTCATTTAGAGCATAAATAGCTTCCATGATGAGTTGGCAAGAGAAAACAAATGCATTGACATGAGCACAAAGTAATAAGTGTTGTGGTGACATCTCAAGGACGTAACCAAATTTAGGAGCGTATTTTAGATCCAATTCTACTTTCATTTAGGGTACTAATTACAACCGCAAAGAGCTCCCGACAAGAGGAAACAAATACTCCAAAGGGAGAGGAAATGAATGAATGGTGTGCCCGCAAATCAAGAATCTAGCCAAATACAAGGAGTAACCTTTACCGTAGTTTTGTTTTCATTTGGGGCTCTAATTACATATCTACGAAGAGCTCCCACCAATAGTAACTGGATCCCTTAGAATGTGTACATAAAAATGAATAGTGTCTTCACAAATCAAGAATCATACCAAAATAGACAACTAACTTAAACACTAGTTTTCTTTTTATTTTGGGCTCTAATTACACCCATAAAGAGCTCCTAAAATGGCAAAGAAAATACCTTAAAATGTGTGCAAAAAAAGAAATATTTGGTATTAAATGAGAGGCATTGCTAAACGTAAGAACTTACTTAACTCTAGTTTTCTGTAGTTACACCCATAATGTTCTCCCAAAAACAGAGTGCAGATGCGCACTAAAATGAGTGCGAAGAATGAAAGGTGCAGTTATAAACCAAAACCTCACCAAACCTAAGAACTTCAACACCAATTTTGTTTTCATTTGGGTCACCAATTAAACCCACAAAGAACTCCCAACATGAGAATACGAATGTACTAGAGTGAGTTAAAAAGACTCAAAGCGTGGCGATAAATTAGGAATGTAGCCAAACTTAAGAACTTGCTCTACCACTTATCTACTTTTCAATTAGGGTGCAAATAACCCCTACAAAGAGCCGCCACCAAGTGAAGACAAATATCTCGAAATGAGTACAAAAGAATAAATTTTGTGGTTACAAGCCAAATTTATGAATGAACAGTATTAATAAGAGTCATAAAGAGATCCCAATAAAAGAAATAAGTGCCCTTAAAGGAGTGAAAAAGAACGAATGATGTGCCTACAAATTAAGAATCTAATCAAACATAGGAGTTAACCTTAACCACTGTTTCTTTTCATTTGGAGCTCTTATGAAAGCCACAACAAGCTCCTACTAAGCAAAAGTAGATGCCTAAAAATAAGTGCACAAAATAAATGATGACCTCACAGATCAAGAATCCTATAAGAGCAGGGAACTAATTTGAACTCTAGTTTACAATTCATTGGGCCTTTAATTACACCTACAAAGAGCTCCCAAAAAATTAAACTGTTGCCCAGATGAGTGCAAAAGATGAAAAGTGTGGCTATAAGTCAAGGGTGATGACAAACTTAATGACTTATGTTAGTCTAGTTTTCCCTTAGTTTTGGGCTCTACTTGCACGCAAAGACCACCTAAAAAGAGGATACCAGTGCACTGAAATGGGTACCAAATAATGAAAGTGTGGTGAGAAATCAAGAACTAGCTAAACCTAAGAACTTACTTTTACTCTTATACACTTTTCATTTTGGGCATAAACAAACCCTGCGAAGAGTGGCGACCAAGAGAAAACAGATGCTTGAAAATGAGTGCAAAGGAATAAGTGTTGTGGTTATAACTTAAGGACACCTCCAAATATTGGGGCATACCTTGGCACTAGTTCTGTTTTCATTTAGGGAACCAATTTCAACCTTAAAGAACTCCGAGTAAGAGGAAACAAATCCTACAAAAGAGACGAAATGAATGGATGGTGTGGCTACAAATCAAGAATCTAGCCAAATACAAGAACAAACCTTGGCCATAGATTTGTTTTTGCTTAGGGCTCCAATTACATTTCTACGAAGAGCTCCCACCAAGAGTAAGTGAATCCCTTAGAATGAGTGTAGAAAGACTGAATAATGTCTCCAGAAATGAAGAATCTTCTGAAAACAATTAACTTAAACTCTAGTTTTTTTTTTCATTTTAGGCTCCACTTACACCAACAAAGAGCTCCTAGAATGACAAAATAATACTTAAAATGAGTACAAAAACATAAATATGTGGCTGTAAATCAAGAACCTCACCAAACGTAAGAACATACTTAACTCTAGTTTTCTCCAATTACACCAACAAAGTTCCCCCCAAAACAGAATACAAATACACTAAAATGAGTGCAAAGAATGAATGGTGTAGGTGTAAATCAAAGGCTCACCAAACCACAGAACTTTAACATTGGTATCCTTTTTATTTGGGTCTCTAATTAAATTCACAAAGAGCTCCCAAGATGAGAATACGAATGTAGTAAAATGAGCACAAAAGAATCAAGACTTGCGATTAATCAAGAGTGCAGCCAAACTTAAGAACTTGCTTTAACACCTATAAGCTTGTCCATTAGGGCGCAAATAACCGCCACAAAGAGCTGCCATCAAGTGAAGATGAATATCACTATATGAGTACAAAAGAATAAATTTTATGGTTACAAATCCCTGTTGTAGCCAAATTTATGAACGAACATTATTAATCACACTCATAAAGAGATCCCAATAAGAGGAAACAAGTGCCCTTAAAGGAGTGAAAAAGAACGAATGGTGTGGCTACAAATCAAGAACCCGAGCAAACATAAGAACTAACCTTAACCCTTGTTTCTTTTCATTTGGAGCTCCTATTGAACCCAAAAAGAGCTCCCACTAAGCAAAAGTGGATGCCCAAAAATGAGTGTAAAAAGAATAAATAATGGCCTTACAGATCAAGAATCCTACAAGAACTGGGAACTAATTTGAACTCTAGTTTACCTCTTATTGGGGCTCCAATTATACCCATAAAGAGCTCCCACAATAATAAAATTGTTTCTGAAATGACTGCAAAAGAATGGAAAGCGTGGATATAAGTCAAGGGTGCCAACAAACTCAACAACTTATGTCAGTTTCTAGTTTTCCCTTAATTTTGGGCTCCACATGCATGCAATGGCCTCCTAAAAAGAGAATTGAAATGCACTGAAATGAGTGTAAAAGAATGAAGGTGTGGTGAGAAATCAAGAACTAGCTAAACCTAAGAACTTACTTTTACTATCGTGCACTTTTCATTTATGGCATAAATAACCCCTGCAAAAAGTGACCACCAAGAAAAAATAGATGCCTGGAAATGAGCGCAAAGGAATAAGTGTTCTGGTTACAACTTAAGGACGCATCCAATTTTGGGGGCCTTACCTTGGCTCTAGTTCTGTTTTCATTTAGGGTATAAATTTCAACCACAAAAAACTCTGAATAAGAGGAAACAAATGCTGTAAACGGAGAGGAAATGAATGAATGGTGTGGGTACAAATCAAGAATCTAGCCAAATAAAAGAACAAACCTTAACCATAGTCTTGTTTTTGTTTGAGGCCCCAATGATAAATCTATGAAGAGCTCCCACCAAGAGTAAGTGACTCCTTTAGAATGAGTCCAGAAATAGTGCATAGTGCCTCCCCAAATGACGAATCTTACGAAAACAGGGAACTAACGTAAACTCTAGTTTTTTTTTTCATTTTGGGATCCACTTACACCCACAAAGAGCTCCCATAATGACAAAATAAATACCTTAAAAAGAGTAAAAAAATAGAAAGATGTGGATGTAAATCAAGAACCTCACCAACTATAAGAACTTACTTAACTCTAGCTTTCTTGAATTACAACCACAAAGTTCTCCGAAAAAGAGAATACAAATGCACTAAAATGAGTGCAAAGATGAATGAAAGGTGTAGCTATAAATGAAACCTCACCAAACCTAACAACTTCAATACTAGTTTTCTTTTCATTTAGGTCTCCAATTATACCAACAAGGAGCTCCCAAGTTGAGAATACGAATGTACTAAAGTGACTGCAAAAGAATTAAAGTGGTGATAAATCAAGAACGTAGCCAAAGTTCAGAACTTACTTTAACACTTATCTACTTTTCAATTAGGGCGCAAATGACCCCCACATAGAGCTACAATCAATTGAAGACAAATGCCTTGAAATGAGTACAAAAGAAAAAATTTTATAGTTATAAATCATGGTTGTAGCCAAATTTATGAACTAATGGTATTAGTTACACTCGCAAGGAGGTCCCAACAAGAGGAAACAAATGCCACCAAAGGAGTGAAAAAGAACGAATGACATGGATACAAATCAAGAATCTGGTGAAACATAAGAATTAATCTTGACCCATGTTTGTTTTCATCTGGAGCTCCAATTAAACACACGAAGACCTCCCACTGAGCACAAGTGAATGGCCAAACATGAGTGCAAAAAGATTGAATGGTGGCCTCATAGATCAAGAATCCTACCAAAACTGGGAACTAACGTTAACTATAGTTTCCTTTTCATTGCAGCTCCAATTACACCCATGAAGAGCACCCACAAAAACAAAATTAATGCCCAAATAAGTGCAAATGAATAAAAAGTGTAGCTCTAAATTGAGGAGCTTGCCAAACTCAACAGCTTATGTTAGTTTAGTTTTCTCCTAATTTTAGGCTCTACTGGCACACATAGAGATCCCAAAAGGAGAACACAAATGCACTAAAATGATCACAAAAGGATGAAACTGTAATGAGAAATCGAGAACCTAGCTAAATTAAAGAACTTACTTTGGTTCTTGTACACTTTTCATTTATGGCATAAGTAACTGCCGTGAAGAGCTCCCACCAAGACAAAACAAACACATTAAAATGAGTACAAAGGAATAAGTGTTGTTGTTACAACTTAAGTACACAACACATTTAAAAGCTTACTTTAGCTCTAGTTCTGTTTTCAGTTAGGCCACTAATTGCAACAGCAAAGAGCTCCCAACAAGTGGAAAAAAAATGCTCTAAAAGAAGAAAAAAAGAATGGATGGTGTGGCTATAAATTAAGAATCTAGCCAAATACAAGAACTAACCTTAACTGTGGTATTATTTTCATTTAGGGTTTCGGTTATATATCTATGAAGAGCCCCCACCAAGAGTAAGTGAGTCCCTTAGAATGAGTGAAGAAAGAATGAGTAGTGCCTCCACAAATGAGGCGTCTTACCAAAACAGAGAACCAACTTGAATGCTAGTTTTTTTTTTCCATTGTGGGCTGCAATTACACTCACAAAGGGCTCCCACAATGACAAAACAAATACCTTAAAATGTGTTTAAATAAAGAAGATAGATGTGGCTACAAATAAGGGACCTTCCCAAATGGAAGAACTTACTCAATGCTACTTTTCTCCAATTAGACCCATAAAGTTCTCCCAAAACCCGAATACAAATGCACTAAAATGAGTGCGAAGAGTGAAAGGTGTAGCCATAAATCAACACCAAACCAAACCTAGGAACTTTAATGCTAGCTTTCTTTTCATCGGGTCTCCAATTACACCTGTAAAGAGCTGCCAAGATGATAATACGAATGCACTAAAGTGAGTGCAAAAAAATCAAAGCGTGGCAATAAATCAAGAAAGTAGCCAAGAATAAGAATGCACTTTAACACTTATCCACTTTTCAATTAAGGCGCAAATAACCCCTACTAAGAGCTACCATCAACTGAAGACAAATGCCTCGAAATAACTGCAAAAGAATAAATTTTGCAGTTACAAATCGTAGTCATAGCCAAATTTGTGAACGAATGGCATTAATTACACTCGCAAAGAGATCCTAATAAGAGGAAACAACTGCCCTTAAACGAGTAAAAAAGAGAGAATGATATGGTCACAATTCAAGAATCTAGTCAAACACAAGAACTAACCATCACCCTTGTTTGTTTACATTCGAAGCTCCCATTAAACCCACAAAGAGCTCGCACTTAGCAGAATTGACTGGCCCAAAAGGAGCGCAAAAGAATAAATGATGACCTCACTTATAAAACATCCTACTAAAACTACGAACTAACTTTAACCATAGTTATCTTTTGATTGCAGCTCCAATTACACCAACAAAGAGCTCCAACAAAAACAAAATTGTTGCCCACATGAGTGCAAAAGAATGAAAACTGTCGCTATAAATGAAAGACCTCACCAAACTCAACAACCTATGTCAATGTAGGTTTCTCTTAATTTTGGGCTCCACTTGCACATAAAGACCTCTCAAAAAGAGAACACAAATACACTAAAATGAGTGCGAAAGAATGAAAGTGTGCTACGAAATCAAGAACCTTGCTAAACTTAAGAACTTACATTAGCTCTTATGGGCTTTTCATTTAGGGGATATATAAAACCGGTAAAGAGCTGCCGCCAAGATAAAACAAATGCCTTAAAATGAGTGCAAAAGAATAAGTGTTATGGCTATAACTTAAGGACGCAACCACATTTAGGAGCTTACATTAGCTCTAGTTCTATTTTCATTTAGGGTACCAATAACAACTGCAAAGAGCTCCCAACAAGAGGAAACAAATGCTCCAAAAGAAGAGGAAAAGAATCAATCTTGTGGCTACAAATTAGGAATCTGGCCAAATACAAGAACTAACCTTAGCCATAGTTTTGTTTTTTCTTGGGGCTCTAGTTAGATATCTACGAAGCGCTGCCACTAAGAGTAAGTAAATCCTTTAGAATGAGTGCAGAAAAAAGGAATAGTCTCCCCACAAATGAACAATCTTTCTAAAATAGTGCAATAACTTACTTTCCATTTTCTTCTCATTTTTGGCTCTAATTACACCCACAAAGAGCTCCCACAATGAGAAAATAAATACCTTAAAATGAGTGCAAAAAAGGAAAGATGTTGCAGCGAATAACGAACCTCACCAAACAAAAGAACTTGTTTCTAGTTTTCTCGGAGTACACCTGCAAAGTTCTCCAAAAAACGGACTACAAATGCAATAAAATGACTGCGAAAAATGAAAGCTGCGACTCCAAATCAAAACCTCTCCAAGCCTAAGAACTTTAATACCAGTTTTGTTTTCATTTTGGTCTCCAATTAAACCTATAAAATGCTCCGAAGATGAGAACACAAATGCACCAACATAAGTGCAAAATAATCAAAGCATGGCGATAAATCAAGGACATAGCCAAACCTAAGAACTTACTTTAACACTTATCCACTTTTCGATTACGGCGCAAATAACCCTCACAAAAAGCTAACATCAAGTGAAGGCAAATCTTTCAAAATGAGTGCAAAAGACCGAATTTTATGGTTATAAATTGTAGTTGTAGCCAAATTTCTGAACGAATGGTATTAATTACACTCGATAAGAAATCCCAATAGGAGGAAACAAATGCCCTTAAAGGAGTGTAAAAGAACAAACGATGTGCCTATAAATCAAAAATCGGGTCAAACATAAGAACTAATCGTCACCCTTGTTTGTTTCCATTTGGGGCTCCAATTAAACCAATGAAGAGCTCTCACTTAGTAGAAGCGAATAGCCCAAAATGAGTGGAAGAAGAATAAATGATGACCTCACATATCAAAAATCCTACCAAAACTGTGAACTAAGTTTAACTATAGTTTTCTTTTCGTTCCAGCTCCAATTGCACCCAAAAAGAGCCCCCACGATAACAAAAATGTTGCCCACATAAGTGCAAAAGAATGAAATGTATGGCTATAAATCGAGGTCTTTGCCAAACTGAACAACCCATGTCAGTCCAATTTTTTCTTAATTTTGGGCTCCACTTGCACACAAAAACCTCTCAAAAAGAGAATACAAATACACTAAAATAAGTGCAAAAGAATGAAATTGTGTTGAGAAATCAAGAACCTAACTAAACTTAAAAACTTATATTAGCTCTTGTGCACTTTTCATTTAGGGCATATATAATCCTTGCAAAGAGCTACCACCATGACAAAATAAATGCCTTAAAATGAGTGCAAAAGAATAAGTGTTGTTATTACAACTTAAGGATGCAACCATACTTAGCAGCTTACTTCAGCTCCAGTTCTATTTTCATTTAGGGTACTAATTACAGCCGCAAAGAGCTTCCAACAGGAGGAACCAAATGCTGCAAAAGAAGAGGAAAAGAATGAATCTTGTGGCTACAAATTAAGAATCTGGCCAAATATAAGAACTAACCTTAATCGCAGTTTTGTTTTTGCTTGGGGCTTTAGTTACATATTTACGAAGCGTTGTCACTAAGAGTAAGCGAATCCTCTAGAATGAGTGTAGAAATAAAGAATAGTGTCACCACAAATCAAGAATCTTACCAAAATAAAGGACTAACTTATAGTCTATTTTCTTTTCATTTAGTGCCCTAATTACACCCACAAAGATCTCCCACAATGATAAAATAAATACCTTAAAATCAGTCCAAAAAAAAGGAAAGATGTTGTCGTAAATACTGAACCACACCAAACAAAAGAACTTACTTGACTATGGTTTTCCCTAACTACACCCACAAAGTTCTCCCGAAAACAAAATATAAATGCAGTAAAATGACTGCAAAGAGTGAAAGGTACAACTATAAACCTAAACCTCACCAAACCTAAGAACTTTAGTGTCAATTTTGTTTTCATTTTGGTTTCCAATTAAACCCACGAAATTCTCCCAGGATGAGAATACGAATGCATTAACATGAGTGCAAAAGAATCAAAGCATGGTGATAACTCAAGCACTTAGCCAAACTTAAGAACTTACTTTAACACTGATCCTCCTTTCAATCAGGGCACAAATAACCCCCACAAACTACTGCCATCAAGTGAAGGCAAATGCCACGAAATGAGTGCAAGAGGACAAATTTTATGGTTACAAGTCACGGTTGCAGCCAAATTTATGAATGAACGGTATTAATTACACTCACAAGGAGATCCCAATAAGAGGAAGCAGATGCCCTTAAAGGAATGAAAAAGAACGAATGATGTGGCTACAAATCAAGAATCTTGTCAAATCAAGAATCTTGTCAAACATCAGAACTAACCATCACCCTTGTTTGTTTTCATTTGGAGCTCCAATTAAGCCCACGAAGAGCTTTCACTGAGCAGAAGTGAATGGCCAAAATTGAGCACAAAAAGAATAAATGAGACCTCAGATACCAAAAATCATACCGAAACTACGAACTAACTTTAACTATAGTTTTCTTTTCGTTGCGACTCCAATTACACCCACAAAGAGCTCCCACAAAAACAAAATTGTTGCCCACACGAGTGCAAAAGAATGAATAATGTGGCTATAAATCAAGGACCTCACTAAACTGAACAACCCATATCAGTCTAGTTTTCTCTTAATTTTGGGCTCCACTTGCACACAAAGACCTCTCAAAAAGAGAATACAAAAACACTAAAATGAGTGCAAAAGAAAGGAAGTGTGTTGAGAAATCAAGAACCTAGCTAAACTTAAGAACTTATATTAGCTCTTGTGCACTCTTCATTTAGGGCATATATAACACCCGCAAAGAGTTGCCACAAGGATAAAAGAAATGCTTTTAAATGAGTGCAAAAGAATAAGTGTTGTAGTTACAACTTATGGATGCAACCACATTTAGGAGCTTACTTTCATACTTGTTCTATTTTCATTGAGGGTACTAATTACAATAGCAAAGAGCTCCCAATAAGAGGAAACAAATGCTCCAAAAGAAGACGAAAAGAATGAATCTTATTGCTACAAATTATGAATCTGGCTAAATACAAGAACTAACCTTAACTGCAGTTTTGTTTTTGCTTGGGGCTCTAGTTACATATCTACGAAGCGTTGTCACTAAGAGTAAGTGAATCCTTCAGAATGAGTGCAGAAAGAAAGAATAGTGTCCCCGCAAATGAAGAGTCTTACCAAAATAGAGAACTCTCCAACTACACCCACAAAGAGCTCCCACAGTGATAAAATAAATACCTTAAAATGAGTGCAAAAAAGGAAAGATGTTGCGGTAAATAACGGACCTCACTAAACAAAAGAACTTACCTGACTGTAGTTTTCTCCAACTACGCCCACAAAGTTCTCTGAAAAAAGGAATACAAATGCAGTAAAATGAGTGTAAAGAATGAAAGGTGCAACTATAAATCAAAACCTCTCATAACCTAAGAATTTTATTACCTGTTTTATTTTCATTTTGGTCTCTAATTAAACACACGGATGCTCCCAAGATGAGTATACAAATGCACTAACATGAGTGTAAAAGAATCAAAGTGTCGCAATAAATGAAAAACATAGCCAAACTTATGAACTTACTTTAGTATTGATCCACTTTTTTATTACGGTGCAAATAGCCCCTACAAAACGCTGCCATCAAGTGAAGGCCAATGCCTCGAAATGAGTGCAAAAGAACAAATTTTATGGTTACAAATCGCAGTTGTAGCCAAATTTATGAACGAATTGTATTGATTACACTCTTAAGGAGATCCCAATGAGGCGAAACAAATGCCGTTAAGTAAGAAGAAAGAAATGCCCTTAATGGAGTGAAAAAGAACGAATGAAGTGCCTACAAATTAAGAATTGGGTCAAACATAAAAACAAACCATCACCCTTATTTGTTTTCATTTGGAGCTCCAATTAAACATGAACAGCTCTCACTGAGCCGAAGTGAATGGCTAAAAATTAGTGCAAAAAGAATAAATGATGGTCTCATAGATCAAGAATTCGACCAAAAATGCGAACTAACTTTAACTTTAGGTTCCTTTTCATAGTAGGTCCCATTACCCGCACAAAGAGCTCCCACAAAAACAAAATTGTTGCCCAAATGTGAGCAAAAAAAAGAAGCGTGGCTATAAATCAATGACCTCGCCATACTCAACAACTTATGTCAGTCTAGTTTTCTCATAATTTTGGGCTCCACTTACACAAAAAGAGCTCCCAAAAGGAGAATACAAATACACTCTAATGAGTGCAAAAGAATGAATGTGTGTTGAGAAATCAAGAACCTAGCTAAACTTAAGAACTTACTTTAAGTCATGTGCACTTTTCATTTAGGGAATAAGTGTTGTGATGATAACTTAAGGACACAACCACATTTAGGAGATTACTTTAGCACTAGTTCTTTTTTATGTAGGGTACTAATTACATCCGTAAATAGCTCCCAACAAGAGGAAACAAATGCTCCAAAAGAAGAGGAAAAGAATGAATGGTGTGGCTAAAAATAAACAATATTGCCAAATATAAGAACTAACCTCAACCATAGTTTTATTTTCATTTGGGCTCTAGTTACATATATATGAAGAGCTCCCACCAAAGGCAAGTGAATCCCCTAGAATGAGTGCGGCAAAAATGAATATTGTCTCCACAAATGAAGAATCTTACCAAAACAAAGAACTAACTGAAACTCTAGTTTTCTTTTCATTTTGGGCTCCGATTACACCCACAAAGAGCTCCCACAATGACAAATTAAATACCTTAAAATGTGTGCAGAAAAGAAAGATATAGATGTAAATGAAGAACCTCACCAAACGTAAGAGCTTTCTTACCTCTAGTTTTCTTGAACTGCAGCTACAAAGTTCTCCCAATAATGGAATACAAATGCACTACAATGAGTGCAAAGCATAATGAAAGGTGTACACGTTAATTAAACCTTGTCAAACGTAAGAGCTTTAACACTAGTTTTCTTTTCATTTAGGTGTCCAATTACACCCACAAAGAGCTCCTAAGATGAGACTACGAATGTGCTAAAGTAAGTCCAAAAGAATAAAAATGGTCATGGATCAATAGCGTAGCCAAACATAAGAACTTACTTTAATAGTTATCCACTTTTTACTTGTGGCACAAATTAAATAACCTCTACAAAGATTTGCCATCAAGTAAAAACAAATCCCTTGAAATAAGTGTATAAGGATAAAATTTGTGGTTACAAATTGCAGTTGTAGCCAAATTCATGAACGAATGGTATTAGTTACAGTCGTAATGACATCCCAATAAGATGGAATAGATTCCCTTAAAGGAGAGAGAAAGAACGAATTGCATGGTTACAAATCAGGAATCTAGTCAAACATAAGAACTAATCTTAACTCTTGTCTGTTTTCATTTGGATCTCCAATTAAACCCACGAAGAGCTCCCACTAAGCAAAAGTGCTTGGCCAAAACTGAGTACAAGAAGATTAAATGTTCGCATCATAGACAAAGAATCCTAGCAACACGGGGACCTAACTTTAACTCTAGTTTGCTTTTCATTACAGCTTTAATTACAAACCACAAAGAGTGCCCATAAGAACAAAATTGTTGCCCAAATGACTGTAGAAGAATGAAAAGTGTTGCTAAAAATCAAGGACCTCACCAAACTCGATCAACAACGTATGTCACTCTGGTTTTCTCTTAATTTTGGGTCTGCCTTGCACACAAACAACTCTCAAATGGAGAACATGAACGCACTAGAATGAATGCGAAAGAATGAAAGTGTGGTGAGAAACCAACAAGCTAGCTAAACTTAAGGACCTATTTTAACTCTTGTGCACTTTTCATTCAGGGCATAAATAACTACCACAAAGAGCTGCCAACAAGAAGAAACAAATGCTCCAAAAGGAGAGGAAAAGAATGAATGGTGTGGCTACAAATTAAGAATCTAGCCAAATACATGAACAAACCTTAACCGTAGTTTTCTTTTCATTTGGAGCTCCAATTACATATCTATGAAGAGCTTCCACCAAGAGTAAGTGAATCCCCGGGAATGCGTGCAGAAAGAATGAATGGTCTCACCACAAATGAAGAATCTTACAAAAACGGGAACTAACTTGAACTCTAGTTTTCTTTTCATTTTGGGCTCCAATCACACGTAAAAAGAGCTCCGACAATGACCAATAAAATATGTTAAAATGACTGCAAAAAAGGAAAGATGTGGTTGTAAATAAGGGACCTCACCAAACGTAAGAACTTGCTTAATTCTAGTTTTCTCCCACCACACCCAGAAAGTTATCCTAAAAAGAGAATATAAATGCACTCAAATGATTGCAAAGAATAAAAGATGTAATTATAAATCAAAACCTCACCAAACCGAAGAACTTTAATACTAGTTTTGTTTTCATTTGGGGTCTCCAATTACACCCGCAAAAGAGCTCCGAATATGAGAATATGTATGCGGTAAAATAAGCGCAAAAGAATCAACGTGTGGCGAAAAATGAAGAATGTAGCCAAACTTAGGAAATGGTCCCAAAAGGAGAACACAAATGCAAACAATGAGCTCCCAAAAGGAGAACATAAATGCACTTGCACACAAAGAGTTCCCAACAGGAGAATGCAAATGCACTAAAATGAGTGCGAAGGAATGAATGTGTGGCGAGAAATTAAGAACCTAGCTAAACTTAAGAACTTACTTTAACATTTGTGCACTTTTCATTTAGGGCATAAGCAACTATCACTTACAGGTACCATGAAGAGAAAACAACTGCATTAAAATGAGTACAAAGGAATAAGTGTTATGTTTACCACTTCAGAACGTAGCCAAATTTAGGGGCTCATTTTAGCTCTAGTTCTGTTTTCATTAAAGATACTAATTACGACAGCAAAGAGCTCCCAACAAAAGGAAACAACTGCTCCAAAAGGAGAGGAAAAGAATGAATGGCGTCGCTACAAATAAAGAATCTTGCCAAATAAACAACTAACGTTAACCGCAGTCTTGTTTTCATTTGGGGCTCCAGTTACATATCTAGGAGGAGCTGCCACCAAGAGTAAGTGAATCCCCTATAATGTGTAGAAAAAGAATGAATAGTGTCTCCACAATTCAAGAATCTGACCAGAACAGCTAACTAACTTAAACTCTAGTTCTCTTTTTATTTTGAGCTCCAATTACACCCACAAAGAGCTCCAACAATGGTAAAATAAATACCTTAAAATAAGTTCCAAAACAGAAAGATGTAGTTGTAAATAAGGGACCTCACCAAACATAAGAACTTTCTTAACTTTAGTTTTCTATAATTACACCCTCAAAGTTCTCCAAGAAAGAGAATACAAATGCACTAAAATGAGCATAAAGAATGAAAAGTGTAGTTATAAATTAAAACCTCACCAAACCTAAGAACTTACTTTAACACTAATCCACTTTTCAATTAAGGAGTGAATAACCCCTACAAAGAGCTACCATGAAGTGAAGACAAATGCCTCGAAATGAGTACACAAGAATAAATTTTATGGTTACAAATCGTTGTTGTACCAAAATTTATGAGCGAATTTATGGTTTGGCTGCGAATTGAGAATCTCGCCAAATACAGGAACAAACTTTAACCATAGTTTTGTTTTCATTTCTGGTTCTAGTTACATATCTACGAAGAGCTTCCACCAAGAGTAATTGAATTCCCTAGAATGAGTGCAGAAAGAATGAACAGTGTCTCCACAAATGAAGAATCTTACCAAAACGGAGAATTAAATTAAACTCTAGTTTCCTTTTCATTTTGGTCTCCAATCGCACCCACAAAGAGCTCCACAATGACAAAACAAACACCTTAAATGTGTGTAAAAGAGGAATGATATGGCTGTAAACAAAGAACCTCACCAAACGTAATAAGTTAACTCTAGTTTTCTCTAATTACACCCACAAAGTTCTCCCAAAAGCAGAATACGATTGAACTAAAATGAGTGCAAAGAATGAAAGCCGTAGCTGTAAATGAAAGCATCACCAAACCTGGGAAGTTTAGTAGTAGCTTTCTTTTCATTTGGGTCTCCAATTACACCCACAAAAAGCTGGCAAGATGAGAATATGAAAGCGCTAAAATGACTGGAAAATAATCAAAATGTGGTAATAAATCAAGAGTGCAGCCAAACTTAAGTACTTTAACACTTATCCACTTTTCAATTTGGGCGAAAATAATCCATACAAAGAACTGCCATCAAGTGAAGATAAATGCCTTGACACGAGTACAAAAGAATAAATTTTGTGGTTATAAATCACAATTGTACCCAATTTTACAAAAGAATGACATTAATTACAACTCCCAAAGAGATCCCAACGAGAATAAACAAATACCCTTGAAGGAGTGAAAAAGAACGAATGGTGTTGCTACAAATCAAGAATATGGCCAAACATAAGAACCAACCTTAGCCCTTGTTCATTTTCATTTAGATGTTCAATTAAACCCATGAAGAGTTCCCACTAAGCATATGTGAATGCCCGAAATGAGTGCTAACAAAATAAATGATGGCCTCACTGATCAAGAATGCTACAAAAACTAGGAACTAACGTTAGCACTGGTTTCTTTTTCATCGCAACTCTAATTGCACCCACAAAAAGCTCTAACAAAAACAGAATTGTTGCCCCAATGACTTCAAAAGAATGAAAAGTTTGGCTATAAATCAAAGACCTTGCCAAACTCTATAACTTATGACAGTCTAGTTTTCTCTTAATTATAGGCTCCACTTGCATGCAAAGAGCTCCTAAAAACAAAACGTTAATGCACTGAAATCAATGCAAAAGAAATCAAGAGCGTAGCTAAACTTAAGAACTCACTTTAACTGTTGTGCACCATTCATTTCGTGATGTATGTCCCAAAGGGTCCAAGCTAAAACTCAATTTAAGAGTGAAAGCTTAAAACCAAGAGAGAATACAATTAATGAAAAACCAAGGAAAGTGAGACGTTAGGGGCTGGTTGTGAGGCAGCAACAATGTGAGGTAGAGGATGGGATTTAGAATCAAGGGATTCTAAATGAGAAAAGAAAACGAACTTGATTTATCTTCAAAGGATTGAATGAAAACTTAAGCTAGAAATCAGTCATACATGGCTTGCAAACTGAAAACTAAAAAAGTTCACTTGAAACCCATGAGGATTATCAAGGTAGATGGATAGTTCTAAACCTTTCTTTGGATACATAAACACAACCGAACTAAAGTTTAGGGCCCCTAAACTGTGATTAAGATACAGAAACACCACTTAACCAAGTTTAAGACTAAACTTGAACACCACCTTAACCGGCCTAGTTAAGGATAAGCAAGTTTAGTGTTTGAGTGTGCGAAAGCACAAAAGCAACAAACACTCTCAACTTGTGTTTGATTCAAATTTGCTTGATATGTTACAAGGGGCGTGCATAATGCTTAAATACAAGTCAAGCAAGCAAGCAACCTAGCTAACACACACCTAGACCTTACCCTCCCAGTGAGGAAAGGTATTAACTTAAGCTAATCTACACGGTTAGTGCTAACCGCGTACTAACCTATTTTTAACTTAAACAAATTGCATTTAAAACATTGAATAACGCTAATACAAGATGTTTACAACATAACCATGCTTATTTAGTCCTAATACAATTAGCTTATCTAGTAAAGAAATGTGATTGGCTAGCTGTAAAGTAGCTTTCACTTTTCGGCTAACGAATCAGCTTTAAGAACATGTTTTGGCTGCCTTTGCTTCCCATTGATTGCTCTTCTCAAGGCCAACTGCTTTTGCAGCTGATTATTGCGATTGTAGAGAGCTTGGGACATGGGTCACTCCACATTGGAATGGAGGAAACCCTTTGGAGAAGGAAAACTCGAAGCATGTTGCTGAACCGATTTTAGGGCGGTATCAGGCCTGTTTTCTAGCTTCTATAAACCCAACCAAAAGTGAGCATGATTTTTTTTTCAGGCTATGGAGGGAAACCTTAGGGTGTGTACAAACCCCCCCGCCCCAAAAAAAAATAAATAAATCAAGGTTAAACCATGTTTAAGTAGGCTAACTCTACTAAAACAATTAACCGTGCAGTTTTGGACCTAAACTGGCAGGTTTGACAAAATGACTTGATCTCTTTGGTTCCTTTGGGTATGATTGGAATTCAATGGTTGGACCTAAAAGTAGACATCTGGGGGATTCCAAAAAGGTAAAAATCCAAGACTTAAATGACCATTAGGTTTAAGAAATCACATACCAAAATCGGCTATATTCTGGTCAAACTGGTAGTTTGTATATCTTGGTTTTATTGGCTAATTTGAGAGGGTAAATGAAGTCCAAATGGGATGAAACTTGATTTTCTGGAAACCTAACTTCTTGAAATTCAATCCCAATGCAAAATATTGGACTTAAACCTTAAAGAGGTTTAAGTAATTAACCTCTAAAAAATCAGGTTTGCTGATGAAAGCAAACCATGACCTGCTGTTTTAGGTCTTAAACAAAATAAGGATGATTTATTCATCCTTTAGGTAGCAAAATGAAATTACCTAGCTTGATTTGATTATTTAAATCAAGGGGCTTAGATGGATCTCCATCATCCTTGTTGAGTTATTTTGATTAAGTTTTGATGATAACAAATCCAAGTGTAAAAATTTGTCCAAGTAATGTTGCTCCAAACACGATCTCCAAACAGGCCTAACTGGTGTTTTCTTTTTTGTATTAACTGGTTTGCTCCATGTGAGAACAAGTCTTTAAAACAGGTTCTACTTGGTGGTTCTATATTAAGAACAACTCGATTGCAAAAGCATGTTGTTCCTGGACTCTAGCAAGATCAGCTCGATGTAAAGCATGTGGTTCCGAAACTCTAGCAATGCAAAGAACAACCCCAGCAAACAAGGTGGCCTTGGTGTTCACAGCAGCTCTACAAATCTTGGACAAGATGACTCGTTCAAAATAATAAGTCTTGGGTATAGAGGTTTTATTTATTTAGACTCTTGTTAATATGCCAATATTGAAAACATCATTTTAAACACCTCTTCAATCGGCAGTTGCGCTAAGTGTTTCAGAACACCAGTTGCGAACAACCCTGCAAACAGGGTGCCTAGGGTGTTTCTGAACTGAAACGGCTATGCCCGATTATTTTGGAAAAATTTATTTCGGCTGGCTAAAAGCTCTAAAATACTTTCTTAAAATCCCAGGATAGGATATTTTTGAGATACGAATTATTATGGGAGATTTGCCAAAATTGTTTTGCTAAATATTTTCCAAAACCAAAAGATCTTTATCACCTATATTTTAGGAAGTGATTTATTCAAATTTCAAAGTTGAGATTTCTGGTTCCTTATTTGAAATTCTCCA
>JACYFF010031955.1:64711770-64819205 GCA_017589665.1 Selenicereus undatus
TGTCCAATCTGGTGAGATTTGGACGTGGTGTAACCGTTCTTAGGGAATAAGGTTACGTGGTTGCAAGTTGTAACAAGGTGTGTTACATTTGTAACGAGTTAAGCCCGGTTATAGTGAAGTGGTTAAAAGCCTACACGAGGTAGGTCGTGGTTTTTCACACCTCAGTTGGGCTAGAGCTGTTTTCCACGTAAAAATTGTGTGTGCTTTATTTCCGCATTTATCTTGGTGATTTTCGTACTTGCAATATCTGAAAACACCCCCTGCAAACAAGTCAATAGGGTGTTCGTCATCTGAGAACAACCTCTGTCAGGGTGTTCGTTACTTATAACGCGAAAATCAGACACCACAATTCACCCCCCCTCTTGTGGAAGTATACTCATAAATTCAACAATCCTCCCCTTGTTAAAAAATATTTGCCCACAAATCAGATTAGGTCATGACCTCCTCTTCTTGCTTCAATTCTGGCTAAAATAAAATCACCCATGCAAACAAGTCTCTTTTGATCTTAGAGACTCTTTTCAAATCTTTCCCCTTGCTGGTTTGAATGGTGGACGTAGGGGACTCTTGAATTTTTCTTTGAACCATTTCCTCAAAGGCTCTTAAGTCATAATTAGGAGCTTCTAGTAATGGTTCTCCACATCCAATAGATATTTCTTTAGGAATAAAATGACAGAAGTTTTGTGTGAGTGTTTGGGCTAAGGGGTGAGTGGGTAACGAATTTGATGGATAATCTTTCACTCCCTTTGGTTGGCTTGGAACTCTTCTCAAAACCAAGAGTTCTTCTTCACTAGCCTCTTCTACGACCTCCTTTTGAGTTTCCTCAAGTTTATGATCACGTTCATCTTCATTTTTCTCCTCATTCTCTTTCTCCATGGTTGCTTTCCATTCGGCCAAGGTGATGATTTCTTGTTGGGGCAGTCCGAGGACGTGTGACCAAAGCCTTGCCACTTAGAACACCTTTTAATGCTCATAGGGGCAAGGTTAGGGCAGCTTGGAGCGACTAGGCTTTTCCCGAACATTAACTCATGTTGTCTCATGAGTGCATCAGATCTCTCATTCAAACTCACACTAGTACTCATGATAATGGTAGTTAGATGGCTTTAAACAAGTGAAATGGCACGGAATAAGGGTGGCACGGGGTGACCGTGCTGTATTTATGCCTGGCACGGCTGAAAACAGCAAGCTTTGTGGTTTGTGTTTGGGAATGTGTTTGGATTTGCGTTTTGGGAAGCATGGGGGGGAATAACAGGCCCAGGAGAAACTTGCTCTGATACAAAGGTTGATGCATGTCCCGAAGGGTCCAAGCTAAAACTCAATTTAAGAGTGAAAGCTTAAAACCAAGAGAGAATACAATCAATGAAAAACCAAGGAAAGTGAGACATTAGGGGCTGGTTGTGAGGCATCAACAACGTGAGGTAGAGGATGGGAATTATAGTCAAGGGATTCTAAATGAGAAAGGAAAAGGAACTTCATTTATCTTCAAAGGATTGAATGAAAACTTAAGCTAGAAATCAGTAATACATGGCTTGCAAAATGAAAACCAGCAAATTTCACTTGAAACCCATGAAGATTATCAAGGTAGATGGATAGTTCTAAACCTTTCTTTGGATATAGAAACACAACCGAACTAAATTTTAGGGCCCCTAAACTGTGATTAAGATACAAAAACACCACTTAACCAAGTTTAAGACTACACTTGAACACAACCTTAACCGGCCTAGTTAAGGATAAGCAAGTTTAGTGCTTGAGTGTGCAAAAGCACGAAAGCAACAAATGCTCTCAACTTGTGTTTGATTCAAATTTGGTTGATATGTTACAAGGGGCATGCATAATGCTTAAATACAAGTCAAGCAAGCAAGCAACCTAGCTAACACACACTTAGACCTTACCCTCCTAGTGAGGAAATGTATTAACTTAAGCTAATCTACACAGTTAGTGCTAACCGTGTACTAATCTAGTTTTAACTTAAACAAATTGCATTTAAAACATTGAATAAAGTTATACAAGATGTTTACAACATAACCATTCTTATTTAGTCCTAATACAATTAGCTTATCTAGTAAAGAAATGTGATTGGCCAGCCATAAAGTAGCTTTCACTTTTTGGCTAACCAATCAGCTTCAAGAACATGTTTTGGCTGCGTTTGCTTCCCATTGGTTGCTCTTCTCAAGGCCAATTGCTTTTGTAGCTGATTGTTCTGTTTCTAGAGAGCTTAGGACGTAGGCCACTCAGCGTTGGAAGGGAGGAAACCCTTCAGAGAAGGAAAACTCCAACCGTGCTGCTGAACTGGTGTTAGGGCAGCTTCTGGCTGGTTTTCTAGCTTCTGCAAACCCAAGCAAAAGTGAGCATGATTTTGTTTTCAGGCTATGGGGGAAACCTTAGGGTGTGTACAAACGCGCCCCCCAAACAAAGAAATCAAGGTTAAACAATGTTTAAGTAGGCTGACTCTACAAAAACATTTAACCATGCAGTTCTGGAGCAAAACTGGCAGGTTTAACAAAATGACTTGATCTCTTTGGTTCCTTTGGGTATGATTGGAATTCAATGCTTGGAATTGAAAGTAGACATATTGCGGATTCCAAAAAGGTAAAAATCCAAGACTTAAACGACCATTAAGCTTAAGAAATCACATACCCAAAACTGGGTATATTCTGGTCGAACTAGCAGTTTGTATATCTTGGTTTTATTGGCTAATTTTAGAGGGTAAATGAAGTCCAAATGGGACGAAACTTGATTTTCTATAAAGATGACTTCTTTAAATTCAATCCCAATGCAAAATATTGGACTTCAACCTTAAAGAGGTTTAAGTAATTAACCTCTCCAAAACCGGGTTTGCTGCTAGAAGCAAAGCATGACCTACTGTTTTAGGTCTTAAACAAAATAAGGATGATTTGTTCATCCTTTAGGTAGCAAAATGAAATTACCTAGCTTGATTTGCTTCTTTAAATCAAGGGGCATGGAGGGATCTCCATCATTTAGGGCGTAAATAACTTCCGTGATGAGCTGCCTCTAAGAGAAAACAATTGCATCAAAATGAGCGCAAAGGAATAAGTGATGTGGTCACAACTTAAGGACACATCCTAATTTAAAAGCTTATTTTAGCTCTAGTTTTGTTTTCGTTTAGGGTACTAATTGCAATCATAAATAGCTTCCAACAAGAGGAAACAAATGCTCCAAAAGAAGAGGAAAATATTTTATGATGTGGGCACAAATTGAGAATCTATCCAAATACAAGAACAAACCTCAACCGTAGTTTTGTTTTCGTTTGGGGATCTAGTTATTGCATATCTACAAAGAGATCCCCCCAAGAGTAAGTGAACAGTTTAAGAATCTTACCAAAACTAGGAACTAACTTTAATGCTGGCTTTCTCTTTGTTGGGACTCCAATTATTCCCTGTGAGACCCGGAGTTTTGTCGTAATCGTTTAATGAATTTTATGCCTGTTGGGTTGGAATAGTTTACTTGAATACCCTTAAGCCTTGGAAGTAGTTCGATGTTATTAAATCGAACCTGGATAGATTTGGGAACGAATAGCTGATGAATGAGTATATAATGGATTCGGGTTTAGGAATCAGTTTACGAATTAGACTAGCAGTGTTAAGTTGGGACTGTCGAATGAATGAAAGAGAGAAGGGAGGGGCAAAACGGTAACTTCACGCGCCCTTATTTCTCCTTCCCCTCCCTTGCCGTGAACCTCCCCCCGACAGCCCTCTTCTTCCTTCTGCTTCTGCTTCTTCTTCCCATATCCCCTGTGCTTCCCCTTCTCTGCGTCGCTTCTCCTCCTTCCACGCACCACCACCGGCAACTCGAGCCCAACCCAGCAACCAAGAGCCGGCCAGCCACCCAGGGAGCCAACTGTCGGCCGCAGACGGGGTGAAAACCGGCGAAGAACCGACCGAACGCTGGTGAATTCGAGGCATGCAAGGTGAATTCGAACCCCTCATTCATCTATAAGTGTATTCTTGACCTAGATTCTTCCTAATTGTGGTTAATTTCTCCAGAAATTGCAAGTTAGGGTTTCGATTTGGTGAGACCCGAACCCCCACGCGAAGGCAAACGAGATTCTTGGGTGTGTGGAGCTCGAATTCGTCTTCAACCTAGCCAAACGCATGCAAATTGCTTGAATTCAAAGTGGGTAATCCTTTAATCCCACTTATTTTAAGGATTTCGAATGATAATCGTATGATTGAGTTTATGGATTTGCTAATTATAAGTGTTTATGCCTAAAGAGTATGAATTATGCTAGAAATATGTATATGAAGTGGGTTATAAGCGTTTAGTTTCGATTCGAATCAAATTAAGAGAATTATGCTTGAGGTGTCAATTCGAAGTGAGTTAGTTTCAATTCGAATCGATTTGGGTGAAGTCGAAGTGAGTTATATATGTTTAGTTTCAATTCGAATCGATTTGGGTGAATTCGAAGTGAGTTATATATGTTTAGTTTCAATTCGAATCGATTTGGGTGAATTCGAAGTGAGTTATATATGTTTAGTTTCAATTCGAATCGATTTGGGTGAATTCGAAGCGAGTTATATATGTTTAGTTCAATTCGAAGCAATTTGGGTGACTTATAATAACGAGGTTAATACAAAGTGAATTATACATTTATTTTCGACTCAAATTAAGGAATTATGCTTGAGGTATTAATTCGAAATGAGTTATATATGTTTAGCTTCGATGCGATTCAATTTGGGTAAATTATGCTCGAGATGCAAATTCGAAGTTGTATGAATTCGATTGTATGCGTGGATGAGCAAAGGGATTAAGCTTACTATGTTTATAAGCAACCTGATTATGTTTGTAAGCAAACGAAGACGGTTTCATGAATGAGCAAAGCTTTCAAGTAAAAGAAGTCGTTTGTTTGATTTAGCAAACCTTGCAAGTTAAAAGCAAAGTCGCTCATGGTTAGGCAACCTTGTTATGTTTATAAAGAGCCTGTTAGTTAAGAATGGAGTCGTTCTACGATTAGTAAAGATGTTACCTTTATAAGACGTTTTTTTAAGGCTAAAGTAAGGTCGTTTCACAAGTTAATAAACGCATTGCGTGTTCAAAAGGGCTTTTAAGTTAAAAATGAAGAAGTTTTATAAACTAGCAAACGTTTTACGTCTATTAGAAGTTCCTTAGGGTAAAAACGAAGTTATTTTGCGAGTTAGTAGCTGCATTACGTTTATATGAAACCTTTAAATTGAAAACGGGAACGTTTTACGACTTAACAAGCTTGTTACGCTTTTATGAAGCTTTGAAGTTTCAAAGAAAGTCGATTTATGGAATAACAAACTTATAACTTTTATAAGCAGCTTTTAAGCTTATAACTTTTATAAGAAGCTTTTAAGCTTCGAACTTAGTTTGACTTAAGTTTGGATTAAGCATTAACTAAACATGTTATGTTTTAAACGAGTATCGTTTTACGATTTCGCAAACTAATTTCATTTTTACGAAGCTTTTAAGTTAGAAACAAGTATCGCTTTACGATTTAGCAAACCAACTACGTTTCTACGAAGTTTTTAAGTTAGAAGCGAGTATCGTTTTACGATTTAACAAACAAATTACTTTTTACGAAGGTTTTATGTTAGAAATGAAATCGTTTTATGATTTAACAAACTAATTAAGTTTTTACGAAACTTTTAAGTTAGAAATGAGTTCGTAAACTAGTTTACACGTTAGCAAATTGATTTCAATTATGAAAAGCTTTTAAACTATTTGCAAAATTGATTATGAGATAGTAAACTTGATTTACATCAAACTCATTCTTTTGCGTTTAAAAGGGTTGAAACGATCTTAAAAAGGACAATTGGAGTTGTATCGTGAATCCTAGTTTTGAAGTACATGCTAGTAACTACCCAAGTTTTGAATCGTGAGTTAGAATACTCACAACCATGTTTTAAGAGATCTTTCTCGTAGTTTGCCCAAAGAATAAGTTGTAAGAAAATTATGTTTTCAGGTTTTAAGTTCATAAAACCTATATATGCATAAGTTTAAGTATGTTTTGGCTACTAAGTATGTATATATATGTAAGTATTTATGTGTATGAAGGTTATAAGCCCCTAAGATATATTTATGCATAAGTTTAAGTATGTATGTGTACGAATGATTATGTTTACGTCTAAGTATGAGTTTGTATGTGTATGAATGACTATGTTTATGTCTTCCTAAGACATATATATGAATAAGTGTGTATGTATATGAACGATTATGTTTATGTGTATGTATACGTGGAGGAGCTACTCTAGAAACTTTAAGCTTAAGTCTGAGACCCAGGGATGGTGGCTTAGTTCCCGCCTGGTATTATGTATGTTATGTTATGATAGATTCAGGGATGGTGGTTTGATTCCCGCCTGAAGTCTATGTATGAAAATTATGTCTCAGCATAGTATGATGTCTGTCCGGATAGGCGTATGTTGCCGCTCGAGTTTGGCCGACTCGGGATGGCAGTAACAAAGTACCTCTAAGAGTCTAGTCTCCTCATCTACGTGAATAAGATACTACGTTTGTTTTTAGTAAGCTTATGTAGGTTATGTTTATGAATTTACGCAACGGTTTATGCTTTATGATTTCATTGAAGTTAAACTTTTTGGTACGTCTATGATTCCTCTTGGTTTATGGAACGAGTATGATATATGATGTGTAAGTCTTCAACTAAAATGAATTACGAAAGGCTTTTGGTAAGTTATATGTATTTTAAGTATGTTTTGGGAGAGAGGGTTTACTCACTGAGCGGTGGTTGCTCATTCCCATTACTTTCCCCTTTTTCTAAGATTTCCAGGTATGTGACTGCTGCGTGGAGCACCCAGGGTGGATTTGCTTGGACTATGTTGTCATGGTTATGATTTTGATATGCAATGTTGTATATAGTTGTAAGGTTATGTAAACAATCTGTTCCTTTGTAAAGTTTAAGAAAAACAGAAAACTCTGTGTACTCCGGGCGTGTGGCCCGTAGAGTTGGGACTCCGGCGTGTAGCCGTTGAGCTGTTGTGGTTGTTGATATGTATTGCAGGGTTAATGTGTAAGGCTTTAAGCCTGGGAAACGGTCAGTTTACAGGGGAAACTCTGCCCGTTTTGTCCCAGAAAATTAAGAAAAAAAAAATATATTGGCATTTCTAACCAAGGGTCAAATTTGAGACTCATTTATGTTATAGTGGTTTAAGTATTGAGTTCCCTTTTACGTTATGTTTCAAAGAAGTTTTAGTATGTTGCCTTAACAGGAATTTAGGTGGAAAGTTAAGAACACGTAACGCTTTCGGCCCTAGGGGCTGGGGGTGTTACATTCCCACAAAGAGCTCCCACAACAACAAATCACTACTATTAAAGTGTTGTGAGAAATCAAGAACATAACTAAACTTCATAACTCACTTTAACTCGTGCACACTTTCCATTTAAGGCATAGATAACAACTGTGAAGAGGTGACCAAGAGAAAACAAATGCCTTAAAATGGCTGCAAAGGAATAACTATTGTGGTTACAACTCAAGGATGTAGCCAAATTTTGAGACCTTACTTTAGTTCCAGGTCTATTTTCATTTAGAGTAATAATTTCAACCCTAAAGAGCACCCAAGAGAGTTTCCAAGGTTCTATTACTTACCACGGTTTGCCCATTTGTTTCGGGATGGCAAGTGGAGCTATACTTGAACTTGGTTTGCAACTTCTTCCATAAGGTAATCCAAAAATGACTAAGGAACTTGGTGTCACAATCCGGGATCATGGACCTCGGAATACCATGAAACCTCATTACTTCCTTGAAGTATAGCTCTAGTTATTGCATATAACTCATCTAGCATCTCTTTAAGCCGTGGTATGGGATGCCTATACTTAATAGTAATCTTGTAGATGGACCGGCGATCCGCACACATCCTCATGCTCCCATCCTTTTTAGGGCCTAAAAGGGCCGAGACAGCACAAGGGCTAAGACTCTCCCTAACCAACCCCTTGAAATCAATTCTTCCACTTGCCTTTGAACCTCCATGGTCTTAATAGGATTCATCCCATTGGCTGGTTTGTTTGGGAGTGTGGGTTTGGGAATGAGGTCTGTATGATGTTGTACGACCCTTTTTGGGGGCAAACCCAATGGTATGTCTTCAGGAAAAACATGGCTAAAGTGCTCAAGTAGTGAAACGGTTAGAGGAAGGGTTATGGAAGTGTTATCAAATTCACTGAGGGTAGTGAGAATCCAGTCTGTAAAGGCCTCAAACTCATGGTGAGAGGCTTTAAGAAGTGGTTCAGTATAAGTGAGGAGTAGGTCTAAATAGCCATCATGCATCACCTTCCTATCAAGTAACCACAGTCTTCACAACAAAAAAGTGAC
Source organism: Selenicereus undatus (assembly GCA_017589665.1). Taxonomy (NCBI): domain Eukaryota; kingdom Viridiplantae; phylum Streptophyta; class Magnoliopsida; order Caryophyllales; family Cactaceae; genus Selenicereus; species Selenicereus undatus. Next base: position 64,720,070 of record JACYFF010031955.1, read on the forward strand.
ATGCATCCATGGGGATAATGTCACATCGCAACTCATCTTGGTATTTCTTACCAATAAAAAATGAAATCAAGCATCTTTAATCAACTTACAAGCCTGTACCTTGATCAAGCCATTGTATGTTGTATAGATGGGGGTGGGCCGTGGCTTGAAGATTGAGCTCATGCGCCATGCTAAGTGAAGCCACGTTGGCATAACTCCCCCCATCAATTATCAAGGAGCACACCGTTCCTCAAACCATGAATCTTGAGTGAAAGATGTTCTCTCTTTGTTCCCCCTTGGCTCCTTTAAGGCCACTGAAGGTCGTCCGTAACACCAATAATTCCCCTTCATCTGCCCCCTTCACGACTTCCTCTTGCTTCTCTATGAGAGATGCCTCCTTTTCCTCCAATTCTTCCTACTTAGTAGCCTCTTATATAACGCCCCCAAAATACTAATGGCATGATTACTGATAATTGCAGCGAAAGACTCAGTAAACGAAGGCACTACCGTCGTCCTGATCAGGACAAGGCTCACTTAAACCATTTAATCTTACAATTGGTGCTTACAATCACAAAATCTAGTAAACTGAAAAACTTCAAGACCGAAGTCCAGAATAGTTCAACCATACCATGTACTAACTCACATTCTATACCACACAAGTACTTGACCCTCAGGTCGGTTCCAATATTCATGTTATGCTGAATCCACTGTGAGCATCTAATGACACCTTCAAAAAGGCTTGCTAAAAGGAGGAATATGGGATACTTCATCACCTAAAATGAAAAACATGAAAACAATTCGAAAATATGAGCAAAAGCTCAGTACATACATCCCTATATTGCAAAATGACCATAGAAACACTTATGATGGGTACCCGTCTTTGCAATTCATTTAATTGGCAATAAAAATAAAAATGAAAGTAATTTGAAATTGAATTGCTCATTATTATCTGGATGTGAACCCCTTGCACTGATATGATCTATACATAGGTGTACACCTGCCAATCTGATCAAGAGTTGGCCTGAAGCCGCGCAGGTAAATGATGGGCTGACGCCCTATAGATGATAACTGACGGGATCACAAGTTAAATGACAAATCAATGTATAAACTGATTCATTGATAAACTCATTGAGAGTTGCAACTTGATAAACATGATCTGCTCCCTGAAGATGCAGGCAATGGATGTACCTTGAGTCTTTAAACAAAATGTTATCTAACTTGATACAAGTCAGTTGTTTCATAAATGTCATCTGACTTGAGACATATGTTCTGACTTGATAACACTTATGCATAAAGGGTAGTGATACCTAGGCCTCAAATCTGTTTCATAAATGTCATTGTAAGTATGTGGAGTTAGTAAATGATCCTTACTCACATAATTGAGTAAGTAAAAGTATGTGTAAGAAAAATTGAGTAATTAAATGGTATACATAACTTGTGTATTTCAATATAACTTCAAAACTGAATTGATGAAAGTAAACTAGTCCACAATGAGATAAATGGTATTATATGTGAAAAAGGAAGAGAAAGTTAAATCAAGGAAGGGCTGGAATTTCAGGAAATTAGGGCTGACTTTGGGATTAAATTGGTAATGAATGGTCTGCCTAAAAATTATGATTTTTGGTCGGTAGATATTTCAGTGTGTTATCTTTCAAATGCCTCTTGAATCGTCTTAATCCGAGGTCTATGGAAAACGTTATGGTCATTTTACCAAAACTGCGCAGAATGATATCAAAACTAATACACTTGTGTTTTAGTCCCATTTTGGGAATCCTATTGTGGGAATCATGTTTTGTGTTATAAACGAAAGTTTTTCAGGACTTCGTAATATTTTCATATGGGGGTTTTAGGTCTCCATTTGAGGTCTGGAATGAAAGTTATGAATTTTTGAAGTGAACTTACCTACTTGGGTGTTAATCAGGTTGTTATTACAATTTCTGTGCAGTGTATACTTGGAGGAAAGTTTTTAAACTTTTATTGTAGATTTTTCATATTATTTTCAAATTTCTGAGAATATTTCATGAATTTTGGTTGAGTATTTTGAGTTTGGTGATTTTTAGAAGCATTTTGAGTAATTGTACAAAGAGCAATAATAACGATTAAGTGAGATTGATCATGCAGTCATTTTGCGTATTTTGGGCCAAGTCATTTAAAGAGGGAAATAAATATTCATGGAGTTTTATGGAGCATTTAGCTTGTCTATGAGCTTTGAATCAATTATGGATTTTACCAAGAAAATACCAAGCTTGGTAAGCTTAACAGCTTCTATCGAGCTCAATGACTCATTCGGGGTGGAATTCTATATCTAATGGATTTATGAGGGAAATATGAGAAGTGGGATCTTCTGAATCAAAAACCATATTTATCAGACCAAGTTATCTCAATTTGTGCTATTTGAACCAAGATTTACCTCTCTTGGCCTCAGACCTCTATTACTTACTCAATTCAGATTATATCAAATGTATTTATCAAGCCAATCTAGCGTACTCGCTGTTATCTTAAACCAAGCTATACATCAGTGAGCCTTGAACTCGTATCGGCAACTTATTTCAGAAAAGGCCGTAGCCATTCTCTCAATTATCACCATCAAGTCCTTTTTGAGTGATTTGAGGGGTTGGACAAGATAGCTAGTATAGCAAGGGGAACTCGGAGCAGCTGGGAGGTGGCCGGAACCACCAAAATGGGTGGCATAAAGGGGCAGCGGCTGCTGCCCTTGTTTTGGCGTGAGGGAGAGAGAGAAAATGGGGAATGGTTGTGAATTTTTTCTGAATATTTGTGTTTATAAATTGCCAATTAATAGCTACATGTAGCTGAAAATTATCCATCCCAAAATTAGCTTTTTTTGCTAATTAAAATTAGATGCTAAAATGAGTAATTGGTGAAATAACAAACGTTAGTAAGGTTTTGGGCTTTTGTTTTGGGCCCAAAAGGCTAAATTGTGGCTTCAAAAATTATTTGGAGTGTTGAACAAAAATAAAAATTTGTCTTGCTCGGAATTAAATTTTAGCGAGGATAAGAAAATAATTAATCACTAATTTATACTCATCAAGGCCTAATATTGATTCACCCGATATTTAATCAATTAATGAAACTTGAGTTGCAAAGTGGTACCCAAAATGAAGTATATCCCAACCGGAATGATTAAATATGATAAATGAAGGTGGAAATTTTAAATAACTTAATGGAATTCGATAAATAAACAAATTGAGTGTAATTGAATTTAATAAACATGATTTGGTTAAGCAAATAACGATAAGTGATTAGGTCAATAAACATGATAAATTAAATGAATAAACATGATTAATTAAATAAATAAAGATGATTTAAATAAACAAATATGAGTTAGGGTTGGGTTATTACAGCCTTCCCCTTTAAAGAGTTTCCTCCTCGAAACTTATAACACTTGTCAAATATATGCAATGCTGCTTTAAAACACATGGGTCATTAGTTCCCATTGCTTCCCTCCGAAGGGGTATAATTTGCCAAATGAACACTGACTAAGGGTGTACGTATTGTATAACTTCTTAATCCCATGTTTTAGTAGTAGATCCGGATACTTTTCACACAATAGCCTCAGAGAACACAATTACTTTGCTTCGAAAGTGATATTCTCTTCGAAAGAAAAGAACCTGATTACTACAAAGGAGATATTCTACACTGCCGACCCATAAAGTTCAAAGTAACGAGGACTCAATTATCGCTGATATCCAGTCTCCTGACACCCTTGACTAGATAAGCCCTTCAGAATACTTTATATTGCATCTAAGACATTGGTTATTTATTTGTTTTGCCAGCATAACTGTTTTGTCGACCTTGTATCACCTCGACATGTACTTGAATTTTCCCACTTAATGCTTGCTTGGAGTAGCTCTGACCTTATACTCAATGTTTCTTCTGGCTCCCTCCAATATAATTAGACAGTGCTTGAGATTATGCCCTCATCAAAATGTCACCATCTGATTTTCCTAATGCATCACATGATCTCCCCTCATTAGACTACTCAAGGATCTGCTCCCAGTTGATAACAGCAAAAAAAAAATGACCATGGTTAGGGATGAGAGTGATGAATTTCTCAGTCGAGCGAACTATTGATTACAAAAGAAGTGAACAATAAGACTAGAAAAGGCAAATAAAGAAGAGATTATCATGGGGTGGTTCGAATAAACATAACCATAAGTGTATCATGAATTTTGAAATATAATGCCACAAGAATTGTGGTTTATAAATATGGATCATAAAGGTTCCTATAAATAATCCACCAAGGAGAAAGATGGGATGGTTATACTCAGGTTTAACTGATGAATTAGAAACAAGATGACAAGCAACTGAGCTTCACTGGGTGACTTTATAGCCACAAGGAACAAGATAAATGGAATAGATAGACAACTAGATTGGACAAGCAAAGTGTAATAGATGGATAAATGGATTAGACGAGCAAAGTGCCAATGGATAGATAAATGGATTGGATAAACAATGTACAATGGATAAAGAAATGGCTTGAATAGGCAAGGTCTAATGAATCGATAAACGGATTGAATAGGCTGTAGTGGAAACATGCATTTGCTAATATGGAGTCAAGTTAAGAACCACAACAAGATTAAATAAGGGTGACTGAAGTTCACTTATGAGGATATAAAATATAGGTGTGAAAATTGCAAGTGCCATAAATAGATCAATAGATTGAACCGGTAAAATATAATGGATAGATCAATAGATTGAAGAGCAAAGTACCAATGGATAAGTAAATTGAACAAGTGATATGAGAAATGTGCCTTTGCTCACATAAAACCAATTCAAGTCTAATAATAAGATTGAACAGAAAAGCTAGAGTTTACTAATGAGCATTTAAGGTATATGCGTCGGAGTGGAAGTTCAAAATAAGGAGAGTAAGGGGGATTATGACAATTATAATCACCCACACCAATAAGAGTTGAATTACATTATGATTTCAGAACAAGTTATACGAGCGTATTATTATGAATAAATGAGATGTAAGGTAGACGTGGGAATTAACTCTCAACGAAATGAACTACAGCTCAAGATCATGAAATAGACACGGTGAAGGTCGAGGGCACGGAAATGTTGACAACCATATAAGGTTAAACAAAATATATTGCACATTTTACAATGGATTTGTAAAAACATGGAAGATCACGGTAATAGGAAACATCGGGTTGAAATGCAAGGGAGACGAAACAAAATTGGATAGTATCAAGTTTTGAAGATGAGACAAGCAAACAAGAATTACTATAAGATGGCATGCCTGCAAAAGATAAACTGTGGTTGCATGGTTTAGATGTGATATCCGAACCTTAAATCATTCTTGGAAAAGACATCTGTTGCTGGCAGTTAATCCCATAAATCATTTGTTCAAGGTATAGGGCACTTATTTTGATAGTGATCTTGTGTAACTCTCTATGCATAGTACACAACCATAACGTTTTGTCTTTCTTCTTCGTATGAATCTGAAGTTCCCCACGGGGACACACTTGGTCAAACAAATCCCTTATAATTCATCCACTGAATCTTTAATTCTTTAGACTTCGTTGGGGGTCATATGATAGGGGTTTTGAAAATGGATTGAGCACCTAGAACTAGGTTGATATAAAAATCAATGTTTTTTGGGAAGAAACAATCCTGATAGTCCTCAGATAAAACATCTTTAAATCCACCAACTGGAAATATGGATATGGATATACCGAGTGTGGTTGACAAATCACAAATATTCAATACATTACTGACATGATAATTCACTTGCTTGCACAATGAAATTAGGGCAGAAATAGGATTTTTTGTCTCTCAGTCCATGGAAACGTCTAGTCTTTCCACATTTCTTAAACTAACCTTAAGATCTTTAAAAGTCATCTTTTATAAGTACACAATCAGTTCATCTCCATAATGATAACAAGGTATGCCAATCAAACTGGATTGAATGCCCAATGAATATGTTTCCACCAATACTATACATAACACATTCAACTGCTTACTGGCCTTAGTAAATTCAAAAGACAAGGGGCGATCTAAAGTGCAGAGAGAGGCCACCACACCATGAAATCTTGTAAAGATATTTCTTTATTAGTTATGAAGGATAGGCATGCAAGATGAATGAATGAAAGAACGAGGATTCGTAATGAAAGAAGTAAGACATATAAATGTCCTGCATATACAAAACATGCAGTTTATTCAGGATGGTCATGATAGTATAGTAAATGAACGGTGTTATGAAGTTGAGAGAGAGTATTAAGTAATGAAGGTGAAAAAATGTAACAGGTTACCAAAGCGGCTTTTGAAAAGTCATACGGTATCCGTATGTGAGTAAAATGACGAAGATAAGGGTCAACACTATCAGAAGGAAAATTTTGTTCATCTGATGTTTGAAAAGACAATACGTCAAGATGAAGGAGCCAATCTTATGACTGAACATGATGTCATCCATCAATAAAATAATTTGCAATAATTGAAAGTCTTGGGTAGACATATAAACGTTAAAACTGCTGGCAGATGGAAATAACACAAATCGTTGTTTATCATTACCAAACTAGGCTGTACTAGAAAAGAAAGGATTACCAAAATAACTTGAATAACGACATCCAGTCATGGCCATAGAGTAGTATGCCAGCATGATGTTACGGTGCTATAACAACACGAACAATATGGATACATTTATTGCTGAAAGGGCACTGAATGACTGGGTCTAAAGCAACCAAGGGCTTTGCAAACAATAAATGAATAGTGCCCAAATAGAAGCAAGGAGTTCTAGTAGGTAATAATAAAACTATGAACATGGTGATGACTGAGCTGCAAGTAGAATGAGTCAAATATGCTTAGGAAAAACTGCAAATCACATAGTAAGGCACACCGGGAGTCATTATAGGCTCCATTATGAAAAGAGAGAATTAAACGACTAAGATTGTCAAGGTTTAAATCACCTATAAGAAAGGTTGCTCGTATGTGTTTGAAGAACTCTCCACAGACAACACATGAAATTTCCCACAAACACTCCATTACAACTCAAGAGAGTGTTAACCTTAAATAAATGATGCATCTGAATAATTCAAGGTAGCTAGGGCAGAAATAAGTCAATGATAGGAAGTAATGGGAGTATTGCTGATGTAAGGACTTAGTATCAAGACCAAATGATTCCGATACACGGCAGCTTAATCTTACTTGTACTACCCACATAATGCCAAATAGCACTCATTGTAGTATTCCTCTCATAGTACTTCACCTCAAAGATATTGCCCCACCAGGCATTTCCTTATCTAGAGGTTCATATCTAACTTGACATTGTATAAATCCCTTAAGACGTTGCAAATGGCACCCCCACATCGACTTCAACCATCACTATACTCAAGGTCAGGTATATTAATTCACCTCAATAAAACTCTCAAATTCTAGAGCGAAACAGACAGAGTTCCGCCTAAAAACTGGCTAAAACCCAGGCTTAAAGCCTTACAATTGATACCTGAAATGGAGAGAAACACTTCAATAGCGCAACGAGCACATGCCGGAGTTCATAACTCAACGGGTCACACACCCAGAGTGCACAATTAAAAAAATTTAAACAAATACGAGAGATAAAACATACAATACAATTCCAAGAAAAATGAGAGCATGCCTTTCCAACAGGTGACCAAAAGGGTTCCACAGTCCACTTTGCTCATGCTTGAATCTCATGATATTACCAAATGATTGAGTCATCCAAATGAAAATGGTTCCTCCATATATGCCCATACATATGAACTTATCACCAACAACTCATTTAACTGGTCCAACATAACTTATACACACCTTGATAGCTAACTCATAAACACCTGATAGATCACAGTGGCCCTTAAACCTTGGCTCTGATACCAAATCTGTAACGCCTCCAAAATACTAATGACATGACCACTGATAATTGCAGCGGAAGATTCAGTAAACGAATGCGCTATCGCCGTCCTGATAAGGACAAGGCTCACAGAAACCATTTAATCTTACAACTAGTGCTTACAATCATCAAATCTAGTAAACTGAAAAACTTCAAGACTGAAGTCCATAATAGTTCAACTGTACCATGTACTAACTCACATTCCATACCACAGAAGTAGTTGACCCTAAGGTCGGTTCCAATATTCATGCTATGCTGAATCCATTATGAGCATCTGACGACCTTCAAAAAGGCTTGCTTAAAGGAGGAATATGGGATACTTCATCACCTAAAATGAAAAACAAGAAAACAATTCGAAAATATGAGCAAAAACTCAGTGCATACATCCCTGTATTGTAAAATGACCATAGAAACACTAATGATGGGTACCCATCTTTGCAATTCATTTAGTTGGCAATAAAAATAAAAATGAAAGTAATATGAAATTGAATTGCTCATTATTATCCCGATGTGAACCCATTGCACTGATATGATCTATACATACACCTACCAATCCGATCAAGAGTTGGCCTGAAGCCGAGCGAGTAAATGATGGGCTAACGCCCTATATAAGATAACTGACGGGGTCACAAGTTAAATGGCAAATCACTGTATAAACTGATTCATTGATAAACTCATTAAGAGTTGTAACTTGATAAACATGATATGCTTTGTGAAGATACAGGCAATGGACGTACCTTGAGTCTTTAAACAAAATGTTATCTAACTTGATACAAGTCAGCTGTTTCATAAATGTCATCTGACTTGAGACATATGTTCTGAATTGATAACACTAATGCATAACGGGGAACGATACCTAGGCCTCAACTCTATTTCATAAATGTCATTGTAAGTATGTGTAGTTAGTAAATGATCCTTACTCGCATAATTGAGTAAGTGAAAGTATGCGTAATAGATATTGAGTAATTAAATGGTATACATAACTCGCGTATTTCAATATAACTTCAAAACTGAATTGATGAAAGTAAAATAGTCCACAATGGGATAAATGGTATTATAGAGGAAAAGGACTTGATGGTGATAATTTAGAGAATGGCAAAGTCCTTTTCTGAAATAAGGTGCTGATACGAGTTCAAGGCTCGCTGATGTATAGCTTGGTTTAAGATAACAACTAATACGCTAGACTGCTTTGATAAATACATTTGATACAATCTGAATTGAGTAAGTAATAGAGGTCTGAGCCCAAGAGAGGTATATCTTGGTTCAAATAGCAGAAATTGCAATAACTTGGTCTGATAAATATGGTTTCTGAGTCACAATATCCCACTTCTCATATTTCCTTCATAAATCCATTAGATATAGAATTCCACCCCAAATAAGTCATTGAGCTCAATAGAAGCTATTAAGCTCACCAAGCTTGGTATTTTCTTGGTAAAATCCATAATTGATTTAAAGCTCATAAACAAGCTAAATGCTCCATAAAAGTCCATGAATATTTATTTCCCCCTTTAAATGACTTCACCCAAAATACACAAAACGAGTGCATGATCAATCTCACTTAATCGTTATTATTGCTCTTTGTACAATTACTCAAAATGCTTCTAAAAATCACCAAACTCAAAATACTCAACCAAAACTCAGAAAATCTTTTGGGAAATTCGAAAATAATATGAAAAATCTACAATAAAAGTTTCAGAATTTTCCTCCAAGTATACACTGCACAGAAATTGTAATAACAACCTGATTAACACCTAAGTAGGCAAGTTCAATTCAAAACCTCATAACTTTCATTCTAGACCTCAAAGGGAGACCTAAAACCCCAATATGAAAAGATTACCAAGTCTTGAAAAACTTTCATTCATAACACAAAACATGATTCTCACAATACGATTCTCAAAATGGGACTAAAACACAAGTGTATCAGTTTTAATCTCATTCTGCATAGTTTTGGTAAAATGACCATAACATTTTCCATGGACCTCGAATTAAGACGATTCAAGAGGCGTTTCAAAGACAACACACTAAAATATCTACTCACCAAAAATCATAATTTTTGGCTGGACCATTCATTACCAGTTTAATCCCAAAGTCAGCCCTAATTTCCTCAAATTCCAGCCTTTCCTTGATTTAACTTTCTCTTCCTTTTTCACATAAAACTCACTTCAAATCATTTCAAATCACCAGAATCAGATACAAAAATATCATTCAAGGCCTCATATATATATCCAAACTCTAAACAACTTCATTAATACATAATTACTAAATTCGTATACAAAACAGGGCAGTTTTCTTCAAAATTCCATAAATCATTGATTGCACGTCCACAATTCATGCAATTTTGTCAGAAAATCCCAAATAATATGGAAAATCTACAGTACAAAATTGCATAATTTTTGGACTATCCTATAGTTGCTAGAATTTTCGGCAGTGGCATTTAAACAAATGCAAAATCATGATAGTCATGCTCTTGATCAAATACCCATAACTCTAAACATCTTGAAACTCAATAAAAATTGCACAATAACTATCAAATTGATCATCCAAACATAACCTATAAACAAAATAAACATAAAACTCAAGATAAAACAAGTTAGGGTTTTGGGATATACCTCACTTTAGGCTTGAATTAGAGAGAGGAGGAGGTTGTTTTGAGTGATTTGAGGGGTTGGACAAGATAGCCAGTAGTAAGGGGAACTCAGAGCAGCTGGGAGGTGGCCGGAACCACCAAAATGGGTGGCATAAAGGAGCAGCAGCTACTACCCTTGTTCTGGCGTGAGGGAGAGAGAGAGAATGGGGAATGGGTTTGTGATTTTTTGCGGAATATTTGTGTTTATAAATTGCCAAATAATAGGTACATGTGGCTGAAAATTATCCACCCAAAAATTAGCTTTTTTTGCTAATTAAAATTAGGTGCTAAAATGAGTAATTAGTGAAATAACAAAACTTATTAAGGTTAGGGCTTTTGTTTTGGGCCCAAAAGGCTAAATTGGGGCTTGAAAAATTATTTGCAGTGTTGAACAAACATAAAAATTTGTATTGCTCGAAATTAAATTTTAGCAAAGATAAAAAAATAATTAATCACTAATTTATACTCACCGAGACCTAATATCGATTCACCCGATATTTACTCAATCAATGAAACTTAAGTTGCAAAGTGGTACCCAAAACGAAATATCTCCCATCTGGGATGATTAAGTATGATAAATGAAGGTGAAAATTTTAAATAACTTAATGTAATTCGATAAATAAATAATTTAGTGTAATTGAATTTAATAAATGTGATTTGGTTAAGCAAATAACCATGAGTAATTAGGTCAATAGACATGATAAAGTAAATGAATAAACATGATTAATGAAATAAATAAAGATGATTTAAATAAATAAATATGAGTTAGGGTTGGGTTATTACATCTCATTCGGCCAAGGAGATAATTATGCTATTAGGACAGTTCGAAGTTGTGTGACTAAAAGCCTTGGCATTCAAAACACCTTTGTGTGTTCAAAGGGCCAAGGTTTGGTATATTTTGATGGGTTAGGGATTTTTATGGAGCTTGGTTCTTTAGTGGGGTGTAAGAGGTTTCAGGGGGTGGAAACGGGCTCCCCTTGTTAAAAGGTTGGCTCTTGGGCAGGGGTTTTGGAAAGCCTCTTTTGAGGGGCTTCGCTTTCTTCTGTTGTTTTACTTTGTGGGCTAGGACACGTACTTTATCAAAGGTTGAATATTGTTGTAATTTAACCTCATTAGCACACCTAGGATCAAGTCCTCCTACATACCTCCAATGGTTTGGTCATTGATGATGGAGTCCCATCAAGCCAGCCTGATGTTGATACTCAAATGAGTCAAGGAAGTCTTTATTCATCAACCAAAGTCCTAAGGATGTCACACATTTTGCAAGGGAATCAAACGAAAGCATTCGGGTTCTAGGTAGTTGATAAGCTCGATTTTGTGTTCATGATTACTTAAGCCTCCTTAAGGTTTAAGTCAAATATTTTTGTATATTATACTTCCCTAAGATGTTAGCTATCTGGTCCATCCAAGAAATTCAAGTTAAATCAGATGCATAATCAGGAACCAAGGCCATTTTGCAAATTGTGCTGAATGAGGGCTGGCTCTACCACGTTATGTTTATCTAAAGATTTAGCCCAACAAAAGTTGACTTAAACCTGATTTCTTAATAGGTGGGTTTGTACATTCTAAGATTTCCCCCTAAGTAAGGAAATAAAGCCTAAATCAATTCCAAGGCAAGGAAAAGCAGCTACACAAAACCATCAGAATCGGTATCTTTCACCTGATTGGCTACTGTGGTGGTTATTCATTCGTTTTGCCTTCAAATGAAGACCAAGTAGCATTTTTGGAAGTTAAAGATAGTTGGGGACACAATCATGGCTTCTTTTGGGCCTAGTGAAGCATACATCTAATAACAAGCAAGGATAAAAAGGCAAGAACAAGCATATTGGTTAGTCGTAAACTACTTAATCTAGCAGCCTTTTTCTCTCTCCTCCAGTTGCAAGTAGCCTTCTTAAGTCCAATTAAGCAGCTTATGATGAGCTTAAGCATTAATCTTATGCTTTACAAGACACATTACATGTAATTAGTTTGATAAATCATGCTTTATATCTGAAACGGATGTAAGCTAGCTTTAAGCATGGTTAGAGGTTTCCTAAGCATGAAGAAACCTCTAATCCTTTTCCTAGGCAGCACAAGATGTGTATAAGCATAGCAACTAGCTTATTTTGTAATCATATTGCTTTATACATGAAAAAGAAAGATAGCATTGCTCCTTTGACAAACTGAATTCTTACTTGCTTATCCTTGGTTAGCCTAAGTTAGGTGGTGATCAAGTGAGTATTAACTCTTAATTAGGTGGTGTTTCTGTATCCTAATTGAGGTTAAGGGCCTTAACCTTAATCTTGGTGGTGTTTCTGTATCTAAGATTCAAATTTAGTTCTATCTTTCACCCCACATCTCTTTCGGATTCACTTAAACAGAAGCTTAGGATTCAGTTTGTTCTAGCTGCTTGCATTCCCCTTTGGGTGTGAGTTTAGTTTATCCATTAACTTTACTATCAAAGCTCAGCTTCTGGTTAGCCTTAAAACCACCCCTACTTTTCCAAAATCAATCCCAAACATAATCTAAAAAGAAACCCCAAACGAGAACCAAACACACTCGGTTAGACCATGAGTACAAGCATGAGTGTCGAATAGAAATTCAAAGAAGTTTTGAAGAACACCCAAGCAACTTCAGCTCTAAATAAGAGCTTAAGGATTCTAAGGCTCGAATTGAATATTTAAGAAGGCATCTTGGTGAATTCATGAAGCAAAAACAGAAGATAAGAGCTGAACCCATCGATTATGATCACAGTAAGGAAGAAGAAGCATCAAGTAATCCTCTTAGTTCATCTAGTGAGGATGAACCTTTAGGAAAAACAAGTACTGAACGAAGACTCGAGGCAACTCTAAGAACTTTAGAGTTAAGATTCCTGAATTTGAAGGAAAACTTCATCCAGGTGAGTTTCTACAGTGGATGCATATGGTTGGATAGATCTTTCAGCCTAAGGATGTTCCTAAAAACAAGAAAGTCAATTTGGTTGCTCTTAGGCTGAGGAAGTTCACCTCATTGTGGTAGACTAACCTATGTGCCGAGAGAGTTAGAAACCTAAAGAGCAAAGTCATAACTTGGGAAAAGATGAAAGCTATGGCCAAGTTTCAGTTTCTACCCCCAACTTACATCTAAGATTGTTACTCCCAGCTCCATAATCTTACTTAAGGCAGCCTCAATGTTAAAGAATACACACGTGAGTTTGAGAAACTCATGATGAAATGTGATATTTAGGAATTAGAAGAGCAAACCATAGTTAGGTACTTAGGAGGACTTGAATCTGAGTATGCTAATGTGGTTAAATTACAACAATTCACTACCTTTGATGAATTTTGTGTCCTTGCTCACAAGGTTGAGCAGCAAAGAAAAGCTAAGCCCTTGAAACGTGAGTTTTCAAAGCCTCCACCCAAGAACTAACACTTTAACAACGGGAGTCTGATTTCCATTCCTAAACCTACGATTCCACCACCATTCAACCCACAAAGAACCCAAGCTCCATAAAAGCCCCAAGCACCTCAAAATACACCTAATCCTAGTCCCTTAAGCACTAGAAGATTCTTTAAGTGCAAAGGACTTGGACACATTACTACAAATGGCCTAAATAGAAAGGTGATTACCTTTGCTGAATGGGATGCTATGAAAAAGTATGAGGTTGAGGAAGAAAATGAGGAGGATGTAGGGGGTGATCTAGAGGAAACTCAAGAGGAGGTTAAGGAGGAAGTAGATGAGGGCGAAATGTTGGTTTTGAAAAAAGTATTGAGTGGCCAAAAAGGTGCTAAAGATGAGCAAAGGGAAAACATCTTTCATTCCTGGTGTACAATTCAAGGGAAGGTTTGCTCTATGGTTATAGATAGAGGGAGTTGTCCCAATGTTGTTTCTATTAGAATGATTGACAAAGTAGGCTTGCAAGCTATGACCCACCCCCATCCTTACAACATCTAATGGCTAAACCAAACCAAGGGATTACAAGTTAACTCCCGATGCCTCATTTCATTCTCCATTAGAAAGAACTACTAGGATGAGTTATGGGGTGATGATATCCCCACGGATTCATACCATATCTTGCTAGGTGGGTGATGTACCTAAGGGGGACAATGAGGGTGATCAATTTCAAAGGCAATCCAACCCCAAGGAAGTCCAAGAGGCCATTCAAGTTGTGAGAAAACTCATAGAAGGTCAAGGCCATGACCCAACAATTATGGGCAGCAAGTGCAGCAACTTGTTGGCACTAATCACCTAGGATGAAGGTGGTTTAGGCCTATTTAATTGCTTTGGGTTTTAATTTTAGGAAGTTATCTTTCCAATAAAGCAAATTTCAAGTCATTTGGACTTCATTTGCCCATCCAACTCAGACTTTGAAGTCAAGCTATACAAACTGTCCAGAACAGCCAAATCAGCACACGGTTTTGAAGGTCCATTTTCTCTACCATTAGATGAACTTTGGAACTATAAAATCCACTTTTTGAAATCCTTTTGGAGTATAATCAAAGTCCAGCAAAAGAGTTTGAATTCAAGTCCTTGGGTGAGGTGTCAAAGGCAAGCAAATTCAGAAGAGGTGCAGGCTAATGGCAGTAGATATATCCTTGTCCCTTTTAGGCTACAACTTTCAAACGGCTGGGAACTTGGAGTTGAAAAAAGCCATTATGGAAACTAGACTTCTAGAGATTTCTTCCAGATGTTGAATGAACCCATTTGGGCAAGTATTTTGGAAGTTATGCTCCTTGGAATTTGATGATGCAATTTTGAAAAGTGCTAGCAGCTTTTTGCTTTTGCTTTGTAGTTGTCACTTTTTAGTCCCCCCTCACCCCTTGCCTTATGGACGGTTGTATGGCCTAGTTTTCATGAGTTTTTTTGCTGAATGTTAAGGCCTATAAGAGTAGAAAGAACCTTAGCTTGTAATCACTTTTTTTGGAATGAATGCATTTGGGTTGAGTTTAGAGTCCCTTGTTTCTCTCTCTACTCTTGCTTATCACTAGCTTAGCTCCCTAGTGTGGTGCTCAAGAGTCCTTAAAGATCAATTGAGTGGTGATATCTTATCTCCTTTGATCCTTAAGGAGGGCTCTAAGTGAACTTGGTGGTGATATCTTATCCAAGTAAGCTTAGTTTATCAACTTGTTCCTTTGATTGTTTGCAAACCCTTCTTCTTCTCTTCCATTTTGCTTTTCTACTTGAAATCCCTTCTTTGATCTTCATTTCAAGGTCTTAGAAGTGCATCAAGTGGTATCAGAGCTATTGGCTACTCTCCTAAGCCGTAGCTTCCAACCCCAAACACATACCATCAACCCAGACACAAAAACCACCCAAAGCTTCATCATCCGTAGCTTGCAACCACGCCCGGTAGCCAATAGGCACGGCCACACCATGCTAACAAGCACGACCGTGCCAACATCCACCCTCACCATTTCGATTCAGCAAATTAGCATGGTCAGCCGTACTATTGAGCACGACCGTGCCTATCCCTAACCGTCCCAAAACACACCTTTCCTCTCTAAAAAAGAACCAAGATGTCTTCAAGCACTTCTCTAGAAGAAACGTTTGAGCAACTCTTGAAGCTAAATGCCGAAAAGGATGCTCAACTTGGGTATCTTAGGAAGCAATTAGACCAATGCATGAGGAACAACTAAAGGGAGATTTGAAGCTCTCACTCTAGTGACTCCCATTCAATGGAAGAAGAATCTAAAGACAACCCATTTGCCATAAGTGATGAGGACCTTGAGAGGAGGTCAAGAAGAACAAGAAGAGGCAAGCCACTTGCCATGGATTTCAAGGTCGAAATTCCGGAGTTTCAAGGCCAACTTAACCCAGACGATTTCGTTGAGTGGATGAACACCGTGGAAAGAGTGTTTGAGTATAAAGACGTTCCCGATGACAAAAAGGTAAAACTTGTAGCTTTAAAGCTTCATAGGTATGCTTCTATTTGGTGGAGTAATGTCTTAGCTAAGAGGGCTAGGAAAGGGAAGGGGAAAATTAAATCATGGAGGAAGATAAAGGAAAAACTCAAAGCCAAATTTCTACCACCCCACTACCTTCAAGACAACTACACCAAACTCTACAACCTTAGACAAGAAACTAAGAGTGTGGAGGAGTATACCCGTGAATTTGAAAAGGTTGTCATGACTTGTGATATTAAGGAGGATCAAAACTCAAACCATAGTGAGATACTAGGGAGGGTTAAATGAGTCCATAAGGAATGTTGTAGAGTTACAACATTACACTACTCTTGATGAAATTTGCTCACTAGCCCACAAGGTTGAACTCCAAAAGAAAGCCAAGTTCAAGAAAGAACCCTTGAAACCCCCTCAAAGTAGCTACCCTTTTAACAACGGAAGTTTTACTCCTACTCCTACTCCTAAACCCCTAAACACCCCCACGGCCCCACCAAATTCTAAGCCAAACACCACAAAATCACCCCTCAACCCTTATGAGAAGAGAAGGTGCTTCAAGTGTCAAGGGTTTGGACATATAGCCTCAGATTTTCCTAATCGAAAGGTCATCACCTTGGTGGAGTGCCAAGAGCTTGAAGAAACCGAGTTAGAGGAGGAAGGGAGTGACAAGGAGGTTTATTTGATAGAGATTGAAGAGGAATGTGTGGTGGAAGTGGATGAAGGGGAGTTGCTTGTGCTTAGAAGGGCTTTGAATGGTAACAAAAGCTCCCACCATGAGGAACAATGTAAGGACATCTTCCATACAAGGTGCACAATCAATGGCCGAGTGTGTTCTCTTATTGTGGATGGGGGAAGTTGCACCAATGTGGCTTCTACTACCTTGGTGACAAAGCTCAATCTTAAGGTCGAATTACACCCCCAACCCTACTCTATTCAATGGCTTGACCAAGGAAAAGGCCTACGAGTGTCACACCATTGTATGGTGTCCTTCTCCATTGGTAAAGACTATCAAGATGAACTATGGTGTGATATCATCCCTATGGATGTTTGTCATATCATATTGAGGAGGCCTTGGCTTTATGATCGAAGAGTAATGCATGATGGATACCAAAATACATACACCTTCCACAAAGATGGACAAAAATTCACCTTAGCCCCCTTTGCTCCACAAAATCAAGCCAACAACCACCGAAAGCAATCCTTGTCTCAACCAGGAGAATTCGGACTTTTATACATCCTCAAACCGTATTTTGGTGATGATGACCGTGTGAATTTGAGGGCAAATTCTCTCCAACAAGGGGAGGATGATGTACCTATGAGGGACAATGAGGGTGATCAAGTTCAAAGGAAATCCAACCCCAAGGAACTCCAAGAGGCCATTCAAGTTGTGAGAAAACTCATAGAAGATCAAGGCCATAACCCAACAATTCTGGTCAGCAAGTGCAGGAACTTGTTGGCACTAATCACCTACGACAAAGGTGGTTTAGGACCCTTTAATTGCTTCGGGTTTTAATTTTAGGACGTTATCTTACCAATAAAGCGAATTTCAAGTCATTTGGACTTCATTTGCCCATCCAACTCAGCCTTTGAAGTCAAGCTATACAAACTATCCAAAATAGCAAAATCAGCACACGGTATTGAAGCTCCATTTTCTGTACCATTAGATCAACTTTGGAACTATCAATTCCACTTTTTGAAATCTGTTTTGAGTGTACTCAAAGGCCAGCAAAAGAGTTTGAAGTCCAGTACTTGGGTGAGGTGTCAAAGGCAAGCAAATTCAGAAGAGGTGCAGGCTAATAGAAGCAGATATATCCTTGTGCTTCTCAGGCTACAACTTTCAAACGGATGGGAACATGGAGCTGCAAAAGGCCATTCTGGAAACTAGACGTCTAGAGTTTTCTTCCAGATGTTGAATGAACCTGTTTGGGCAAGTGTTTTGGAAGTTATGCTCCTTAGAAGTTGATGCTGCAATTTTGAAAAGTATTGGCAACTTTTTGCTTTTGCTTTGTAGTTGTTACTTTTTGGTCCCCCCTCACCCCTTGCCTTATGGACGGTTGTGTGGCCTAGTTTTCATGAGTTTCTTGCTGAATGTTAAGGCCTATAAGAGTTGAAAGAACCTTAGCTTGTAATCACTTTTTTTGGAATGAATGCATTTGCGTTGAGTTTAAACTCCCTTGTTTCTCTCTCTACTCTTGCTTATCAGTAGCTTAGCTCCCTAGTGTGGTGCTCAAGAGTCCTTAAAGATCAATTAAATGGTGATATCTTACCTCCTTTGATGCTTAAGAAGGGCTCTAAGTGAACTTAGTGGTGATATCTTATCCAAGTAAGCTTAGTTTATCAACTTGTTCCTTTGATTATTTACAAACCCTTCTTCTTCTCTTCCATTTTGCTTCTCTACTTGAGATCCCTTCTTTGATCTTCGTTTCAAGGTCTTAGAAGTGCATCAATGGGCCTTTCTTATACGATAGATTGGTGATGCACAATGGGTTCTTAAACACATACTCCTTTTCCAAGGGAGGGAAGAAAATCGCCTTGGTTCCTTTATCCATTTCCGAGTTGCACAAAAGCAGACCACAAAAACAACCTGAACATTCTGATTTGCTAATTACCTTTAGTGAACCTTGTTTAAAGGCCTCATGCCATGAGTTTAAAGCTTTTAAAGAGTGGATTTTAAATGTCCAAGAGTAACCAGAAACCCCCTTACCAAGCCACCTCGCCACCGTTTCAGTCACTTGTTTCCGGAGGAGACACCCATGGGTTTGCCCTGTAAGAGAGATATCCAACACCATATTGATCTCATTCCAGGTTATGTCCTTCCTAATAAGCCTTCTTATAGGATGAATCCTAAAGGGACAACGTAGATTCAAAGGCAAGTTGAGGAACTAATGTCCAAAGGGTTAGTTCGTCATTCTTTAAGCCCTTGTGTCGTACCTGCCTTATTGATTTCTAAGAAGAACGACAGTATACATCTGTACATAGAGAGCAGATTCATTAACAAAGTTAACATCAAATATAGGTATCCTATACCTAGACTTGAGGATATGCTAGATGAATTGCATGGGTCTCAAGTGATTTGAAAGATTGATATACGAAGTGGATACTACTAAATCAGAATAAGAGAAGGAGATGAATGGAAGATTGCGTTGAAGACTAAAGGAGGGTTGTATGAGTTATTAGTCATGCCATTTGGTCTTTCCAATGCCCTTAGTACCTTTTCGAGGATAATGAATGAAGTATTCAAACCTTACATTAGGTAATTTGTGGTTGTTTACTTCGATGATGTTTTGATTTATAGCAAGAACGAGCAAGAGCATCAAGATCATCTAATCCAGATCATGCGAGTTTTTGAACGTGAAAAATTGTTTGGAAACTCTAAGATGTTGTAACACCCCCAGCCCCTAGGGCTGGAAGTGTTACGTTTTCCTAACTTCTTGCTTAAATTCTGGGGCGAAACGGACTGAGTTTCCCCTGAAAACTGACCGTTTCCAGGCTAAACGTCGTACAATAAGTCCCTGTAAATCAACGAAAGCATAAACATTTAAAACATAGCTCAACAGCCACACGCCGGAGTTCATAACTCGACTAGCCACCTGCTCGGAGTACACCAAACCAAATAGTTCATTAATACAGAAAAAGTAAAAGATACAACTCAACGGTTCATACAACCGGAGTATGGGGTTTACATCCCAAAACATAACTATCTTTGACCAAAAAGACATCTAGCTAACTGGATGGTTGGCTCATACAGCCATACAGAGCGACTTTTAAACAATATGCATTACATGAACTTAGAATACTTGTTTACATCATTTCAAACTAAGAACACATGACATGACTTCATTAAGCACGTAAAATCCCTTCAAATGGATCTAAACGACACCTGGCAAGCAAGAACATGTTCTATCTTGACATAGCTGACTCAACATCTTCCTGTTATAAAGAAAACCTGGGGGAAAGGGGAAAGAGTAGTGGGATGAGCAACCACACGCTCAGTGAGTGTCCCCTAACCCCCTTAAAACTAAAACTGTTGCAGGCAATAATATCTTTACTAGTCACATATAACATATTCATACTTTAATATCATATTAGGCATTCATAAAATTCCTATGGAAGCGTCACTAACCACAAACTTGACTTTTAGCACTCAAACACATTTTTAGTTCTCTAAATGACCAAACTTCTTTACTAACAGGCAGTCAAACACTTAAGTAAGCAACGAGGCTAAACACATAACTTTCTTTCTCATAAACATAATTTCTTAGCGTTCTATTCAAACTATGCATGAGACCCTATTCACATGATGCGCACATAAGATTATCTCTTTTTATAACCACAGTTTTCTTGGTATTTCATTCATATGAGGTGTATAAGACATAGACATTTCAGGTCTCAACCAAATCTCATTCATAGAGTATGCATGAAATATGCTCATAAGACTTTCTTTTTCGTAAACATATCTTACTTAGCATCTCATTCACAAGTTATACTTAGAACATGCACACAACACTTTTGATACTTTACTTAGATCTCATTCATATGGTATGCACAGTTATACATAGTAAACTTCCTTTCTTTTCTTTGAAAACACTTCATTTAGCCTCTTGAGGCTCATAAAAACTCTTCTCTTAGCCTCTTGAAGCTCATATATCTTTTGAAAGAATCTCTTTCATCTTGGTCTCATAATGACCCTTAAAACTTTCTTTCTGAAATACTTAAAAAGGCAAAACGCCTACTGCTTTTCTCATTTGATAAGCAACTACTCTGGGCATAAGATCATAAAGTGCTGGTTGGGAGAGATCTACACTCAATCCCCTAAGCTCTTACTCCCGAGATGGCAACTAAATTTAGGACCTTAACCCTCGTCAGGGTCTCTAGGGACTACTCCCTAGGCTATAGGGATTCCCCCGTTCAAGCAGGTTCACTCCCTATCTATTGTCCCTATGCACTTATCTTAGCCATTTAAACTGGTCTTAACGACTAATAAGTTTGCTGCCTCTCACAGCGAAATCCTTTATTATGCAACTCACGCTTGTGTAAAACTCTTTAGGGATGCCCCCGTTCAAGCGAGTTCACTCCCAAAACTGTTTTTATTTAATTAAAATAGGCCATCACGCATTAATAGTTATAGCTACTATCATTTCAAAACATGAAATTTTTCTTTGAAAAACTCACTCTTATGCACATAATGCAATTTGAGCATTTAAGCACATACATCACATGTATCACATTTAAGCACTTCATAATCAATTCAACACAATGAGCCACACATGGCCTCGCAATCCACACGATTGCGGTCAATTCACAACCCAGTCTCCCTCCTCACTTGCACCGTACCACAAGACCTCGAACGCTCATAATGTTGTCCTCAAACCATCCAACTACTAGCTCGATTCATCAATTTATTAATCACAATATATTATCCTATTGGTTTATATAAAAGAGAGTGAGGTTTAGGCTCTTACCTGAGCAACAGCACCATTCAGCCACATATAACCACATTTATTTATAATCGACAACACTTTATTCAGTACATCAAACATTCTAATCATATACAATGCATTTTGAAGTAAATTTCCTAAGCATGAACGTGCTAAGAAGGGGTTCAAATGAAAGCTAGCATATTTCAATAGCATCGAATTTAATTCGATTACATGTATTAGCTAGTTTTAATTCGAATCAAAGCTAAACACATTTAAACAACTTCGAAATTAGTTCTTTTTCACATGTTAGCTAATTAACTTGAGTTGAAGCTAAACACGTTCATATAACTTCGAAATTAATCCCCTTTCATGCATTAACTCATTACTTGAATCGAAGCTAAACATGTTAAACTAACTTCGTTTTTAATTCTTTTTATACATTAGCTAACTTTAATTGAATTCAAACAAAACACGTTCATATAACTTCAAAATTAATCCCTTTTCATGCATTAACTCATTACTTGAATCGAAGCTAAACATGCTAAACTAACTTCGCTTTCAATTAGAAACTTAGGCATGAATTAGCTATATGCTTTCGAATTAACACTAAACATATTCGAATTGAAGCTAAACATATATAAATCCCCTTCGAATTAACATATCATGCATAATTTATCTAAATTAATTTGAATCGATTCTAAACATGTAAGATTCATTCCAATGCTACTTTTCAGGCCTTAGTTAACTAAACTAACATACAACACAACTTAAAGGTTAAAACGATTTCGAAAATACTAATACTTACGAGGTGAGAAACACCCACCTCGATTCCATGCTAGAGGACCCGTTCCAAGGGCTTTAGCTCGACTTTGAGGGCCGGAAAACCTCAATCCTCAATCTGATTGGTCCTAATCGCACGCCCAACTCGCTGAACCCGAACCCTAGCTCGACTGCTCACTAACCCGAAACCCTAGCTTCTAATTTGATGAAGTTTTAGGGCGGTTTGGGTTGAATTCGACCCCTCAATTTATAATGGGGGTCGATTTTGGTGGGTATGGCTGGATTCCGGCACGCGCTGGTAGTTGTCAGGGCGGCGACGCGTGGGTTTTTGGTTGATTTGGGCCGTGAGAAGTGGAAGGAGGGAGAACGGTGGTGGTCGGTGGCCGAGTTGCCTCACGTAGGGGACAGTCGTGGTCCCTCCCTGGATCGCCGGCGACGCATGTGGCGGTGGTGGCAGGCCGGGTTTTGCGTGAGGGGGAAGGAGAAGAGGAGAAGCAGAGGAGAGAGAGGGGGTCGCGAGTTAGAGAGAGAGAGAGAGGGGTCATGGTCTTTTTCGGGTCTTCAGGCTCTAGAGTCCCCACCTTTTTGTCTAATTCCCCCCTTTTTTGGCTCAACTAACATGCTTCAGCTAGGTTCTAGCCCTAACTTATTAACGATTACTCTAAACTCGAGTCGAAACGTCCTATAATTAACATCTTTAATCAAGCTTCGGGAATCGACTAGATAAATCAAAAAACGATTTTAAAAACTCGAGTTAGCATCGATTCAATAATTTTATAACTAAGTAACATCAATAAAATCAATAATAACAGTAGTAATTCTTTTTAATAAGATTATCGTTCACATAAGCACATCGATAATAACTTAACTCGTACAATTACTGAAAATACGATTTTATAACGTAAAAAGTGGGATAATAAGCTTAACGTAAAATAAAGAACACGGGGTCTTACAGAGGTGCACCGTTTTCACTCATGAGGTGACTTTCTTGGGTTACACTGTTACTAGGCATGGCATAAAGGTAGATGAGAGCAGGCTAGAGGCCATTCAGACGTGGCCTATTTTACAAAGTATACACGACGTATGAAGCCTTTATAGGCTTGCATCTTCTTACAGGAGGTTTATAAGGAACTTCAGTACTATTACGGTTCCCAAGATACAGGTGATTAAGGATACATCATTCAAATGGACCACTAAAGCCCAATCTGCCTTTGAAGATGATGTATATGTCAAGGGAGAAGGATACCCAAGCCAATACACATATAAAGAACGACCCAAAGCAAGGACTAGGATACGGCCAAGGTGGCACGGTCGTGCTAGGGGGCACGATGTGGCCGTGCCACTTTGCTGCCCACGGAGCCTAGCAAAACTCAACTAGGCACGGTTTGAGGGCTTGTGAAGTTTGCTTTGTTTCTACTCTCTTTGGTGAAGCATATGCCGTGGAAATGACATGAAATGGAAGTATTTGAAGTGAAAATATGGTAGGATATGAAGATTATACTAAGTGAAAGTGATTAACTTAAGAATTCAAGTTAATTACATCACTTAGAAATCAAAGGGATGAATCTAGGATAGGTAGAACTAAGCCTTGAGATTGGATACAGAATCACCACCAATCTTTGAGCTTAGGGCCTTTAACCTTGATTAAGATACAGAATCACCACTTAATCAAGCTTAAGACTCACTTGGACACCACTTAGTTTGGCCTAAACTAAGATAAGCAAGCAAGGTTTGAAGAGAGAAAGCTAAGGAGCTCTCAATCTGAATTTTACTTCAAAATGGCATTCTCCTTTCCTTAGGCCAAAAATGGCCTTTAAATACTAGCAAAATGAACACCTCACTTTCCTTCCTAGGGAGGAAAGGTGTTAGAGCTAAGCTAATTACATGAATTACTAGTTAATACAACCGGTTACAACTAATCAAAAGTACATCATGTTTAACTAATATTAATACATCAAACCATGACTCTAATCTTTATCTAACTTGATTATACAACACTTAGCTAATGTTTAAGCACTAATACACTCAGCAAAATGAAGGTTGAGGCACATGGGTAGTCAAAATCTAAAGAGTACTTTTCAGCTAGCCAATCACATTCAAGCACACAAGGTGACACCAACCCTTCTCCCATTGGCTGTTCTTTTCCATGCATTCACCACTCCTAGGTGACCTTAAGGGGCGTGCCAAGATTGAGGAGTGTGCAATTCAGGTTTTCTAAGGAGGATGGCCAGCTGGTTTGAGTGAGGAAGAACCGGGAAGAACTGGTTCAAGTGAACCGGGTTTAAGGGGGCCGGTTCAGCCGGTTTTTGGGTGCATTTTGTTTTCATTGCAAAAACGATCATGGCTTGGATTTTAAAGGTGGGGGGGGGTAACTTTAGGATGTGTAGAATCCCCCCCTCAATAAAATCAAGGTTATAAAACGGTTTTGAGGGCTAAACAAGCAAATGTTTTCAACCATGCAAAACCGGGCAAAATGGAGTAGCTTGGGAAAATGACCTTGATCTTCAATCCTCTTGAGGGTATGACTTGGAAATCATGTATGGACCTTCAAGACAACATCAAAAGGACTCCAAAAACGGAAAAATGTTAGGTCTAAGCTACAATGTAGCTTAGGAAATCAAATGCACAAAACCGGGCACTTTGAAACTAATGAACCCGTTTGTGCTAGCTTCACTCTCTTGCAATAATTGAGCCATTTTCTTCACTTGGGATCTTGTTCTTAGACGTGTGGGAGTTGTATCATCATGGACAAGATCTTCAGTGGCCAGGATTCCATCAGAAGAAGTCAAGAAGAAACTAACTCAAGCACCCATACTAGCTTTGTTGTGATTTGAGAAAGTTTTTGAAGTTGAATGTGATGCATCTCGAGTTAGAATAGGTGGTGTTCTTACTGAGGAAAGTAAGCCATTCGCCATCTTTAGTGAAAAATTGTGTGATTTAAGGTAAAAGTATTCCATCTATGATAAGGAGTTTTATGCGATTATGCTATGCTTAAAACACTGGAGTCATTATCTAGTGGCAAGTGAGTTTATTTTGCATTCTGGTCATGAGGCTTGGAAGTATACTCAAGGCCAACACAAGTGAAACTGGTGTCATGCAAAATGAGCTGAGTAACTCCATTCCATTCACTTTATAATCAAGCACAAGTCAGGAAAGCTCAATCAAGGAGTCGATGCATTAAGAAAGAGGTATTTGCTCCTATTTAAGTTAGATGCTTGTGTTCTTGGGTTTGAGCATCTAAAATGTTTATGTGTTAATGATAAAGACTTTGGGGAGTTGCATTATATTTATGGAAAATACCCCAAAGGTGATTTCTTGGTGCAAGAGCAATTCTTGATCAAGGGTACGTGCTTTGTGCATTCCTAAGTGTAGTACTCATGAACTTTGATTAGAGGACTGCATGGAGGATCATTAGCTGGCCATTATGGAGAGAACAAGACTATTATCATAAAAACGGAGCATTACCACAAGCTAGGGATGGATAAAGATGTTCAGGACATCTTGAGGAGGTGTAGCGCTTGTTAAGTGGGTAAGAGCCACTAGTTACCTCATGACCTTTACACATCTCTACCAGTCCCCACACTTCCATGGGTTGATGTAAGCATGAATTTCATCATAGGCTTACCTAAAACCAGGAATAAGATCAATGTGGTGCTGGATGTCTTTTTTGGGAGGCAAACCCACCGGGATCTCCTCTGGGAATAAGTGACTGAAACGGGTGATTAGGGAAATGGCTATGGGGTGGCTTAGCAAGGGCGTTTCTTGTTCCTCTTAAACATTCATAATCCATTCCTTAAAAGATTTAAACTCATGATATGAGGCCTTTAAAATTGGTTCACTAGAGGTGAGGAGCAAATTAGAATGTTCAGCCCTTTTTTGAGGTTTACTCTTATAGAGCTCGGACGGGGATAAAGGAACTAAGATAATCTTCTTCCCTCCTTTAGAAAAGGAGTAGGTATTCAAGAATCCATTATGCATTACCTTTCTATCATACAACTAGGGCCTACCAAACCAGATATGGCATGCATCCATAGGGATAACATCATACCATAACTCATCTTGGTAGTTCTTTCCAATGGAGAGAGAGATGAGGCATCAGAAGTTAACTTGTATTCGCTTGCTTTAGTTTAGCCATTGGATGCTGTATGGATGGGTTGAAAGCCTAGTTTCTTAATTATGCTAGGAGAAACTACACTTGCATAACTCCCTCCGTCTATGATAAAGGAACAAACTCCCTCCTGAACCGTACATCGAGTATAGAATATGTTTTCCCTTTGCTAGTCTTTGGCACCTTTCTGGCCACTCAAAACTATTCTTAAAACTAGCATTTTTCCTCATCTGCCTCCTCCTCTACTTCCTCTAGAGTTTCCTCAAGATCACCCTTAATATCCTCCTCATTTTCCTCCACAACTTCATGCTCTTTCACAGCATCCCATTCAGTTGGTGCGATCACCTTTCGATTTGGGCAGTTTGCGGCTATTTGTCCAAGCCATTGGGACTTAAAAGACCTTCTAGTGCTTAAAGGACTATGATTTGGTCTGCTTAGAGATGGTTGGCTCTTTTGAGGAGTTTGGGTTCTGTGTGGAATGGAAGGGTGAGGATTTGTAGGCTTAGGAAATAGATTAAGGATCCCCTTGTTAAAGGGTGGGTTCCGAGGTGGAAGCTTTGTATACTCACATTTAAAGGGATGCTTGATCGTCTTTTGTTGCTGACAAGTGCTTAAAGTGTACATCATTTTAGGGTCATTTTGCTGAATTTTTATGGAAAATTATATGCTTTATTTTGATTTATACTCCTTTTCTCATTTTACGCTCGGGTATGGTTCTTTTCTGTATTTTGCAGGTTTCTGAATCATTTGACCCTAGATTTGCCCTATAAATGAGTGTTTTTTTAACTCTCCACGGATACTCCTGAGTCGCCACACCCGTGGAAGAAACAAGAAGAGAAGAATGCCGAGGCAGTGGACACCATGGTTAGTTCGTGGTGTCTTCACTTCCTGTAAAGCTTTATATTTTCTCGCAAGCTCTTCGACTTCCTAGTGCTTATTATTCCATTATTACGCATGCCTGTTCGTCTTCTAGATTTACTATAAAAAGGGGGGGCTCTCATCTTCACAGACACCCCATCATCTCATCTTATACTCCTTTCCTCTCTTCAGGTAGATTAGAGAAAGACTGTGATAGAGTTGAAGTGAAGACTTGCAAGGATTCCATCCCGGGTTCGCAATCGATAAATTCAAGTGCGATTTTTGGCCGAGCAATGATTCTCTGTTCTCTTCTCTTTTCCTCTCTAGATTTATCATTTTATAGTAGTTAGTTCCTCAATCTTTGATTATGTGTGAGCAGTTAATTTTTATCTAGGGATTTAGTAGTTTTTAGAAGTGTATTGGATCATGTTTTAGCTTATTCAATTGTGCTTATTTTCATGATTGGTTTGATTTCGTTCTATCAAGTGTTTGATATGTTGTGAGTTGATTTTTAGCCAAAATTTACTAGCACACTTAAACACAATCAAGTGCACTTTTGAAAGATGACATTTGGTTGTTGGACTGCTTGAATACACTTAGCATAACTTCGTATCAAAAGAGAGATTTATATGTTAGGAGGGTTATTAAGTAATCGAAAATATTAAACTTGGATTAAGTCAAATTAGCTTAAAGGAATGACACTTGCTTAGTTTAGGCAAATTTAGTTCATTTTGAAAGAATAGACTGAATTTCTGTATAGATTGCAGTTCCTCAAAATTAACCAATTAGAAAAAGGCACATGTTCATTATTTTGATTCAATTCCCTTTCATAACAACAAAAATTTCGAAGCTTTTTTTCTATATTTGATTTAGAAAAATTTATTTGCAATTGTTAATCAAAGCCACTTGAATTAGAATTTTGCGTAGCTTATCTTGAGGGGATATAGCCCAATAGATCAACCCAGTCCATGTGGGATCGAGCTTGATTGCTGCAACGCCACTATGCGCCTGCAGCCGTATTAAGTTTTGGTGCCATTGGCAGGGAATACCATCGAATATTGGGTTTTTCCTAATAGGTTTGACTGCGAATTTTGTTTTTCTTAAGAAACGAAAAATAAAAATTAAAAAACTAAAACAAATAAGAATTTTTAAGAAACAACAATTCCAATTTTCCATTTTTCCCAATTCGAGCATGAATTATTTTGGAGATATTTTAAGCAATTTCATGTTTTTCTTGCTCAATGTAGTTATTGTGTCGATAAATGGGAAAGTTAGGACATTGTTGATGAGGGTGTGAATAATGAAACCCAAACCCTTTTAGAGTATTGGGATTTTCATGGTAGAAATGTTGATGATGCATGGTATTTGCTTGAGTGGATTGCTTGGGATTCATTTGAATTTGAGAAGGGTACTATTATTTCTAAATATTAAATTTCTGATCCTTGCACATTCTATTATAGATCTTATATTGCCCCTTTTTGGTGTGATTTGTGTAGGTCTTCTGACCATGTTACTAATTTGTGTCCTTATTATGCATGATATCCGCAACCTAACTTTGTATCACCCTGGGATAATGCTAATATTGTCCTAACCTTACCTAATTCATCCTTTCCTTTAGCTCAGTGTACGGGGGTCGGGAAGGGTGTTCCTTTTGGGGTTGATGCTAGGTTTGATTTTGCTGATGCATGTTTTGAGTCCAAAGATATTTTTGATAAGGGGGATGACCTAGTTGAGACTCCTTTAGAGGAGTCAGGTGATGTGCTTGTGCATGAGGAGTCTCTTAGCCTTGGTTTTCATGATATTGTTATCCCCAATCCCCTTGATCATTCTCATGTTTCCCCTATGTGTTCATTTACCCTCTATTTCCCTCGAGTATTCTTTAGATGCACCCATGGATAATCCTTAGATTTGTGATTCTAATGTTGACTTGGGCCCTAAGGATAACGAGTTTAATGTGCTAGGTGGGAATGTTGATGATTATCTGTTCCTAGGTTACTTAAGAGGGTATGAACCCTCCATTGACCCTTATTGTGTATGCCTAGAGGACCTACCTAGGAAAATCATGTGGTCCACATTGTTCAATCTTTCGTATGATTTTTCTGAGGCTATTGATAAGGATAAGAGGATATTAGTCGTCTTTGGTGTGATTTTGTTATTTCCACTTACCTTTTACTTCCTGAATTGTGGTCCCACGAGTTTGATAAGCTCCTGCGTGCTTTAATGGCACTTGCTTTCATGAGTCGAGTTTTGACAACGTCATGGAGTGGCTAATGCTCAACGTGCCCTGGTATTACCTGGTCGTATAGCTTAGGTTCACTCTACACCTAAACTAGTAAGATTGTTCTCTTTTGTTTTCCATTTCCCTTCTCTAAGTCTCTTTACTTTGAATAATAATGCTTTATCTAAGCATGGGGACGGGCAGTTTCTATGTTTTCATTTTCGGTTATTAGTTTGCTTTCTTGTTAGATCATATAGTTTTAGGTTTTCCTTTTGGTTTCCATTACTGTTTTACATTTAGTTGCATTTTAGGTTTGCGTATAGGATTGTATGTAGAGATGGTGTGATTGGTTTGAGATAACCTCCGATGGTATGCTTGTTAGGCAAAATAACTTTCGTGAGTTTGAGTAACTTTTTATATGTAATCCCTTTTGGTACTAAAATTTGTGAAGGTTTTGTAAATATTTCTTGTTTTGACCCTTGTCTTGATTGAGAACTTTGATACCCCCTACAGTAATTAGCACTAGTGTTGGTACATGGACTCATTTTACAAGCTTATTGTGACTTTGGTCGATATCCTGTGAGATCTTTCAGCCTTATTTGGACTAACCATTATATTTAGTCTCATGTTTATTTCATGTGTGTGACTCTTCCATGCTACATCTCTAGAACGTGCCTAGACTTTTATTTGAAACCGCAACAGCATGTGCATAGTTGATGATATGATAGAGGCATTTCTTTTTTCGACCATTTTAGCCACATAGCCACATAGCCTACCCTTGTATTACATGTTTATTCCCTTTGCTAGCCCCTTTAAGCCTATATCCTTTTTTGTTTTTATCCCTTCCTATTAGCCCTTGGCCAAACACATATTCCAACTTTTAAGCCAAGTCTATGGAGCATCACTTTTTGTATGTAATGGGTGGTTTTGGTGATAATTAAGTTTTAAGGTGGCTTTGGTATGTTGGTTTGTTGAGGGATTGATGATATTGAGCATTCGCTTTAGTTCCCTCTTGTTTGGGTTATGTATATGTATTCGATTGTGAGTTGATCGTCAGTGATCCTATACCTTTCAATAATTGCAATTTTAGTTTCATTTTCCAAAAAAAACGAAAAAAAAAGTAGAAGAAGAAAAAATCACGTTGCAAAGAAAAATAAAAGAAAAAAAAGAAGCGAAAAAAAATCCAAAAAAAAGAACTCCATGATTGGCATTGGATATGTACAAAGCTTAAATTCGTTTTCTTATCAACTCATTTCTTATTTGATTCATTAGGGGTATGTTCATTGTATTGTTGAGGCTTGGATTGTGGCTGAACCTCATTGTTTTAGGTGCTTTGATTGGTTGCTCCACAATCTTCGGCTAAGTAGCTCCACATTACCCAAATTCATTTGTGCACTCGTTACCCTTAACCTTTCTAGCCCACATTACAACCCATACAAAGTCCTCTTGATTGTCTTGTGCACATTACATTTTAGTGGTGGAGAATTTGAGCGCCTTGTCAAGCATATGGTATATTGCATATTTGGAATGAGTTTTGAGTGAACCTATGTTATATTTCAAATGTATGAGCAGGAGTGATCCACATTTCCCCAATGTAAGGTTCCACCGGTCCATTTGGCTCTATTTAATTCCACGTGCTTGCATGACATGCTTTGTGGTTCTTTGGGGGTGATCAAGTTTGATATAGAGCTTATGATTGTTTGACTGCTTGAATAGACTTAGCATAACTCTTTCTTGAAAGAGTGATTTATATGTTAGGAGCGCTATTAAGTAATCGAAAATATTAAACTTGGATTAAGTCAAATTAGCTTGAAAGAGCGACATTTGCTTAGTTTAGCCAAATTTAGTTGATTTCGCAAGAATAGACTGAATTTTTGTATAGATTGCAACTCCTCCAAATTAACCAATTAGAGAAAGGCACATGTTTATCATTTTGATTTAATTCCCTTTAATAACTACGAAAATTCCTAGGCGTTTTTCCCATATTTGATTTAGAAAAGTTTATTTACATTTATTAATCAAAACCACTTGAATTAGAATTTTGGTTAGCATATCTTGAGGGGATATAGCGCAATAGATCAACATAGTCTCTATGGGATCGACCTTATTTACTACAATGCTACCATGCACTTGCGGCCGTATTAGTTGCTCAACCGTATGAGCAAGGACACATACCTCATCAAAAGTGGTGAACTGTTGCAATTCAACCATATTAGCATACTTAGGCTCAAGTCCTCCTAAGTATCTAACTATGGTTTGTTCCTAAAGTTCTTGAATGTCACATTTGATCATGAGTTTCTCAAAATCACGTGTGTATTTCTCAACATTGAGGTTGCCTTATGTAAGGTTATGGAGCTGAGAATAACTGTCTTGAATGTAGGTTGGGGGTAGAAACCGTGACTTGAGTTTAGCCTTCGTCTTTTCCCAAGTCCTAATCTTGCTTTTACGGTTCCTAACTCTCTTGCCATATAAGTTAGTCCACCATAAGGAGGCATACTTTCTTACCCTAAGGTAGCATTTGGTTGGATGTAATGCAATTAGGTGGTAATGCAATCAATAATGTAATGTAATAGAAATGAGATCTAATGCAATAGTAATTGCATTACCACATTTGGTTGGTTATAATCTAATTGCATAAGGTAATGTAAATACCATTCCATTACAATGTTTGGTTAGCTATTTAATATGTAATGGAACCAACGTTCCATCCAACTTTATTTAGAAATATTTGTTCTTAAGATTGTCAATATTACTATAAATAAAAGGACTAATTCAAACTTAAATACTAAACTTAGTAATTGTTTCACCAATTCTGAAACACTTTGGACCCAACATTAAGCATAAACATAGATGAGAAATTTCAATAACCAAAATTTTCTAAACTACATAGCATAGGTTTCATAATGTTCCGTCAAATTAAAAGTCTAACAGTAAGAGGTGTCTAAATATCCCCTCAAAGAAGAGCTTGCACCCAATCTTTCCTTTCGGCATCAGGGATACTGAAAAATACATCTACACTCTCTGGCTTAGATGCAATTTTTCTTGCCACTCGATGCCTCCGCATGGTTGTCAAACCCAAGTTAGCCAATTCTTCATTCAATTTGGAGCGCTTCTCACTTAACTTGACATCAAAGCCGATAGCTCAACTGATGTTGCTACTAGCAACCCTTATCTCTCTCCTGAGAATACATGCAACTCCTTATAAGCCTTTAACAAAGTTATCGAATGCTCTTACCCGTTATCCTAAGTTCCTAGATTTCACAGAACTTGCCTCAGCCCCAGAAGGCTCTTGAGTATATGAAGATTCAGGTTCATCTTTCTTACTTGACTCTTCATTTTCTCCCTCTTTATTCACCTCATCTTCCATTTCTTCAGGGCCTTGAGCATATTTCCCTGAAGCCCGACCCTTTCCAAATATAATGCATAAATCCTCATAATAAGGGCATTATTTGCCTCTCCAATCATTAGCTCTAGGGTGATTCTATATCATGAAGTATTAATAATATTAGAATACAATCTTTAAAAAAAGCAATTAAAAATAGGCTGACATGTAAATTGGGAGCTTCCCATCATCACCAGGGGTAAGTTCTAATAAACTGGGAGCTTCCAACACATTCATAATCCTAGAAAATCCCACCAAATCAACACTAAAAAAATAATTGCCCACTTTAAGGGTGTGTTTGGTCGGGGGGAAAATCATTTTTCCGGAAAATGATTCTCCCATTTTACGCTGTTTGGTAAAACAAGGAGGGCAAAATCATTTTCAGGGGAAAATCATTTTACCCCGTTTGAAGGAAATTATTTTCCCTTGAAAAAGTAGGGAAAATGATTTTCCAAACCAGATCTTCATTTCCCAATTTTGTCTCTCGTTCTATTTTCTTTTAATTGTGCCCAGAATCGCTTTTGTTTTACTCTCATTTTGTCGCTCATTCTTCCCCTCTTCTTCATATTTATCATCTTCATCGATGATTTCCATCGTCAGTCTCTGCAATTATTTATTGAGTTATTTGACCTTGTTATTGTTGCCCTTTTGAAGAACTTCACCATCTAAGACACCCATCATCTCTCCATTCGTCGTTTTCTTTAATCTGGGTTTAATATCACCCAAAGTCAATTGGGTAATCCTTGAAAATAGTGAAAAATTTAGATTCATTAATATTGACCTTTTCTTTTTCTGGGTTTATTATTGGGTATATTTTTTACTGATGTTTTGGGTTTAATTTTGAAGAGGGGAGAGAAATAAAATTTGTTGGTTGGGTCGGGTTAAAGCAATGAGCAGGGGAAGGGGTTGATGGCAAAAAAAAAAATGAAGTGAGGGCGAGGGGTTCATTCTATCAAATAGCAAAAAATGAAGTAGAAAGGAAATGATTTTCCAGTCCACCAAACAGCTGAAAATGTTAGTGAAAAATCATTTTTCTTGGGAAAATATTTTTCATGGAAATTGATTTTATGGAAAAATGATTTTCCCTCCTACCAAACACACCCCAAGTCTCAGTTGCTAACACAAGATGGGCAATTAAACTAGGGCAGAAGTAGAAAATGAAGAACCAGAACTAGAACCAGAAAAGCTGAAATTCCACACAGAGAGACAGAGACAGAGACTAAGGTCACTAGAACACTACCTAGTTTTCTCCTTTTAATTCCAGCACTGTATGAGGAATACTTAAATTCCTATCTTTTGAATTTTTGTTAGCAATATGAACACTGCTTGATATCCTTATTTAAACACCATTTACTTGATAACTGATAGTTTTTCAACCAACTATCTAGGTCACTATTTCTGCTCCACTTTATTTGAAACTGCATTTGTAACACGAAGGGTTTCAGTGGATGCATTTGTAAGCATAGCTATAATTATCTACTGCATATGAAATGGAGCAGCAAATGGCAGCTGTTCAGAACTCCAGATTGCACATAAGAACTCCATAAATTTTGCAAACCTAACAAAAAATGGATAACAAAGAACAATTGATTATTGCATTTGCCAAGTTTAAAAGTGTCTAAACATCTGTAACAAAACAAGTAAACAAATCATCTTTGTCTCCTGGTTGCTCGCTAACTATCAAACATCTCTCTAGCTAAGTGGTCACACTTCACTCTCCATTCATCAAAAGATTCAATGGTGTCTATATGCTCTTCATCTCTCCTTTGTCACCTTGGTCCACTCATATTGTAGTATTCCTTGATTCTATCCCGTTTGCATGGTGAATAGAATTGTCATTGCTTGTTCCTTACTTCATAATCTTATTAGAAGAGATATGGCCATAGATCCTATAGATAACTGATAGTTTTTCGACCAACTATCCAGGTCACTATTTCTGCTCCACTTTATCTGAAACTGCATTTATAACAGGGAGGGTTTCAAGTTCTTATGCCTTATGAAAAAGACATGTAGTTGATTGGTTAAGCTCTGGTTGATTAGCTAGGAGTAAGTCAAGCTTTTTTGAATTGGCAGGTTGCCCAATTAGCTGCTTCCTTTATTCAAAATGATGATTTGATTAATTGTTTCATGACAATCATAGGAAGTTACTACAGGCACCCCTTTTTCAGAGAAATACATTCGAACACAGAGGACATTCATGGCATTCCCAAAGTAGTCGAATATAATCATCCAACAATCTAAAAATCAGATGGGTAGTATTCTAACAATCTAAAAATCAGAAACAAAAGCTTGCACCCAATTAACATAATAACTTGAAATTGAGGAGCATAGGATGAGTAGCATTGAGAAAAAAAATTAGAAACAGTTTAAAAATCAGAAACAAAATCAGAAACCCAGGAACATGTGAGTAGCATTGAGAAGCTTACAATGATTTTGGATAGAGAAAGAGGAGGATCCACAGCGAGTAGCAAGATTAGCTCTATAAAAACTTGAAATTAAGGAAAATCAGCCCTAATTTCCTACGAACCAGAGGGATTAACTTCAATTAATCACACAGGATAAATGTTATACCAAATTGCATGATAAATCTTCAAAACCAAGAAGCAGATTACCAGATCGGAGATGGTGGATGAGCAACTTTGCTGAAGGCTATAGTCTGACAACAATAGGGAATCACAAAGAAGAGGACGACGGAGAAGAAGAAGAAGAAGATGATGATGATGATGATGATGGTGATGAGGAATAGTGAATGAAGAAGGAGAGAGAAAGCTTCAGAGCTCATATCGCTATGGTAGAGGCTGCTGTGAGGTGAGAGAGAAAAAGAAGTTGAGGCTTTTTTTGTGCAGTAGGGTGGGACGGGGGTATCAAGATTTCATTATTCGGGATGGGTTTTGATTACCTCAAGTAATGTAAAGAAAATTGTTTAGGGGGTAGCTATGGTATTCCTATTACATCCTTCTATGTTATTTCTATTACAAGGTAATTTTAATTACATAATCTTTTTAATAACCAAACATGGTAATGTAATTAGGCTTGTAATTTTGATTACATTACATCTTTATTTACTTCCAACCAAACAAGCCATAAGAGCAACCAGCTTGACCTTCTTGCCCTCAGGAACATCCTAGTACTCAAAAGTTCCTTTCAACGATGTGCATCCACTAAAGAAAC
Source organism: Selenicereus undatus (assembly GCA_017589665.1). Lineage (NCBI taxonomy): Eukaryota > Viridiplantae > Streptophyta > Magnoliopsida > Caryophyllales > Cactaceae > Selenicereus > Selenicereus undatus. The sequence goes on from JACYFF010031955.1 coordinate 64,756,337, forward strand.
TCATCTGGATCAAGTCTCCCCTCAAATTCTGGAATCTCAACTCTAAAGTCATTATTGTTGAGGTAGGGTCTTGGCTTAATCCTTGTTCTCCTTAAGGGTTTATCCTAACTAGGTGAACTTCAAGGTTTGCTAGCTTCTTGTTCTTCCCCTTTGTGACCAAACTGAGTAGGTTTCGCATACATCTTTTGCTTCTGTTTCATAAAGTCACTGAGCTGTCTCCTCAAGTACTCATTTTGAGCCTTTAGCAATTGATTAGAATCCTTAAGTTCTTGATTACATATGGGAATGGCTTAGTTATTCTTAAAAACAACTTCAAGCTTTTCTTCTAAACTCATGCTAGCACTCATGATGTGACCGGGCTGATTTGAGCATACTGGGGGTTTGTGTTTGGGAATGTGTTTAGGAGTGATCCTAGAAGTGTGGGTTTGAATACTAGGCCAAGGTAAAACTTAGCACTCATACGAAAGCTGATGGATATGTCAATGAACGAAACTCACACTCAAGGAGGAATGCAAGCTAAGCTAGAAAAAACAGAATACTAAGCTTACGTTCAATGGAATTCGAAAGGAAAGTGTGGGAAACATAGAAACTAATCTTCGATATAGAAACACCACCAAGATCAAGGCTGGCGCCCTTACACTTGATTAAGATACAGCAACACTGTTTAAACAAGCTTAAGAATTCACTTGAACACCACCTTACTTGGCCTAAGGATAAGCAAGCTAAGTATTTTCGATTTTGATCAAAGTAGCAAGGCTCTTTTCTCATTCAAGGCAAAAGCATTTTGGTTAGAAAATTGACTTCGTAAGTCCTTATACACAAGTGCTCAAGCTGATGTAGCAAACGGGATGAGGTTTCTTTAAGATTAGGAAACCTCCTAATCTAGCTTAAACCTATCTTAGCTTAAACCTACAAGTTAGAAAAGTACATGCTTGCTTTAATTGCACTAGTTACATCCTTTAAGTTTAGTTAACCTTTACGTTTAACCCTAAACTCAATACTAAACAAGTAATTAAGTAAGGAACGAGCAAGCTACATGTGGAAGAAAGAGAGAAAAGCTGCCAGTTCCTTTGTGCTTTACGGGGTAGCCAACGCAAGTGTTTTCGCCTTTTCCTACTTGTTCTTCATTGGTTCTTCATTTGGCTAAGTTGAAAGGCTTATGATTGTGTCCCAACTTCATTTAACTACCCAATGATGATGCTTGGACTTGATTGGAAAGTAAAAAGAACAGCAACCACCAAATGCATCAATTGGATATAACCGGGTAGTTGTCAGGCTATTTTTAGGCGCTACATATCTCATGCAAAAAGTAAGCATGATTGGTATTTCCTTCCATGGAGGTAAATCTTGGGATGTCTTCTAACTCTTCCGAGTGGAAAATGAGGTTTATCACCTCATTTCCTAGCCTAAATCCTCAGTTAAAGCAGATCAGGCATAATCGGGCTCCAACCGGCATGGTTTATAGAATAGACCTGGTTCTTCAATTTACACTTGACTTAACTTGATTTCCTTTGTTGGACTAGGTAGCTAACACCTCAAGGAGGCCTAAGTAATCTTGAACACAAAATTAGGCTTAAAATCTTCCTTAAACCCGGATGTGGCTATTGATCTCCTTGCAAAATATGTGTGATCCTTTGGAGTTTGGATGATGAATTGGGACTCTGTAGACTTGTTTTAGCACCCTTATTGGACTGGCTAGGTAGTACTCCATCAGAGGGAAAATGTTCCTTAGGTGAATGCAAACTAGATCACTAGGCTGGGATACCAAGGTCTTCTTATCCTTGTTTGCTTAAGCTTAGTAGGGGGTGTTGGACTTCTCTATTCTTGTGCCAAATTGCTTGTGGAGCTTCTGCGTTTCCTCTACTCTCTTGTTGGCCTCAACAATTGGCTTTTCTTCCTAGACTTTAAGCACCAGATCAAGGGGGCTTAAGGGATCAGTCCCATAAACCACCTTAAAGAGAAACATTCCCATAGTTCTGCTTGGTGCTTTGTTGTATGCAAACATAGCATGGGGAAGGAGAAAATCCCAGGCTTTGGCATTGAGCTTAATCAAAGGTCTTAACAAAGTTCCCAAGGTTCTATTTGTAACCTCAGTTTGCCCATCAGTTTGGGGGTGGCAAGTGGTCGTGTATTTGAACTTGGTCCCTATCTTTTTCCACAAGGTTATCCAAAACTGGCCATGACACTTGGTATCCTTATCAGAAATAATGGACATGGGGATCCCATGTAGCCTCCTTACCTCCTTAAAGTATAGCTCAACAATATGCGTAGCATTATTGGTCCTATTGCAACCTATAAAGTGAGCCATATTTAAGAATTTGTCCACAAACACAAAGATGAAATCCTTGTTCCTTTGAGTTTTAGGCAAGCCAAGGATGAAATCCATGCTTACATCGAACCAAGGGAGGGAAGGAACTGATAGTGGGGTGTACAAGCCCTATTGTAATGAGTGAATCTTTACTACTTAGCAAGTGGCGCATCTTTTTAGGAGGACTTGAACATCCTTACTCATTCCTGGCCAGAAGTACTGCTCCCTCAGCATGGGTAGGGTCTTGTTCTCCCCATAATGTCTAGCAAAAGAGCCTCTATGGACTTCCCTTATCAAAAGCTCATAAGTACCTCATTTAGGAATACCCAAACGAGTGCCCTTGAATAGATACTCATTCTAGATCAGAAAGTCCCCTTTAAGGTGCTTTTGACAAACTGAATAAAGCTCCCTAAAGTCTCCATTAGTAGCATAGAGGGTTTTGAGGTGTTCAAACTGCAGAATGCAAGCATCAAGCTGAAATAATAGCAAATGACTCCTTGAAAGTGCATCTGCTACTTGATTAAGCTTCCCTGGCTTGTGCTTGATTATAAAGTGGAATGACTTGAGGTATTCACCCCATTTGGCATGTCTTAAGCTTAACTTCTGCTGCCCTTGAATGTACTTCAAGGCCCCATGATTAGAATGTAAGGTAAACTCATTGGCCAGCAAGTAATGACTCCAATGCTCAAACTCATCACAATGGCATAGAGTTCTCTGTTATAAGTGGAGCACTTTCTCCTGGAATCACACAACTTCTCACTGAAGAAGGCTAAGGGCTTCCCTTATTAAGTAAGAACTTCTCCAACACCAACTCCAGAAGCATCACATTTTTTGCTACCTCAAAATCGCAGCTAACTCAACATGTCAGAACCGAGCTCTAACTAGCACGGTCTGTAAAATGGACCTGGTTCTTCAATTTGCACATGGCTTAACTTGGTTTTCCACGTTAGACCAAGTAGTTAACATCTTCAAGAACAAAGATATGTAAAAATTTAGGACCTAAATGTCAAGCAAGCCTAACTAATCAAGAACACAAAATCGAGCTTGAAATCTGCTTTACACCCGGATGCTTCTGTTTGTGTCGTTTAAAAAATGTGAGCTATCCTTTGGACTTTGGATGTTGAACTTGGACTCCCTGGACTTGTTTGAGCATTGGCTAGGTAGGACTCCATCAATAATGCTGCTAAAGTTTCCAATGAAGGCAAGCCCATGAAAACGCCTAACATCATGTATGCTCCTTGGAACTAGCCATGACCGAATGGCTTGAATTTTACTCTCATTAACCTTCAGTCATTGGGCAGCAACAATGTAGCCTAAGAAGGTTACCTCCTTGGAAATTAAAAAAACACTTCTATAGGTTACCATAATGCTTGTGTCTTTCCAGAACGACCATGATCTGAGTCAAGTGATCTTAGTGTTCCCGTTCAGTCTTTCTATAGATCAAAATATCACACCACCATAAACTTCCCAATTTGAGGCCTAAACACTTGGTTCATGAACCTCATAGAGGTATTAGGTGCATTTGACAATCCAAATGGCATTACTAGCCATTCACACCAGCCTCCTTTCTTCTTCAAAGCTATCTCCCACTCATCTCCTTCTCTAATCCTAATCGGATGGTAACCACTCCTCAAATCAACCTTAGAAAACACACTAGAACCATGAAGTTCATCGAGCATGTCCTCTAGTCTTTGATGGTGATCTTGTCATGTACCCATGGAGGATCATGATGATGGTCAAGCCCAAGTGCCGTCGAAGCCCAAGGGAATCCAAGAGGTCCTCAAAATCATGAGAAATCCAATGGAAACACCAAGTGATATAGTGCCAGGTTCTGTCTAGTGCAAGTAGCAACTTTCTGACTTTAGTTGCCTAATCAATTGGTAACTTAAGTCCTTTATTTTACCTTGGCCCTTTAGTTCAAGAAGTTATCTTCATAATAAAACAAGTTTCAACTCATTGGGACTTTGTTTGCCCCTCCAAAGCCTAATTGTCCAAACTGCCCAGTTGATTTAGAATGTTACCCGGTTTTGTGGATCCGTTTCTTCTAACCTTGGAATAACTTAGGAACCTATAAATCTACTTTTTGGGAACCCTTATGACTTAGCTTCAAGGTTATGATAAGTATTATGAGCTAAGTTAAGTGTCAATAAGCATAAGGGATGCATTTTAGGAAGCCTGGCGTTTCAGTTCCAGTTTTGACCATCTGCTTTGCATTGGAAAACAAACTCTTCAAGATTTCACGTGACTCCTACTTCATGAAATGTGGACCAGAGAAGAAAGAGTTATAGATCAATGAATCTGACCCTGTTGCAGTGTGAAAATGCGGATGTTTGAAAGCATTAAATGTGAATGGATTCATCACTCCTACGGAAACAAATACACGTCCAAATGTTTCCAAGGATGCATCTGCCTATTTTAAGATGGGAATTTGGAGCGTGCGCTAATGGGCTGGATGAAGATTGCTTGAGTTTAGTTGCAAATTTCCACTTTGGAAGAAGATATGACTTGATATAAAGGCTAAGCCACCAATCAAGCCTAAGGATCCACCAAGAATTGCATAAAGGCAATGCCACAAACAACTCTATAAAGGATTCCACTCAAGACTCACCACCTTTTGTGAAAGGATAAAGAGAACTCAAGATTTTAGAGAGAATTCAAAGCATAAGCTTCTTTCATAAACATTCAACTCCCTCCTCTACATACTAAGGCTTCCCCTTTTATAGGAGAGCTTCACAAGGCTTCAAAATGCAGCAAAAAAATGCCTTGGACGACCATAAAGCATGCTAGGGAACCAAAAAGCAACAAACAAAATCTGAAAAGTGCTTTTTGCTTTATGTCAGCACATTTCAGTTTACATAGGTCAAATTTGCAAGGCTATATCTCCTAGGTTTATTGTCCAAATGAGCTGAAAAAGGACTTTTTGGAAAGCTATAAAAGTCATATTTTAGGGGCCTCCTCGTGCAGGGCAATTGGAGCAGTCGTTTGGGAGATATGGGGCAAAACGTGCAGACATATCAGGCTGGGGCAGATTCTGCTGCTTGTGGAAAAAGCCTCCTCTTGACCTATGCCCTAATGCCTTCACCTAGAACTCTCTTTATGCCTTTTTTTTAGCTGACATATGAAGGTTCCTAGAAAGTGGGTTTTCAGCAAGTTAAACCCATTCTAAGCTTGGTTAATTAAGCTCACAAAACCGGGTAAAAACCGGGTAACTTTGCTGTGCAAAGGCAACTTGCTGTTTTGGGCTTCCTTTATTATTTCCGAGGGTTTGACTTCATTTTGATGAACAAAACCCTTTAGAAGGCCTCTTGACCTTCCCAAAATAGGTGCGACACGTATCCCAATGGTTCAGGATGAGGTTGGAATTGGAGTCCCAAAACCGCACACGGGCCAAGTTCCCGTTGATGGAGTTCGTGAGCATTAAGGAGGACTTGAGAGCTCTCTTGGACTTGTATAGTCATGGCATCCGTTTCATCCTCCCCTTCTTGAATGTGATTTTTCCTCAAATCATCACCTTGTTCTTCATCCTCAAGATAGGGTGTGAGATCACCTACATTGAATGTAGAGGATATATCCACGTCCCCGGGTTTGAAGGTAATGAGTACAAATTGTTTTGGCCTTAAGTAATGAGACCAATGATCACGTGTTCTTAGAACCATGAATACTTCTTCCAAGTGATGTAGATGATCTTCTTGATTCTTCGAATAAATGAGGATATCATCAAAGTAGACCACCACAAACTTCCCAAGAAAGGGCCTGAAGACCTCATTCATCAATCTCATAAAAGTGCTAGGGGCATTAGAGAGGCCAAAAGGCATCACTAGCCACTCATAAAGCCCACCCTTCTTCTTGAATGTCATTTTCCACTCATCACCTTCCCTCATGCGGATTTGGTGTTATCCACTCCTTAGATCAGTTTTGGAGAAGATGGAGGAGCCATGGAGTTCATCAAGCATGTCATCAAGCCTAGGTATACGGTACCTATACTTGATAGTGATGTTGTTGATGGCTCTACTATCCACACACATGCGGTATGACCCATCCTTCTTAGGCACTAACAAAGCCGGAACCGAGCAAGGACTCGTGCTCTCCTTAACATAACCTCTAGCCAATAGTTCATCAACTTGCCTTTGAAGCTCTTTGGTCTCTTGACGGTTACATCTATAGGCCGCTTTGTTTGGAAGTGGGGCACCGGGAATGAGGTTAATTTGATGTTCAATGCCCCGGATTGGAGGGAGGCCAGGGGGTATATCTTGTGGGAAGACATCTTTGTATTGTGAGATAAGGGGGATGATTTTGGGATGTAAAGGAGTCACTTCCTCACTTTTGTTGCTTTCAAGCGTGAGTGAAGCTAGAACTTGCTTACCCTTGCTCAAAGCTCTCTCAACCCGTGTTTCACTCAACATGAGAAGGTCTCTCTTTTCCTCACTTCCCACCCCGGGTTTTGATTTGTGGATTTGGTTTGGGGGTAATGGGTTTAATACTATCTTTTCCTTATCAATGACCAAAGAGTAAGTGTTCTTGAACCCATCATGCAAGACATGTCTATGAAATTGCCAAGGCCTACCCAAGAGTATATGGCATGCACTCATGGGTACCACATCACAAAGCACATTATCTCTATACTTTTTACCAATTGAAAAAGAGATGAGTGCCTGCTTAGATACCTTAATGTCACCACCATCATTGAGCCATTTGAGAGAATAAGGCTTGGGATGTGAAATAGTAGGAATGCCAAGCTTCTCAATAAGTGTGGTAGAGGCCACATTGGTGCAACTTCCTCCATCAATAATCAAATTGCAAACCTTGTTTTGTATGGTGCACCGGGAGTGAAAGATCATGTCTCTTTGAGCTTTGTCATAAGGAGTGTATTGGGTGTGTAAAACGCTCCTCAAGTCAAGTAACTCACCTTCATTAGACATGGTGAAAGGTTGGCAAGGAGAAGAAGAGAGGTTAGGGCCCGGTTTAGGAGGTGGCACGGGCGTGCTAGGGAGGCACGGTGCAAGAACTGGCTGGGGAGGGGGTGGCACGGTGTGGTCGTGCCAATGTTCTGGAGGAAAAGAGTGGTGGCACGGTTGTGCTTAGTGGCACGGGGTGCCCATGCCACTTTTCGGCCTTGTTCCACGGTTTGGTGTAAACGTGATTTTGCGGGGGGTTTTGGTGGGGGTTTGTGTTTTGCTTTTTTGTGGGGGTTCTTTGAGGGTTAAATGAGGTATTTTGGGGAAAAGGAAGTGTGGTTAAAGGGGTTTGTGAGTTTGGAAAAGCGTTTGGTCAACTGTGTTTTTGTGGAGCTCAAACTACAAAGATGCGTAGATTGGCCCCGATTTTCATAACAAGGTTGAATGAAACCTTGGCAAGGATGAAACGAAAGATAGAAAATGTGATATAAACTCAAGAACACCAACTTGGATTAGCTCTGATACCAACTGGAGCGTGCGCTAATGGGTCGGATGAAGATTACTTGAGTTTAGTTGCAAATTTCCACTTTGGAAGAAGATATGACTTGATATAAAGGCTAAGCCACCAATCAAGCCTAAGGATCCACCAAGAATGGCATAAAGGCAATGCCACCAATAACTCTATAAAGGATTCCACTCAAGACTCACCACCTTTTGTGAAAGGATAAAGAGATCTCAAGATTTTAGAAAGAATTCAAAGCATAAGCTTCTTTCATAAACATTCAACTCCCTCTTCTACATACTAAGGCTTCCCCATTTATAGGAGAGCTTCACAAGGCTTCAAAATGCAGAAAAAAATGCATGGGACGACCATAAAGCATGCTAGGGAACCAAAAAGCAACAAATAAAATCTGAAAAGTGCTTTTTGCTTTATGTCAGCACTTTTCAGTTTACATAGGTCAACTTTGCAAGGCTATATTTCCTAGGTTTGTTGTCCAAATGAGCTGACAAAGGACTTTTTCAAAATCTCTAGAAGTCATATTTCAGGGGCCTCCTCGTGCAGGGCAATTGGAGCATTCGTTTGGGAGATATGGGGCAAAACGTGCAGACATATCAGGCTGGGGCAGATTCTGCTGCTTGTGGAAAAAGCCTCCTCTTGACCTATGCCCCAATGCCTTCACCTAGAACTCTCTCTATGCCCTTTTAGCTGACATATGAAGGTTCCTAGAAAGTGGGTTTTCAGCAAGTTAAACCCATTCTAAGCTTGGTTAATTAAGGTCACAAAATTGGGTTAAAACCGGGTAACTTTGCTGTGAAAAGGCAACTTGCTGTTTTGGGCTTCCTTTATTATTTTCGAGGGTTTGACTTCATTTTGATGCACAAAACCCTTTAGAAGGCCTCTTGACCTTCCCAAAATAGGTGCGGCATGCATCCCAATGGTTCGGGATGAGGTTGGAATTGGAGTTCCAAAACCGCACACGGGCCAAGTTCCCGTTGATGGAGTTCGTGAGTATTAAGGAGGACTTGAGAGCTCTCTAGGACTTGTATAGTCATGGCATCCGCTTTAGAATTGAAGATAACAAGCCGCTAAGTTAATGGGAACAAGTCTCAAGGCTTATACCTTTCGGATTTACATTGTTTTTGCCATAGTTATTTAGTAAATTGCTTTTATATTTTCTATGGTAGTCTAGTAAGTTGTATTTCGTATTTTCCTAAGTAAGGTGAGTTCCCTAGAGTATTGACCAGCTCTATAAAAGCCATACTCAAATTTAGTTGACTAGGAAGTTATGATTTGATGAAAGTTTGAGTTCAAACTCCCTCTGAGTTCCACTCTCTCGCTTATCTCTAGTTTAGCTCTCTAGAGTGGTGTTCAAGAGGCGTTTATGATCTTTTGAGTGGTGATATCTTATCTCTCCAGGTCTAAATGTTGAGTTGTAAGAATCTTGGTGGTGATATCTTATCCAAGGTCTTTAGTTACTTGTCTTTCTTTGTTATTTGCATTCAGACCATAATCATTCTCTCTCTCCCTTTTCATTACTTAGATTCCTTCTTTGTTCTTCATCGAGAAGGACTTAGAAGTGCATCATCTTATTTATGGCATGTGATGGGCATCAAGCCACCAATGATCAAGTCAACATCCCTACTATCCAACCACGTTAAGGGAAGGGGTCTAAAGCATAAGGAATAACTTAACTTATCAAAGACATCTCGGCTGCCCAAACCGCCCTAACCCCTTTGCAAGAGCCCGGTTTTGTAAGCTTGAATACTCAAGCTAAAATTGGATTTAAAAAACTACAAATCCACTTTTTGGAACTCTTTTTATATAACCTTCAAGCGCATAAAAAGAGTTCTAGGTTAAGTCATTGGGCAATAAGTCAAATGGAGTCACTTTTAGAATGCTGTAGAATCAAATCTTATTTGGACCACCTGGACGTTATGGCCTGTATGTTCCAAACGGTAGCTCTAAATCCATTCCAACTTGAGGCACCTAAAAATAGACTTTTTCGGCTTCTAATAACAACAGTTCAAGCTGATTAGGGTAAGAATTGCAGAAGTTATAACTGTTTGAATTAGGGAGTTGGGCACTGAAAGTGATAGACAGCCTGTCGCTTTTACCTTTTGTACTCTGCTTACATTTTGGTTCTTTTCTACTACTGGCTTTCCCTTTTGTATCCCAATGCTGAATGGAATGGCCCTAAGGCCATTTCCCCTATATATGTGATGGATATGCCAATGAACTCAACTTACACTCAAGGGAATGCAAGAGATTAGCCAAGAACACAAAGAACTCAGCTTTAGTTTGATGGAATTCGACACTAAAAAGGGAGGGAAAGATAGTACTAATCTTGATTCTTGGGTACAGAAACACGACTAAGATCAAGGCTAGGGCCCTTTATTATAATTAGGATACAGAAGCACCACCTAATTAAGGATTAAGACTCACTTGAGCACCACCTAACTTGGCCTGAGGTAGGATAACCAAGTAAAAGTTTCGGTTGTTTAAGGAGCAATGCTCTCTTTTCACATTGAAAGTAATATGCCATCTGATTACAAAACTAGCTTTCAAACCCCTTATACACACGCACAAAAGCTAGTCTAGTAAGGGATGGGGTTTCTTTAAGATTAGGAAACCTCTTAATCTAGCTTAGAATCTGGCTTAGCCTAATCTTACAATTCAGCATGGTGTAAGGTTCCATAATTATACTAATTACAACCCTTAAGTCTAGTTAGCCTTTATGTTTAAGCCCAAACTCAATGCTAAGCGAGTAATTGAGTAAGAAAGTTGCTGGTCATGTGTGAGAGAAAAGGAGAAAGCTGTTTTGTTTCCTTTGTGCTTTACGGCTGGCCAATGAGAATGCATTTGTCTTTGCTTCGATGTTCTTTGTTGGTTCTACATTTGGCTGACTTAAAAGGCTCATGATTGTGTCTAAACTTCCTTTAACTGATGTAACTTTGAAGGATTCAACCAACGCTCAAACCTAATTGAAATTTGAGAGTGAGAGAGGGATAAATGAAATCTAAACCCTTACTCAGATACAGATTTCACAACTAAGCTTGAGTTTAGGGCACTTAAGCTTATTTAGGATACAGATATCACCACCTAATTAACACTTAAGACTTACTTGATCACCACTCTAACAGGCGTAGTTAGAGATAAGCAAGTGAAGTGTTCAAGAGAAATAAGAGCAATGCTCTCAAATCTGATTCAAATGTAATATCCAAGTTAAATTGCAAAATGTGCCTTTCACAAAGGCCTTATACTCATGACCTAAGCCAGCTACAAGGCATAGGTGGTTTCCTTCAGAGGGAGGAAAACTCTTAAGTATGCTTAGGATGCGCTTAAAGCTAAACCAGTTACAAAGCTTGATTAGCTTAAGCTAATTACATTATGTAAACTAAGGAAAGCAAAACAAAGAACTAGGTTTAATTTTAATACATCTAATTAGCCTTAATACATAAGCTTACTAGATAAAAAGTGGAGAAAAGTAGCCGTCAAGCAACATTCCTTTTCGGCTGGCCAATCAAAACGCAAGGTGTGAAATCTTCATTTTCTTCCTCATTGGTTAAGCTCTTTTCAAGGTTCAATTGCAGCAAATGATGATGTTCCTTGTAGCCTTGTCTCATGATTGAAGTAAACAAGCACATAGGTAGCTGAGCAAACCCTCGTAGGAAGGAAAACACATGTTGCTCTCAAACGGGTTTTAGAAGCCGTTTTCTCCCAATTCTGTGCCCTCTTTTCAGCCAATTAAAACTAAGCATGATTGATTTTCGGCCATGGGGGGAAACCTTAGGACGTGCACAAACCCTATAAGTAAAGAAATCAAGGTTAAGACTTTTTTAGGTGGGAGAATTCCACCTCAACATTTTACCGTGCAATTTCAAACCCAAACTGGCAGGTTGGACAAAATGGCTTGATTCCTTCACTTCAACTGAGCATGAATGATTTTGGTTGCTTGGACCTGAATGATAACATCTAAGGGATCCCCAAAATTTAATAATATTGGACTTAAGCCACAATGTAGCTTAAGAAATCAAATGAACAAAATCGGGTACATTCTGGTCTTGTAACCCGGGACCTCCTCCTTGACTCCATAGCAAAATGTGAGTCATGCCTTGGAGTTTGGAGCTTGAATTGGATCTTGCTAGACTTGTTGGACATTCTTCAATGTCTTGGCTTGAGGGGATTCCATCATCCTCCCATTGTTGAAAAAATTTGATACTCAAATTGGAAAGGTAATCATCGGTATGGTAAGGACTTAAATCAACCACGTTGAATGTAGCTGAAACGCCATAGTCACCTTGAAAATCAACCTTACAGGCATTATCATTAACCTTTTTAAGTACCTCAAATGGACCATCAACCCTTGGCATTAGCTTATTCTTCCTCTTGGATGGAAATATTTCCTTCCGTAGGTGTATCCATAGAAGGTCTCCAAGTTGAAAAACCATCTTTCTCGTATGCTTGGTGGCTTGTGCTTGGTAGGATGCATTAGTGTTCTCAATTCTACCCTTAACTAACTCAATGAGCTTTTGAATCTCTTCTCCTATTCCTGATGCATCCGCATTTGGTTTCTTATCTAAGGGTCGTGGAGTGAGATAAAGGGGGCTTAGGGGATCAATTCCATAGACCACCTTGAAAGGGGAAGGACCAATAGCCTTGCTAGGATCCTTGTTGTAAGTAAACTCAACATGTGGCAAGAGCAAATCCCAAGCTTTAGCATGACATTTGATCAAAGCCCTTAGGAGGGTGCCTAGGCTTCGATTAGTCAACTTGGTTTGCCCATCAGTTTTGGGGTGACAAGTGGTACTATACATGAGTTTAGTACCGAACTTCTTCCATAAAGTAACCGAGAAATGTCTCAGGAACTTTGTATCGCTATCAGAAATAATGGACTTACGGATACCATGTAATCTGATTACCTCTTTGAAGTACAATTTAGCAATGTGCGTAGCATCGATTGTCTTATTGCATGGAATGAAGTGTGATATCTTTAAAAACCTATCCACCACATCTCCTTAGGACATCTTCAACATCCTTCTCCATTCCCGGCTACTAGTGATGTTCCCATAACATGATTAAGGCCTTTGATTCTCCAAAATGACCAACCAAGGATCCACCATGCACTTCTCTAATTAGAAGTTCACAAGTGCTATGCTTAGGTACACACAGCTGCGTGCCTTTAAACGAGATTCCTTCTTGGACCAAAAAATCACCTTTGGGGTGCTTTGAACAAACAACAAACAACTCCCCAAAGTCTTCATCAATAGCATACAAAGCTTTTCGATGCTCAAAACCAAGTATACAAGCGTCTAACTAAAACAAACGTAGATACCTTCGGGACAGAGCATTGGCTACTTGATTGAGTTTTCTAGATTTGTGCTTGATTATGAAATGAAATGATTGGATATACTCAACCCATTTGGTATGGCATGACTTTAACTTGTGTTGGCCTTGAATATACTTCAAAGCCTCATGCTCAGAATGCATAATAAACTCAGTTGCAATCAGATAATGACTCGAATGCTGTTAGCACCTCACGATAGCATAAGACTCTTTATCATAGGTGGATTGCTTTCTTCTTTAATCACACTATTTCTCACTAAAGAAGGCCAAAGGTTTACATTCCTGACTAAGAACACAACCTATACCAACTCCAAAGGCATCACATTCAACTTCAAAGACTTTCCCAAAAGCATGGCAAAGCTAGAACGGGTGCTTGATTTAGTCTTTCCTTCACTTCCTCAAAGGCAACTTGGGCTTGAGGGATCCATTGGAATGATGTACCCTTAATTACCTCAATCATAGGAACCATCATGATGCTGAAGTTTCGAATAAACCTCCTGTAAAAGGAAGCTAGCCCATGAAAGCTTCGAACATCATGTATACTGTAAGGAATAGGCCAAGACCGAATAACCTCAATCTTGCTCTCATTTGGCTTTATGCCATCTCCAGTAATAATGTAACCTAAGAATGTTATCTCATGAGTGAAAAAGGCACATTTCTTAAGGTTATTGAACAATTTCTCACGTTTGAGAACAAGCTTAACTTGAGTGAGATCATCTTGATGCTCTTGCTCATTCTTGGACTAAATCAGAATGTCATCGAAGTAAACTACCACAAACTTACCAATGTACGACCTAAACACTTTATTCATTAATCTCGTGAATGTACTAGGGGCATTTGAAAGACCAAAAGGGCATAACCTACTATTCATAAAGCCCTTATTTAGTCTTAAAGGCTGTTTTCCACTCATCAGCTTCTCTAACAAGAATCTGGTAGTACCCACTTCGAAGATCAATCCTTGAAAACACTTGAGAGCCATGTAATTCATCCAGTATGTCTTCAAGTCTAGGCATGGGATACCTATACTTGATTGTGAACTTGTTAATGGCTTGACTATCCAGACACATACGTATTCCTCCATCCTTTTTGGGAACTAAAAGGGCAGGAACAGCATACGGACTTAAGGACTCACAAATTAAGCACGTTGACATTAGTTTTTTAACTTGCCTTTGGATCTCCATGGTTTCCTTTGGATTCATCGTACAGGGTAGTTTATTTAGGAGGACAGAATTAGGAATAAGGTGAGTGTCGTGTTAGATATCTCTTTTTAGAGGCAAACCCATGGGTCTCTCCTCAAGAAACAAATGACTGAACTTTTGTATGAGTGCTTTGGCTACAGGATGTGAGGGTGAAGGGGATTCTAGTTCATCTTAGATATTCAATATCCACTCTTTAAAGGCCTTGAATTCATGATGGGACGCCCTTAACAATGCCTCACTGAAAGTAAGAAGCAAATTAGATTGCTTTGGTTTTGTTTGGAGCTTATCTTGGTAGAGATTAGATGGGGATAAAGGGGCTAGGGTAATCTTCTTGCCATCCTTGGTAAAGGAGTATGTATTGAAGAAACCATTATGCATTACCCTACGGTCATACAACCATTATCTTCCTAAAAGGATATGACATGTATCCATGGGAATAACATCACACTAAAGTTCACCTTGATAGTTCTTTCCAATGGAGACAGAAACAAGGCACTGAGAGTTCACTTGAATACCCTTGCTTTGATTTAGCCATTGAATGTTGTAACAGTGTGGATGAGTCATGGTTTGCAATCCTAGTTTCTTAATCATGCTGAGAGAAACTACATTTCCACAACTCCTTCTATCAAGGATAACAGAACATACTTTCCTTTGAACTGTACAACGGGAGTGAAAGATGTTCTCTCTTTGTTCGTCTTTAGCTCCTTTCTGGTCAGTCAAAACTCTTCTCAATACCAACATTTCTCCTTCATTAGCCTCCTCCACTACCTCCTCTTGAGTTCCCTCAAGATCATCCTATTTTTCCTCTTCTTCAAACACCTCCTTTACGGCTACCCATTCGACTAAAGTAAAGACATTGCAGTTTGGACAGTCTGAAGCAATGTGCCCAAGTTCTTAGCACCTAAGGCAGCTTCTGTTGCTCATAGGGATAGGATTGGCTCTATTTTGAGGGGTTTTGATCTTTTGTGGAGCTCGGGTTCTTTGTAGAGAGGAAGGGGACGGATTTGGGCCCATAGAAATAGGATTAGAAGTCCCCTTATTAAAGGGTTGGTTCCGGGTAAAGGGTTTGGGATTTTGAGGTTTAAGCGGGTGTCTTGATTTCTGTTGTTGCTCAACCTTGTGACAAACTTCATCAAAATGGTATACGCTTGCAAATAAACTACATTAGCACACATAGGATTAAGACCTCCAAAGTACGTAAGTATAGTTTTCTCTTTGGGTTCTCAAAGATCACACTTAATAACAAGCTTTTCAAACTCACTAGTGCACTCCTTTATATTCAGTTTACCTTGTGTCAAGTTACGAAGTTGGGAATAACAATCTTGAACGTAAGTTTGGGGCAAAAATCGAGTTTTAAGCTTAACCTTGATCTTCTCCCACGTTCTAATCTTTGTCTTCCTTTCTCCAACTTGTTTGGCACGTAGGTTAGTCCACCAAAGGGAGGCATATTTTTTGAGCCTTAAAGCCACCAATTTCACTTTCTTATCTTCAGGAACATCCTTGTATTCAAAAACACGCTTAGCTGTATGTAACCAATCCAAGAATTCTTCAGGATCAAGCTTGCCTTCAAACTTGAGTATCTCAACTCTAAAATCATTAGAGTTTGCTTGACACCTTGGTTCTGATCTAGCCATTCTCAAGGGTTCATCCTCACTAAATGAATCCACATTATGGCTAATGACTTGTTCTTGTCTTCTATGTACATATTAGAGTGGTTCTTCATTCATTTTCTGCTTTTGCTTCAAAATAGCACCAAGTTGTTTTCTCAAGTAGTCATTCTAAGCTTAGAGTTCTTGGTCACATTGAGCTCCTTCATTGATTTTTCTTCATTAGTAGCTCATTTTGGGCTAGGAATGATTGATAATTCTTCATTACTGCCTCAACCTTCTCATCCAACTGTTGCTAGTACTGATCCTATATTCGGTTTGTGTTTAGCATAAAAACGTGGTTGTGTTTGGAATTGAAAGGTGAACAAAACTAGAAGGGTGAAAGGGAATACCAGGTCAAGAAGAAACTTGGCTCTGATACCAAATATGATGTAACTATTAAGGGATTCAATGAACACTCAAATATAATTTTGAATGCTAAGGAAAGCAGGCTGAATTCAAGCGTGAGTCTAAGTGAAATCCAAGAGTGAGAGAGGGATAAGTGAAATCTAAACTCTTACTCAGATACAAGTTTCATAATTAAGCTTGATTTTAGAGCCCTTAAGCTTAATTATGATACAAATATCACCACCTAATCAAGATTTAAGACTTACTTGATCACCACTCTAACTGGCCTAGAGATAATCAAGTGTTGTTTTTAAGAGAAATAAGAGCAATGCTTAGAAATCTGATTCAAATGTAATATCCAACCTAAGTTACAAAATGTACAGTTCAAAAAGGCCTTATACTCACAGCCTAAGGCAACTACAATTCTTAAGAGGTTTGGTTCCTAGGCATGAAAACTCTTAAGTATACTTAGGATGTGCTTAAAGCTAAACTAGTTATAAAGCTTGATTAACTTAAGCTGATTACATTCTGTAAAGTAAGGAAAGCAAAACAAATGACTAAATTTAATTTTAATACATCTAGTTGGCCTTAATACATCAGTTTACTAGAGACAAAGTGGAGAAAAGTAGCCATAAAGCAACATTCCTTTTTTGGTGGCCAATGAAAATATATGGTGTGAACTCTTCCTTTTATTCCTCATTGGTTAAGCTCTTTTCAAGGTTCAATTACAGCCAATGATGATGTTCCTTGAAACCTTGTCTCATGATTTAAGTAAACAAGCACATAGGCATCTGAGCAAACCGTCCTAGGAAGGAAAACACACGTTGCTCTCAACTAGGTTTTGGAAGCTATTTTCTACCCGATTTTGTGCCCTCTTTTCAGCGAATTAAAACTAAGCATGGTTTTGTTTTCAAGCCATGGGCGATGACCTCAAGATGTGTAAAAACCCTTCAAGTAAAGAATCAAGGTTATGACTTGTTTAGGTGGGAGAATTCTACCTAAACATTTTACCGTGCAGTTTTGCACCCAAACAGGCAGGTTGGACAAAATGGCTTGATTCCGTCACTTCCACTGAGCATGATTGAATTTAATTTCTTGGACCTAAAAGATAACATCTAGGGGATCTCAAAAATGTGAAAATATTATACTTAAGCCACTATGTACCTCAAGAAATCAAACGAACAAAACCAGGTACATTCTGGTCTTGCAACCCGAGACCTCCTCCTTGATTCCATAGCAAAATGTGAGTCATGGCTTGGACTTTGGAGCTTGAAGACTTGTTGGAAATTATTTATTGTGTTGGCTTGAGGGGGATTCCATCATTGAGTATCCAATGATGCTATGCGGACTGAATTGGAAGTCAAAAAGGAAAGCAACCACCAAATGCACCAATTGACTTTAACATGGCAGTTTGCAAGTAGTTTTGTGATGCCACATTTCTCTGCCAAAAAGTGAGAATGATTTGGATTTCATTACATGGATGGAAACCTTAGGATGTCCTCTATCCCCTTCAAGTGGAAATTTAGGTTACGACCTCAATTGATACCCCAAAACACCAGCTGAATCAAACCGGTCAGAACTGTGCAAAAACTAGCACGGTTTGCATGAAGGACCTAGTTCTTGAATATGCACTTGACTTAACTTGATTTTCTTAATTAGACCAGGTTGTTAACATCTTGGGGAACCCAGATATGTAAAAATTTAGAGGTTAAACCTGATGGAGGCCTTAGTAATCAAGAACACAAAACCGAGCTTAAAATCTAATTTGTACCTATGTGTGCCTGTTTGGTCTTCTTGCAAAATGTGGGGGAGCCTATGTACCTTGGAGGCTGAATTGAGACTTAATATACTTATTTGAGCATCCTTATTGGATTAGTTAGCGGGGACTCCATCATCCTCCCATTGTTGAGAAGTTTCGATCCTTAAATCTTCTATATATAGTCATCTGGGAGATAAGGGCATAAATTCACCACACTGAATGTGGCTGAAACTCCATGGTCACCTGGTAAATAAACCTTATAGGCATTATCATTTACCTTTTCCAACACATCAAATGGACCTTCAGCTCTTAGCTTTAGCTTGTTCTTGCATTTTGGAGGAAAACGTTCCTTCCTTAAGTGTATCCAAACGAGGTGCCCAGGCAGAAATGCCTTCTTTCTCCTATGCTTGTTAGCTTGGGCTTGATATGTTGCATTATTCTTCTCTATTCTTCCCTTGACTAACTCATGGAGCTTATGGATCTCTTATACTCTTGTTGATGCATCCATGGTTGGCTTTTCATCTAAGGGTCGTGGAATGAGATCAACGGGGCTAAGGGGATCAATCCCATAAACCACTTTAAAGCATGATGGACCAGTAGCCTTGCTAGGGGCCTTGTTGTAAGCAAACTCAGCACATAGCAAGAGCAAATCCCAAGCTCTGGCTTGAGGTTTAATTAAAGCTTTTAGGAGAGTTCCTAAGGTCTAATTTGTAACCTCAGTTTGCCCACAAGTTTGTGGATGACAAGTGGTAATATACTTGAATTTAGTGCCCAATTTCTTCCACAAAGTAATCCAAAAGTGACTAAGAAACTTAGTATGCTTATCAGAAATAATGGACCTAGGAATACTTATCCACCATAACAAAGATTAAATCTTTGTTCCTTTGGGTTTTAGGCAAGCCTAGAATGAAATCCATGCTTACATCCACCCAAGGGAGTGTACGGGCTGGTAGGGGTGTGTATAAGTTGTAGGGAAGAGAATGACTCTTAGCTACTTGGCATGTACTACACCTTCTCAAGATGTCTTAAACATCTGTCTCCATTCCTGGCCAACAGTAAGGTTCCCTTGACATGAACAAAGTCTTAGACTCTCTATAATGGCCAGCTAAAGAACCTTCATGCACCTCTCTAATCAGGAGCTCACGGGTGCTACACTTACGAATACACAAAACAGGAAGCCCTCTTGGACTTAGAAATCTCCTTTGGGGTGCTTTTGACAACAGAAAACAATTCCCCAAAATCTTTATGATCAAGATACAAACACTTTAGATGCTAAAAACCAAGTGTACAAGCATCTAACTAGAATAGGAGCAAGTACCTCCTGGATAGTACATCAGCTCTTTGATTGATACATCAGCTCTTTGATTGAGTTTCTTGGAATTGTGCTCGATTGTAAAGTGAAATGATTGGAGATACTCAATGTTTTTGGTATGGCATGAGTTCAACTTATGCTGGCCGTGAATATACCTCAAAGCCTCATGATTAGAATGTAAAATAAACTCACTAGCCACAAGATAATGACTCCAGTACTCAAGACAATGCACAGTGGCGCAAAACTCTTTATGAAATACTTTCGTCTAAAATCATACAATTTCTCACTAAACAAAGCCAAAGGCTTACCTTCCTAAGTAAGAACGCCACCTATACCAACACCAGATGCATCAAACTCAATGTCAAATACTTTCTCGGAGCACGATAAAGCAAGTACGGTTGCTTGAGTTAGTCTCCTTTTCACTTTCTCAATGGCATATTGGGGTTTAAGGTTCCATTTAAAGGATGTACCCTTAATCACCTCTATCATAGGAGCCATAATGGCGCTGAAGATTGATAAGTGGTTAATATATACACCTTTTTAGGGATATCCTACCTCATTTTTTGAAGAGTTTTGTGCTTAATGATGTTATTTATTTTCTTATTCTTGATTTATGCTTAGGTGTAGTTGTTCTATCTGCTTTGTAGGATTTCTAGCCTTTTTACCTAGCATTTGCCCTTTAATTGCTGTGTTTTGGCCTCCCCCTATTGTCATCCATGTTATGCCATGACCGTAGAGGAAAGAATGAGCAAAATTCCAGATCCAGCAGAGACCACGTTCAGCCCGTGGTAGAGCCCACGGACCGTGGTGTGCCTGTAACTGTTGCCTCTTCGTTTTCCCTCGACTGTGTGGCTGAGATCAACTGAAATTCTCTATAAATAGGGACATTCTGCAGCATTCCAAGGCACTTAACTTCAACTCCAAAGCAAAGCAAGCAAGTAGTTTAGTTTAGATTAGTTTTCTCTCAAATTTTGTTCTTTGTTTAGTTTTGAGTTAGTTTTGAGTGTCAGACTTTTTATCCTGAGGCGGTTTCAAGCCTTTGGTGAAAGCCATCTCAGCTAAGTCCCTTTCGCTCAAGATTTCACCAATCTTTTTTTGGTTAGTTTATCTTTTTTCATGTTTGAGTAGTTTTCTTAGTCTAGGGATTTAGTAGTTTTGGATTATATTGGATCATGGTTTGATTTTTAAAGAAATGTGCTTATTTTCACGATTGGTTGATTTCGTTCTATCCATTGTTATTCATTTTGTGAGTTGATTTTTGGCCTAAATTTATTTGCACATTTGAAAAAATTGAGTGAACATTCAAAAGAAGACATTTGGTTGTTGGACTGCTTGAGTAGACATAGCATAACCTCGACTGAAAAGAGAGATTTATATTTTAGGAGGGCTAGTAAGTAAACGAATACGTTAAAGTTGTATTAAGTCAAATTAGTTTGAAAGAACGATGTTCGCTTAGTTTAGGCAAATTTGATTGATTTCAAAAGAATAAATCAAGTTTCTTGACAAGATTACAATTCCTCCGAATTAACCAATTAGAGAATAGCACATGTTCATTCATGTTAATCCAATTCTCTTCCATGACTGCAAAAATTTCTAGATGACTTTCTCTTATTGATTTAAACAAGTTTATTTGTAGTAGTTAATTGAATCGACTTGAAATTGACTTTTTCTTAACATATTCTGATAAGTCTAGGCTCGATAGATTACTTTAGTCCCTGAGGAACGATATTTTTATCTATAATATGAACACCCGTGCGCTTACGACAGTGTTGATCATGTTTTTGGCGCCATTGCCGAGGACTAAATTGCTAACTATTGCATATTGCCTTACGAACGTGACTAAGCATTTTATTGTTTTGTTTTGTTTTGTTTTCTTATTATTTTTCTTCTTCCTGTTTAATTGCACTAGTAGTGTTGGCGCAAGTGGTTGCAGAAATTTTTCTTAGTTTATGCGAAGTCTTATTTTGTACGAGCCCAATCCAGAGTTTGAGAGGACTTTTCGCTTAACGAGGAAAAAGCAATGGATCGAAGACCAAAGGCGTGAAGCAAGAAGGAATTCAAACATAGCGGGTGAAGAAAGAAGGACCCTTCATGATTTCATTACTCCCGGAGTCCAAGGGATCACCTCAAGCATAGCTCGGCCTACTGTGAATGCTAATAACTTTGAGCTCAAGCTAGCACTTATTTCCATGGTGTAGTAATCTCATCCCGAGGAAACTCCTTTGGAAGACCCGAATCTACACCTCTCAGTATTTTTAGAGGTGTGCGATACGCTAAAGTTAAGCGGAGTCTCAAATAATGCGATTTGCCTGCGCCTATTCCCTTTTTCATTGAGGAATAAAGCGAGGGCTTGGTTGCACTCTTTGCCATCTGGTTGCATAACTACTTGGGGTGAGTTGACAAGAGCTTTCCTCGGCAAATTCTTCCCTCCAAGCAAGACAGTGAGCTTGAGAAATCAATTCACCAACTGTCGACAATAAGGGGATGAGACTCTATAAAGCTTGTGAGCGTTTTAAGGATTTACTGCATTTGTTCCCCCATCATGGTCTACAATGCCAGATGATTATCTAGGCCTTTTATAACGGTGTGACTCAAGCTGTGAGTTCCACTATTGATGCAATGATAGGGGGAACTTTAATGAGCAAGACCGAGGATGAAGCCTATAACCTTATTGAGAAGATGGTGCTTAATAATTTTCAATGGTCCACTGAACGAGCCCAACCCAGGCGTGTTGGAGGTGAGCTTGAAGTTGATGCTTTTACTTTACTTTATGCTAAAGTAGATGCCATGACTAAAAGACTGGACTAATTGAATGTTAATGCTGTAAACTCTAGTGCCCCTTCCCTTGTGAGATTTCTGGTTCAATTGAGCATATATCTTTGCCGTGTCGAGTTGGGAGCCCTTTTTGCCAGAGCCCTGATGAAGTTAATTATGCTTAAAATCGACTAATGACCCTTACTCTAATACCTATAATCTAGGTTGGAAGAATCACCTGAATCTCTCTTATAGGTCGAATCCAATCCTTGTGAATATGTCCCGTATGAATGCTAGAGTACCCCCAGTTTTCAAAGACCCCATTCCCTTCTCATATGCCCCAAAAGTCAAATTTAGAGTTAATGATGGAAAACATCTTTATGGCATAACAGAAACAAGATGACTACATTAAGCAATTAGCGACCAAGGTTGATGTGCTTGGAACTCATAATAGGATGTTAGAGACCCAGATTGCCCATAAAGCTGCTTTTTCATCTGCACCCCTAGATAGACTACCTACCAAACCTGAACTTAGCCCACGAGGGAAATGCAATGCAATGATTCTATGAGGAGGCAATCAACTAGAGGGACCTAAGGAAGCTACCCACGATGAATGTTCACAAGATAAGAATCAGCATGTCGAGAATGTTGACAAAGAAATATATTCGCCTCTAAGGAAATAATTGATGATGTCTCACATAAGCTTGACAAGGTTCCTAAGGACCCTAAGACCATTTCTCCAAAGCCCTATATACCACCTTTACCATTTCCTTAAAGGATGGCTAAGGCAAAACTTGATATGTAATTTGGAAAGTTTGTAGATGTCCTCAAAAACTCTACGTAAACGTACTATTTACTTTAAGCCTTAACCCAAATGTCTTCATATGCTAAATTCCTAAAAGAAATTATGTCAAACAAAAGAAAGCTAAAAGAACATGAAACGATAGCTTTGACTGAAGAGTGCAGTGCTGCAATTCAAAATAAGCTCCTAGCTAAGTTAAAGGATCTCGACAGTGTTTCAATTCCCTACCTAATCGACAATGTGCCTATAAATCGTGCTTTGTGTGATCTAGGGTCAAGCGTAAGCATGATGCCCCTTTCTGTGTGTGAAAAACTGGAATTATGAGAGTTAAGACCAACTACTATCTCCTTGCAACCAGTGGACCATTCCGTAAAATACCCTGTGGGTATTTTGGAGGATGTCCTAAGAAAAGTAGGGGCTTTATACGTACTAGTAGACTTTGTGATTCTGGAGATCAAAGAGGATGGACCCCAATCATTCTCAGGAGGCCATTTTTTGCCACTGTAGGGTGCCGCAACGATGTAAAAAACAGTACCCTGACTTTTGATGTGGGTGATGTTCATGTGGAATTTAAGTTACTAAAAGCTACTAAGTTTCCTTCCATATGTATCCACCAATTCCACTTTGCTTTACAAAGGTGGAATTATTGCAAGATGAAAGTAAACCCTCGTCTGATTGGGCAAAAGCTCCCAAGGTAGAGTTAAAGCCTCTCCCTTCATCACTGAGGTATGAATCCCTAGGACCAAAATCTACATATCCTATGAATGTGAATGCAAATTTGAATGCAACCCAGGATGACTCTTTGCTTAGGGTGCTTAGGAAGCATCGTAAAGCCATAGGATACACCCTAGATGACTTAAAAGTGATTCATCCTTCCATATGTATGCATCGAATCTTGATGGATGACGATTATAAGCAGTCAATTGAACGCCAAAGGAGATTAAACCCTATTATGCGAGAAGTGGTTAAAAAGGAAATTTTGAAGTTGCTTAAAGCTGGCATTATCCACCTTATCTCAGATAGAGCATGGGTAAGCCTTGTCTATGTTGCACCTAAGAAAGGAGGAATCATTGTTGTAAAAAATGAGTATAATGAGCTAATTCCTACTAGGATTGTTACAAGGTGGCGTTTGTGCATCGATTATCAAAAATTGAATAAAGCCCCCTTTAATGACCATTTTCCCCTTTCCTTCATTGACCAAATGTTTGAACGATTGGCAAAGAACTCATATATTTTGCTACTTAGATGGAAATTCGGGATTCTTTCAAAACCCTATTCACCCAAATAACCAAGAAAAGACTGCCTTTACATGTCCATATGGCACATATGCTTATAGATGAATGCCATTTGGGTTATGTAGTACTCCTGCCACATTTGAACATTGCATGATGGCTATTTTTTCATATTTTATTGAGAACATAATGGAAGTCTATATGGATAAATTTTCTATGTATGGTACAACATATGACCATTGCTTGAATAACTTATCTATGGTTTTGCAAAGATGTGAAGATGTGAATTTGGGCTTGAATTGGGAGAAATGTCATTTTATGGTGTAAGAGGGAGTTGTCCTTGGTCATGTTGTTTCTAATAGAGGCATTGAAGTTGACAAAGCAAAGGTGGAGGTAATTGAGAAATTGCCGCCACCTACTTCTATAAGAGGTGTGAGAAGTTTTCTTAGAGCTGTCAGTTTTTACCAACGGTTTATAAAAGATTTTTCAAAGATTGCAAAACCTCTCACCCAATTGCTTAACAAGGATATGCCTTTTGAATTTAACGAAGAATGCTTGAGTGCTTTCAGAGATTTAAAGAGGCATTAATCACTGCTCCCGTAATGCAAGCTCCAGAGTGGGAGCTGCCTTTCGAAATAATGTGCAGTGCAAGTGACTATACTGTAGGAGTTGTTTTAGGTCAACGAAGGATAATAAACCATATGTCATATACTATGCAAGCCGCACTCTTGACGACGCTCAAGTCAATTATGCGATGACCGAAAAGGAGTTCTTAGCAGTTGCCTTTACCTTGGAAACATTTCAGTCTTATTTGATCAATTCCAAGGTCATCGCTTTCACGGATCATGCCACTTTGAGACATTTAATGAAGAAATCTGATTCCAAACCTCGACTCATCCGATGGGCCCTCCTCGTTCAAGAGTTTGATTTAGAGTCAAAGACAAGGCAGGATTGGCTAATGGGGTTGTCGATCCTCTATCTCGTTTAAGCCAGAGTCCACTCTTAGTGAAGAGCTTCCCATTGATGATTCATTCCTTGATGAGCATTTATTAGCTATATCCCAACAACCTGCTCCATGGTATGCTGATATGGTGAATTTCAACGTATGTAGTGTGTTACCTCAAGGATTGTCCTACCAACAAAGAAAGAAGCTCTTTATAGATGCCAAATAGTATGTGTGGAAAGACCCTCTCCTTTATAAATTATGCAGAGATGACATTTATAGAAGATGTTTGCCTGAAGAAGAGGTCCGTAGTGTCTTACACCACTGCCATGCTTCAACCTATGGTGGTCACTTTGCGCTAGACAAAACCATTGCGAAAGTACTCCAAGTAGGTTTCTATTGGCCTACACTCCTTAAGGACACAAGAAAATTTATCATGACATGTGATAGATGTTAGCGAACAGGGAATATTTCCAAGAGGCATGAAATGCCTCAAAGTGGCATACTCGAAGTAGAGTTGTTTGATGTATGGGGGTCGACTTCATGGGTTCCTTTCGTCCTTCTCATAACAACCTTTATATCCTTGTGGCGACTGACTATGTTTCTAAGTGGGTGGAAGCCATTTCCTCCCCGAAAAATTATTCCAAAGTTGTCCTTAAACTTTCGAAGAAAAATATTTGCGCACGATTTGGCACACCAAGAGCTCTTCCAAGTGACAACGGCACACATTTTTAAAACAAGCCTTCTGAGTCACTCTTAAAAAAATGGCATATTTCATAAGGTCGCTATGCCTTATCAACCCGAAACAAGTGGGCAGGTGGAACTCTTGAATAGAGAATTAAAACGCATAGTGGCAAAAACGGTGGATCGATCCCGCAAAGATTGGTTCTTGCCGCTTGATGATGCTCTGTGGGCATACCAAACAACTTATAAGACTCCTCTGGGCACCACACCATAGTGGTTAGTGTTTGGAAAACCTTGTCACTTGCCAATGGAACTAGAACATAAGGCCTATTGGGCTATAAAGACTGATGTAAAGCTCAAAGGATTAAGCTTACAATCAAAAAAATGCAAAGGAAGAAGCAATGGATTCACGATTCTTCTCTTGTTCTCAAAGAACCTGTGACTGAAATGGATGAACTTGAGTTTTGGATACAGAAACACCGCCAAAACCAAGGTTAGGGCCCCTAAACTTGATTAAGATACACAAATCACCACTTAAACAAGGTTATGACTAAGCTTGAACACCACGTTAACCGGCCTAGTTAAGGATAAGCAAGTTTAGTATTCTGGTTTTCAAGAGAAAAGCTCTCCTTTCTTTGTTTCAAATCTACGAATTCCTATTACAAAATAAGAATACAAGGCCTTGAAGGTAAGCTCGCAAGCAACCAAGTAAACAAGCACCTAAGGTTTCCTTCCTAGGGAGCAAACGTGTTAAACTAAGCTAATCTACACGGTTAGTACTAACCCTTGTATAAGCTCAATCAACTTAGGCTAATTACCATCCAAATGAAAAGGAAAGCACAAAAAAATGATGTTTAAAACCTTGATTACATGTAATTAGGCCTAATACAAGCAGCAATCTAACAAAAGAAAGGGGGAGCAGCCATAAAGTGGTTTCTCCTTTTCGGCTGGCCAATTAGGTTTAAGAGACAACTTCTTTGCTGCCTTGCTTTCCATTGGTCTTTCTTCTCAAGGTAATTCCTTTTTGCAACTGATGATTGATGTTTTGGAAGCCTTGGGATGTGTGCCAATCATGCTACAAAGGAGTAAACCCACAGATGAAGGCAAAAATGGCTGACTGTATTAAACCGGGTTCACGCGCAATTTTTAACCTGATTTTCAAACCTGAATTAACCTTAGGAAAAGTGGTCATGGTTTGGATTTCGGGCCATGGGGGGAAACCTTAGGGTGTGTACAAACCCCCCGTTTAATGAAATCAAGGTCAAATCATGCTTGAGTAGGTAAAATCCACTAAAACATTTCACCGTATAGTTTCAGATCAAAAATGGCCAGTTGAACAAAATGCCTTGATCTCCTAACTTCCATGGTGTATGATTCGAATTCAATGCTTGGACCTGAAAGTAGACATCTTGAGGATTCCAAAATTCAAAAGATATTAGACTTAAACAACAATATAGCTTAAGTTATGAGATGAACAAAACCGGGCACATTCTGGCCTTTTAACCTGCTTGGTTCAGTTTGTGTTTCTTACAAATTGTGCACCATCTTCTATACTTGGGACCGTTTTCTTAGACGTTTTGGACTTGTTTGATCGTGTACAAGGTTGTGGCTTGGTTGGACTCCATCATCCTCCCCTTGTTGAAAAGATTTGATCCTTATAGAAACTTGGAGAAATGTCACTTTTTCTCATCACAAGCCATATTTTTGGGCTATGTTGTTTCGGCTCAAGGTATCCATGTAGATAAGAGCAAAATCAAGGCTATCCGAGAGCGGGCTACACCGTCCTCCATACAACAAGTTCAAAGTTTTCATAGTCTAGCCACTTTTTTTATAGGAGCTTCGTAAAGGATTTTAGTACCATTGTTGCTCCCATGACCGAAGTACTCAAGGCCAAACGATTTGAATGGACCGGCTACAAGGGCCTTTGAGGACATCAAGTGCAAGCGTACTAGTGCACTCGTTCTTGCCCTTCCAAGCTTCTCCAAAGTCTTTGAAGTGGAATATGATGCTTCCAGTGTGGGGATAGGGGTTGTGCTATCTCAAGAAAAGAGGCTTGTGGCTTTCTTTAGTGAAAAACTCAATGATGCAAAGAGGAAGTACTCCACTTATGACAAAGAGTTCTGTGCAATTGTGTGAGCTTTGGAGCATTGGCGGCATTACTTGGTTGGAGGAGAGTTCATTCTCCGTTTGGATCATGAAGCTCTTAAGTTCATACAAGGTCAACACAAGCTCAACCCGAGGCATGCCAAGTGGATAGAATATTTACAACCTTTTCATTTTGTGATCCATCACAAGTTGGGTCAAATGAACAAGGGTGCGGATGCTCTATCAAGCAGGTACCTTCTCCTCCCTACTTTGGAGACTAAGGTCCTTGGTCTCCAATATATCAAAGGATTGTATGCTCAAGATGAAGATGTCAAGGAGATCCTTGAAAAGTGCTCACAACATGCCTATGGTCTTTTCCACCTTGAAGATGGTTTCTTGTTGAAAGGAACACGGTTATGCATCCCTAGGAGTGGCTTTCGGGAACTCCTAATTCAGGAGCTCCATGGGGGAGCCTTGGTCGGGCACTTTGGCGTGGAAAAGACTTGTTCCATGCTCAAGGATCACTATTCTTGGCCGAAGATATCGAAAGACGTGGACCACTTTGTCAAAAGAAGCTCTATTTGCCAACGTGCCAAAAGTCACCCACAACCCCAAGGCCTTTACTCTACCTTTCCCATCCCTCAAGGCTCTTGGGAGGATATGATTTTGAATTTCATAATGGGTTTTCTAGGACGAAAAGGCGCAAGGATTCTATCATGGCGGTGGTGGACCGGTTCCCTAAAATGGCCCACTTCATAGCATGTCATACCACCAATGATGCATACCTCGTTACAAACCTTTACTTCAAAGAGATAGTTCATCTTCATGGGATTCCAAGAAGCATGGTTTCGGATAGGGACACAAAGTTTCTAAGTCATTTTTGGCTTACCTAGTGGAGAAATTTTGGTACTCATCTCAAGTTTAGCAATACTTGTCACCCCTAAACTGACGACCAAACCGAAGTGACTAATAGAACTTTGGGCACTTTGCTTAGAGTTCGAGTTAAGAAGATCGAGCTCTTACCAAGCCTACCTCTCTTTCCCCTTTCCAAGTGGTGTATGGATATAACCCTCGGACTCCATTGGACCTTGTTCCCATCCCTAATCCCACCAAATTTAGTTGGGAGGCCGAGAGGAGAGCAAAGGACATTCAAGAGCTACACAACAAAGTGAGGGAAAGGATTGAGAAATCTAATGAGCAATCAAAGTAATGTGCCAATAAGCATAGAAAAGATGCACAATTTCAGCCTAGAGATTTGGTTTGGATCCATTTGAGGATCAAAAGGTTTCCTAGCAAGCGTAAATCCAAGCTAATGCCACGGTCAGATGGCCCCTTTGAATTTATTGAGAAGATTGGTCCTAATTCGTACAAGATCAACCTCCCACAAGATTATGGAGTCTCGGCCACCTTCAATGTGACTGACCTTAGTCCATACTATGATGAAGATGAGCAATTTCCGAGTTTGAGGTCAAACTCCAACCACTCCCGGAAGTATGATAGGGACCATCCCTTGGAGCCTTTTCAAGACCAACAGCAAGCCAAGAGGACCCTAAAAGCACAAAAGAGATTAGGGAAGTTCATGCTTTGGCCTAAGAAGTTGCAAACCAACCCTTGCACCCACTGCCAAGTTTGACCAGCATCTGGCCCGATTTTGTCAATCTTTTAAGCACTGATGTTGAGTGTATAACTAAGTGCAAAGACCACCTTCTTTAAGCTCAAGATGTTAGCTTTAAAAAAAT
Source organism: Selenicereus undatus (assembly GCA_017589665.1). Classification (NCBI taxonomy): domain Eukaryota; kingdom Viridiplantae; phylum Streptophyta; class Magnoliopsida; order Caryophyllales; family Cactaceae; genus Selenicereus; species Selenicereus undatus. Next base: position 64,785,888 of record JACYFF010031955.1, read on the forward strand.
CAATTTTAAAGTCATTTAGAGGTCATTTGCCTAGTCAACCAGCAAGATCTTTGGAACCAAGCAGAACTGGTGCTAATCCAACGTTGGGCAGAACCAAGGGGATTTAAGTGCAACATCTTAGCTCCAAGTTTTGTGCTGCTTTAGGGCATGCAAGATGAGATAAATATTTATCAAACCACCTGCTTTAATGGAACAGAAACCACCCCCCTTATGTCGCTATCATCTAGCCAAAAGGACAAGATAAATGCTTGGTTAACCGGTCTGTACTAGCTGTGTAAGAGGTCTTGTTTTTGCCTTAATTACTTGTACCTTTTGCTGAGTTAGACTTTGTATTATTGTACTAAGATGCTTTCAAGGCTGACACCTCATTTTTTATTAGCCTTTAGTAGTAATGAGGTAACCAAGTGAACGATTAAGTTGAAAGTACGTAAGGGGAGTGGGCTGATTTGATGCTCTCTCTTCCATAGTGTACTACTTGTCTTTGAGTGAGTTTTGGGGATGAGACTAGCCGTTAGGGATCCTTTAAAACCAGCCAAGAGTTTCTTTTGTAAGACAACCTTGAATGAATGAAAAGCTTGAGTTTAGAAAACTCTCTCTACCTCTACTGAAATCCTAGTTTTGTATCTTGAGTGTGGCAACCTCATATGGGTCTCTCGATCTTCTTGATTCAACTAAGAAGGTGATTAAGTTCTGTAACTTAGTTGAACTAAGAAGATTGCCCCAGTTTGTGTGAACCAAGGTGGGTATTTAAATCACCCTTGCTAGCCCACTTGTGTTCTATCCTTGTTGTTGTTACCTTTGATTCTATCTCTCTACCCTACTCGTATGCATTCTTGAATCCCTTTTGCAAACTCTTGCATTAGTGAGGCTATAATACATCACTTAGTTAGCATTTGATTCAAACTAGGCTCGTAAAAAAATCGTCAGTTGCCATTTTTCAACTTATTTCAATCCCTTTTTAAAACTCAAAGAAGGATGCATAAACAAACTAAAGCCTTAAAACGTTCTCGAAATTACTAATAATCAAAACCTAAAGTACTTAGCTCGCTTATAATTAAAACAAGGTTTTGTAATAGACATTTTCAGTTGCGTATTTTTAGTTCGTTTAAAATCCTTTTCAAACTTAAGACGGAAACATAAACAAACTAAAGCGTCAAAATATTTTCGAACTTACTACTGGCTTGCTATCTCATTTCCTAGATCCATCGACTACTTAGTTGAGTCACTCACTGAGCAGTTCAAGATTTAGGAGCTTTTAGGTTGTAAACATCTTAACAACTAACAGGCAACTAATAAATGCTCAAAACATTTACAATTACGAAAACAAGCCTTTGACGACCCTTTTTAAAGAGGTCCAAGTTCAAATTCAATCACATAGCATCATTTAACATTTTTAAGGGGGAGAGGGGTCACACATAGCACATTCATAACACTTCATAGCTTAACTTGGCAGAATCTATCCAATCAGCCGCACACGGCCTCGCAATCCACATGATCACGGGAAATCACAACCTAGGCTCCCTCCTCACACAACATCAACCACAAAAACCTCGAATTGCTCATTAGTTTCACCACAAGCCATCTAACTAACAAACTCATATCAATATTGCAATAATTCATTCAATAGTTCATGAAATCAACATAAACAAGCGTAGTATTCATACTAATCACCATGAACTGAATTTAAGCATAACCAACTGATTTAGCAATGGCATTTAACTTAGAATTCAGCTTGTTATACGAATACCTCGAATCACCGGACTAGCAACCTAGAGTATAACATTCACATGCAACCTCTTGAAACAGAATTTCAGGCCTAATTTAACCATCATAATACCAATGTTGATATATAATTCTATTTGTTCCACAGTCCCCCAACTAACTGGTACTAAAATCACCCATCAACTCACATACAAAATTCCCAAATTAGCATATTCACCATATTTACTGAAACTCAACTATAATTTCTCCAATTACTGATTACAAACTCAAATTCAACAATTAACTAACTGTAATCAGTAAAATTTCATTGCAAATTAGTAATAATTTAGGAAGAGAGAAACATCCACCTGGGTTCCAAGCTTAGGACCCATTACAAGGGCTTTGGGCTCGACTTTGAGTGCTAGAAAAACTCGATTCCTTCACCCTCGCAACCTAAAGCACGAACAAACCCAATCAACGCCTAACCCATGCAAAAACGGTCCCCAATTCAATCCAAACTCTCACTCACTGAGTTGAACTTGAGTTGGGTACTTGTGCTACGAATTGAACCCTAATTTATAGAGGGATTGGAGTGGTAAAGACGGGGTTGCATAGTCGAGCTTCATCACCCATTTGGAGCTTCGAATTGTGGCAATTCAACCCAAAAACGTGGCAAGGGCGTTGGATTTTCCACCAGATTCGTACCAAATGGTGGCTAGCTTCTAGGGAACGTTGAATGGGTAGATTTTGCAGGCTTGGCATTGTGAAAATTTTCTGGAATTGGAGCTTGAAGGCCGCGTATGGGGATGGGGAGATAAAGAAGATGAAGGTAGAGCAAGGAGAGACAGAGAGATGTATCGTAGAGCAGGTCGCATAAATGGAGGAAAGGAAAGGGGCCAGGTGCCTTTTACCAAATTGCCCCTCCTTTCTTCTTTTTTTGTTTGGTCTCAAGTTTGCTCAAATTAACACCTCTAGTCTAACCTCGAACTTCATATTCTAAACCCAAATCGATAACACGATCTCTTATCAATTACTCGTTCCCAAATATATCTAGGTTCGATTTAATAAGCATCGAACTGCTTCTAAGGCTGACAACCTAATTGTAATCGGGTTCCTATTCAATTTAGTACTCATTAATAACCATTATTAACGTTTACTAAAAATCATCGTAACACTTTCGTACTATTAACAATATTAATAGTGATAAAAATATTCTTTTTAATAAAACTACTGTTCATCTAAGCACATCGATAATAATTAAACTCATATAGTGGATAATAATACGATTTTATAACACAAAAAGGAAATACAATCAGCTTAACTTAAAATAGAAAATGCAGGTGTTACATTCTTTCCCCCTTAAAAGAATTTTGTCCTCAAAATTCCGAAGTTCAGTTCAGTTGTATCTAAGTTGAGTAGACACATGACGCAATCTACATAACTCGTACTAAAATCCAATTTCTTATTTTACAATTAATTGAAATCGAAAAAGAGGCTCATGGTATCCAATCTGCTCCTCGACAATCCTCCTCAAGTGTCTACTCACTCTATTTAGGCGCCGAGGGCAAACGCATAGAAGAGGGGGAAATGAATTGGTGTAGAAAACCATGTTAAGCTTGTTTCAAAAAGGAAAATAGATTTTCAATTATCTAGACTCAATCCGCATAGTAAACAACAACTCCATGTACATGCATCATTATGGATTGAAATCTAAGGGAAGGACAATTGGGCAATGATACCTCAATGTCATATATAAGTAGTCTTGTTTTAAAACATGAATTCAGTCACTTTTAGGATTGAAACAGTTAACCTAGGGACTCCTGTAACACATTAGGGTAACAAGGACATGACATAGCACCACGTAGCATCACTTAAGCACAATGGCATCACATAGAATCAGCAATTCAGCATTCTCACGCCTGGGAATCATAAGCAATATGAAACCATCCAATACGCATGTAGCAAGCAGTTTACAAAAGAGAATCGTATGCAATTGACATTCTTATGTTCAAATATCAATCACAACTAGCTTTTAGGCCTTTCATTCATGGCAACTTAGACAGGACATGTTAAAGTCGTATGAAGGGGGTTCACTTAATCAGGTTCACTCATAAACGTGAAGATATTAAATCAATCTAAGGATAAATCAATTAACTAGAAAGCTACCACATCACATCAAAGTAGCAGAGACATCATAATACGTCATATTGACATCGATGCAACTTGATGTAGCAGTCGAAATCACATTGATATCACGTAGAGTCAACAACAGAGCACTGAAGATCAAGAATCACTAATAGCATGAACTAGCACAACATATCGATAGGTACAACTTGAGAAGAAAATGCTAAGGAAAGAATGTAAGTTCATGGTTTTTTATGGTGCGGGAGACTTTCCCTAAGCTCCCTACTTGGAACTGATCCCCTCCTAGGTCATAGATTCATACAAGTGAAGGTTATGCTCATAGACGAATTCTGGGGCCTGTCGGTCATGGGCCCACCGCGCTTACGCTGTGCTATTCTGGTCAACATAGAATACAAGGGAAATTTGCGAATGCAAGTTCCTATGGTTGCGGTATCGTACTTTAAATAGGTGTGTATGTGGTTATTCAGTAATGACATGGAATCATAGAATTCACGGAATGCAAAAAATGAGTCAGAGGTGATGTCGTGCCATGCATTACAAAAGTTAAATCACTTAGTTAATTCATCCACGTGCTTATTCAAACTCAAGCCAAGCAACCCGCAAGAAGTGCAACAATTCATTTGTAAAACACATAACTGGTCATGAATAAATAACTTAAATAACCATATAAGCTTCTATGGCTTTAGACTGTATACAATGCTATGACTATGCTTTAAAGCATTCAGGCTCCAAGTAATGTCCCACGAAAAGACATATGGGTAAGTATACATGAATGTAACCCTCATTTAAAACCTAAGGTCGAGATTATGCCTCGAGGTTTATCCAAACTATTTGGAGTTAGCCAACAATCAACTAAAAGGGGATAAGAACAACAACATTGTTGGTCTTACACATATACATTGAGGTTTTGCAACCCATTTGTCCTAAAAGGCAATTGTGGAGGTCTGAGGAACTCCTAGTACAGATGCGAAAGTTCTGCCTTCTACTATGGGCATTCTAAATTTTACCCTTGGTGTTAATGCTTAAGAAGGTGTTGCAAAGTTATAGATTGTCACCCTAAAAGATAACAAGGAGGTACATGTGGTATAACAATTCCAAGGTCAGGTTCTCCCTTTGATCTCCATTTTAGGTGTGTTGGGGTTGATATAGCCAGGATGCTATCAATCTTACAATAAGAATAACGTTTCATGCCGCGATGAGCATAACGCTTAGCCGATTCATAAGTAACTGTGGTTACATGTTGGAAAAAAAGGAAGACTCCTTACGTAAATAAGAATCTAGATTAAGGCCTCTTCTAAGCATTAATGGCACATATATGAAGGCTCAGAATAACACTTAGGCAATAATCAATAAGACTCTATGGCAATTACCTATATTGACATGCGCGCACACAAAGTCCTCACATAGTTCCTTTAGTAATTGAGAAATCATATAAAAGGGTATTGCCTAAAAGAGCTTTTAGTTAGGCAAGCAATCTTTAATCACTTACTAACAACTTGTCATAAACACATCAAGCAACGAATGCATCTTGGTAAGTAGGTATTAGATACATCTAGTCACACATAGGCACTTATGCTCATAAAACGAGGCATGAACATCATTGTAAAGCAAATGCAAGTCTTCAGACGCAACAGTAAGGCCTAACTATGCAATTAAAAAGGTCTTTTATGCGAAAGAAAAACCTTTACTCACTATTTACGAAGCGTCTTAACTTTTAAAGCTTCTATGTTTTAAAAAGAGGATGGTTTAACTACTTCTAGCTCTTTCCCTACCAACCATTGAGTGCATTTGCGCACTCTATTTTCAGGCCCGAGGGGCAAATTGTAGTTAAGGGGAAAGAATGAGATTGGAGTTCAAACATTCTCAGTTGGTTGAGCTCAAACCACGTGCATTTGAAAATTTTGATTCAAATCGCCAAGGTGTATAAGCAAAACAACTTTCGATTGAGCTAACACTTAGCTTCTTCACAAGAATACAAGTCACTCAGCCGACACCTTAGAAAATAGTTCGTTCATTCAATTAATGAGCTCACTCAAGCTACACCTAACTAGCTAAATGCACCAACATTCACATAAAACACATATTTACACACCAAAACAGGCATATATCACATCATTATGAACGTGTTTGCCAGGTAACTATATGAAATGTAAGACTCAGATTGCGGCCTATGGTCGCAAGACCTTGCTCTGATACTATCTTGTAACACCCCCAACCCCTAGGGTAGGAGTATTACATTTTCCTAAATCCTACATAACTTCTGGGGCAAAACGGATAGAGTTTCGCCTGAAAATTGACCATTTGCCAGGCTAAAAGCCTTACAACAAATTCCTGCATTGAATAAAAACTTACAAAATTTTCTAAAATAAGCTCAACAGCTACACGCCGCAGTCCACAACTCTATAGGCCAGTCACCCAGAGTACACCAACCATAAAGTTCAATAATAAAGAAAGAAATCAAATATACAACTCAACGGATCACACATCCGAAGTACTGGGATTTACATCCCAAAATGCAACTAACTTTAGCAAAATCGACACCTGGCTAATAAGATGGTTGGCTCTCATGGCCACACAGAGCGACTCCTAACCATTATACATTACATGAGCTAGTGTACTTGTTTATATACATTCACAACTACAGATACGTTACATTACATTGTTATACACATAAATCCTCTTCTATATCTGCACATATGACACCTTTTTAAGCAAGGGTAGACTCCAACTCAGCATAAGTGAATCGACTTCAACCTGTCACAATGAAAACCTAGGGAAAACGAGAAATAGTAGTGCGATGAGCAACCACATGCTCAGTGAGTATTCCCTTACTCCTTAAAACCAAAACAATTGCAGGCAATAATACCAATAATAGTCACATATCACGCATTTATACATTACTCTCATATTAGGCAATCATAGTCCCCAAGGAAAGATTACCATCCATAAATTTTATACTAGCCACTCAAACTCATTTATAGGCCCTTAATGGCCAAACTTCCTTACTAGCAAGCATTTAGGCACATAATCAAGTAAGCAACACAGATTGAGTAAGACGCTTTCAATCACACTTTTGAAAACACAATGACTCACGATATGTTCCAAGAATAGTTTATAAATTGCGCTAACTTCTTCAAGGCTTATAATTCTTTGTAAAAGTTTCTAAAATACTTATATTGGTAAGATAGACTTGGCAAGAAACATTCTTTCACAGGATATGAACATTTGAAAACTTAAATGCTTCTTCCACAGAATTTATGTTTCAAAAACTTATATGTTCCATGCATTACAAGTTTATAGCCATGCTTTACTTGAAATTTCATTCATAAAATATGTAAGGAAACTTTCTTTCTTTTTCTTGAAAACACTTTGCTTAGACTATTGAGGCTCATATCCTTTAAAAAGAAATCTCCTTTGTATTGGTCCTCTAATGACCCTTATGAGCTTTTCAAATCTTATTCGAACTGGCCTCGTAATGGCCCTTAAAATCTTTCTTTGCATAAATACTTAAAATGGCGAAATGCCCTCCGCTTTTCTTCACAATTTGCTAGCTAGGGGAGATCTACACTTGGCCTAAGTGAGATCATCACTCACAACTCACGTTATCCTCGGGGTATATGTAACATAGCATTGGCGAAAACGCGTCTCAGCAGAGTAGCTCTAACTTCGATATTGTCCTCTGTGGGGGCAACAACTCATGTCGAATCTTACGTCCAATCCCCCCTCAAGGGTTTATTACGCGTCACTCATTATCGAACATTATCTTTAGGGGAACAACTCATGCCTTATCTTGCATCTAGTTATTGGGAACAACTCATGCCCTTTTTGCGTCCAGTTCCCAACATTACCTTCAGGGGAAACAACTTAAACCCTTTTTGCGTCCAGTTGCCACCCTCAAGGTCTTGCCAATTGCCTAGCACTTTCTTAGCCTTTAAAATCATATTTCATTTCTCTTTTTTTTCAGTTGCTTACTTTATTAAAGGTTTGCTTGTTTAACAAATAACCCATAATTTTACTAGTGGTTTATAGTTCTTTCATTTCAACTTTAAGCCCTCTCATATACGTAATAAATCAGCTAACTCATCAATTGAAACTCATTTGGAACTTAAAGTACTTAGTTAGCGTTTGATTTAACCTAGGTTCATAATAAAATTCTCAGTTGCCGTTTTTCAACTCATTTCGATCCCTTTTTAAAACTCAAAGAGGGATGTATAAACAAACTAAAGCCTTAAAACGTTCTCAAACTTACTACTATTTAAAACTTAAAGTACTTAGCTCACTTATAATTCAAACAAGGTTTCATAATAGACATTTTTAGTTGCCTATTTTTGGTCGTTTAAAATCCTTTTTAAACTTAAGAAGGAAACATAAACAATCTAAAGCCTCAAAATATTTCCAAACTTACTACTGGCTTGCTATTTAATTTCCTACATCCATCGACTATTCAGCTGAGTCACTCATTGAGTAGTTCGACGATTTAGGAGCTTTTAGGTTGCAAACATCTTAACAACTAACAGGCAGCTAATGAAGGTTCAAAACATTCAATGTTACAAAAACAAGCCTTTAATGACCCTTTTTAAAGAGGTCCAAGTTCAAATTCAATCATGTAGAATCAATTAACATTTTGAAGGGGGACAGGGGTCACACATAGCACATTCATAACACTTCATAGCTTAACTTGGCAGAATCTATCCAATCAGCCGCACATGGCCTCGCAATGCACACTATTGCGGTACATCACAACCCAGGCTCGGTCCTCACACAACACCAACTACAAAACCCTTGAATCACTCATTAGTTTCACCTCAGGGCATCCAACTACCACACTCAGTTCAATATTGCCATAATTCATTCAATAGTTCATGAAATCGACAATAACAAGCGTAGTATTCGTACTAATCGCCGTGAACAGAATTTAACCATAACCGATTGATTTGGCGATGACATTTAACTTAGAATTCAGCTTGTGCTAAGAATACCTCGAATCACTCGGCTAGCAACCTAGAGCATAACATTCACATGCAACCTCCTAAAACAGAATTTCAGGCCTAATTTAGCCATCATAATAGCGATGTTAATGTATAATTCTTTGGGTTTCACAGTCCCCTTACTGACTGGTAGTAAAGTCGCGCATGAACTCACATGCAAAATTCCAAATTAGCATATTAGCCATATTTACCCAAATTCAGCTCTAATTTCTCCAATTAATGATTACAAACTCAAATTCAACGATAAACTAACTATAATCAGTAAAATTCCGTTAAAAATTAGTAATAATTTACGAGGAGAGAAACACCCATGTGGGCCCCAAGCTTAGGACCTATTCTAAGGGTTTTGGGCTCGACTTTGAGTGCTAGAAAAACCTGATTCCTTGACCCTTGCTTGCTGACACACGAACAAACCCAATCCACGCCTAACCCACACAACAATAGACCCGAATTTGACCCAAACTCTCACTCATTGGTTTGAACTTGTGGTGGGTACTTGTGCTATGAATTCAACCCTAATTTATAGAGGGATCGGAGTGGGTAAAGACGGGGTTGCATGGCCAAGCTTCATCACGCACTTGGAGCTTCAAATCGTCGCCAATTCAAGCTAATAGCATGGAGAGGGCTTCGGATTTTTGCACAGATTCGCACCGAATGGTGGCTAGCTTGTGGGGAAGGTTGAATGGGTAGATTTTTCTGGCTGGGCATGACGAAAATGTTCTAGAATTGGAGCTTCAAGATCACATATGGAGATGGAGGAGATGAAGAAGATGAAGGCAAAGCAGAGAGATAGAGAGAGATGTATCAGGGAGGGGAGTCGCGAAAATGGAGGAAATGAAAGGGGCCAGGTGCCTTTTACCAAATAGCCCCTCCTTTCTTCTTTTTTTATTTGGTCTCAAGTTTGCTCAAATTAACACCACTGGTCTTACCTCGAACTTCATATTCGAAACCCAATTCGACAATATGATCTCTCATCGATTACTCATTATCAAATATATCCGGGTTCGATTTAATAAACACCGAACTACTTATAAGGTTGACAACCTAATCGTAATCGGGTTCCTATTTGATCTAGTACTCGTTAATAGCCATGATTAACATTTACTAAAAATCGTGGTAACACTTTCGAACTAATAATAATGATATAAATACCGAAAAAAATATTCTTTTTAATAAAATTACCGTTCACGTAAGGACATCGACAACAAATTAAATCATATAGTTGATAAAAATACAATTTTATAACGTAAAAAGGCAATACAATTAGCTTAACGTAAAATAGGAGACACAGGTGCTACACATAAGAAGGTGCTTTAAATGTCAAGGGCTTGGACACATTGCCACACACTGCCCTAATTGGGAAGTGATCACACTAGCCGAATGGAAAGCCATGGAAGAGCAAGAGATTGAGGAGGAAAATGGGGGGGATATTTAGGGTAATCTTAAGGAGACCCTCGAGGAGTAGAGGAGGAACCAAATGAGGGTAAGATGTTGGTTTTGAGAAGAGTTTTGAGTGGCCAGAAGGGTGGCAAAGATGAGCAAAGGTAAACATATTCCATACCCAGTGCACGGTTTAAGAGAGAGTTTGTTCTTCGATTATAGATCGAGGGAGTTGTGCAAACGTAATCTCTCTTAGAATGATTGAGAATCTAGGCTTGCAAGCCAGGACCCACCCCTATCCATAGAACATCTAGTGGCTAAATCAAAGCAAGGGGTTACAAGCTAACTCCCGTGCCTCATTTCTCTTTCCATTGGAAAGAACTACCAGGATAAGTTATGGTGTGATGTTATCTCCACATGGATGCCTGGCATATCTTACTAGGTAGGCCCTAGTTGTATGATACGAAGGTAATACATAATGGATTTTTTAATACCTACTCCTTTTCCAAAGGAGGGAAGAAGATTAGCTTGGTTCCTTTATCCCCATCCGAGCTCCAAAAAAGCAAACCACAAAAAAGGCCTAAACTTTCTAATTTGCTACTCACCTTTAGTGAGCCGCTTTTAAAGGCCTCATTCCATGAGTTTAAGGCTTTTAAGGAGTGTATTTTGAATGTTCAAGAGGAAGCAAAAGCTCCCTTACCAAGCCACCCTATTGCCATTTCCCTAATCCACCAATTCGATCACTTGTTTGTAGAGGAGATCCCCACAGGTTGACCTCCCAAAAGAGATATCCAACACCATATTAATCTCATTCCAGGTTCTATCCTTCCAAACAAGCCAGCATATAGGATGAATCCTAAGCAAACCATGGGGATTCAAACGCAAGTTGAGGAACCTATGTCCAAGGGACTAGTACGTGAGTCTTTGAGCCCTTATGTTATACCAGCTTTACAAGTTCTTAATAAGGATGGCAACATGCATATGGTGTGTGGATAGCAGAGCCACTAACAACATTACAATCAAGTACATGCCTTACATTGGGAAATCTATGGTTACTACCAAATCAGAATCCGACAAGAAGATGAATGGAAGACGACGTTTAAGACTAAAGGAGGGTTATCTGAGTAGCTAGTTATGCCATTTCGTGTTTCCAATGCTCCGAGTACGTTCGTGAGGTTATGAATCAAGTATTTAGGCCTTAAATTGGGAAATTTGTGGTTGTATACTTCGATGATATTCTACTTTACTCCAAGAGTGAGCAAGAGCATCAAGATCATCTTACTTAGATCATGCTTATTCTTAAACATGAAAGGTTGTTTGGTAACTTTATGAAATGCACCTTTTTCATCATGAGGAGACTTTCTTGGGTAATATTGTTTTTGGAGAAGGTATTAAGGCATATGAGAGCAAGATCGAGGCTATTCAGACATAGCATATTCCCAGGGCATACACGACATGCGAAGTTTCCATGGCCTTACTTCTTTTTACAAGAGGTTTATAAGAAACTTTTGTACCATTATAGCTCCCATGACAGAGGTGAATAAGGGTACATCATTCAAATGGACCCCTAAAGCTCAATCTGCCTCTGAGGAAGTGGAAAGGATGCTAACTATAGCACCCGTACTTACTTTGCCATGCTTTGAGAAAGTCTTTGAGATTGAATGTGATGCATCTAGTGTTGGCATAGTTGGTGTTTTTACTCAGGAAGGCAAGCCTTTGGCCTTCTTTGCTGAGAAATTGTGTGATTCAAGATGAAAGTATGCCACCTATGATAAAGAGTTTTATACGATTGTGCGATGTCTTGAGCAATGGAGTCATTATCTTATGGTTGGTGAGTTTATTCTGCATTCCAATCATAAGGCTTTGAAGCATATTCAAGGCCAACATAAGTTGAACTCACGACATGCTAAGTGGCTTGAGTTTCTCCAATCATTCCACTTTACAATCAACCATAATTTTGGTAACTGAATTAAGGAGCCAATGGATTACCTAGGAGGTATCGACTCCTATTCCAGTGAGATGCTTGTATACTTGGTTTTGAGCATCTAAAATGCTTGTATGCTGATGATGAAGGCTTTCAGGAGTTGTTTTCTGTGCGCTAAAAGCACCTTAAAGGAGATTTCTTAGTCCAAGAGGGCTTTCTGTTTAAGGGTGCACGCTTGTGTCTTCTGTGAGCTAAGAGTCCAAGACTTTTCTGTGTGGCACCTGTGAGCTCCTAATTAGAGAGGTGCATAGAGGTTCCTTAGCTAGCCATTATGGAGAGTCCAAGACTCTCATCATGTTAAGGGGACATTACTATTGGCCAGGAATGGAGAAGGATGTTCAGGACATCTTGAGGAGGTGTAGTACATGCCAAGTAGCTAAGAGTCATTCTCTTCCTGACGGCTTATACGCACCCTTACTAGTCCCTACTCTCCCTTAGGTGGATGTAAGGATGGATTTCATGCTAGGCTTACTTAAAACCTAAAAGAATAAGAATTCAATCTTTGCTGTGGTGGATAGGTTTTCCAAGATGGCATATATCATTCCATGTAAGAAGACCAATGATACGACACACATAGGGGAGTTGTACGTCAAGAAGGTGACCAGATTACATGGTATTCCTAGGCCCATTGTTTCTGAAAGGAATACTAAGTTTTTGAGTCACTTCTAGATTTGTTTGTGGAAGAAATTGGTTACTAACACTATAAAAAAGGACTAAATAAAGATGGAATCAGCGACGAAATCGGTTAATCAGCGACGAAATTTTGACATTAGCGACGGAATTGGCGACGAATACGGCTGTCGGATTTTCGCTCGTCACTGAGTACCCGGCGACGGAATTTCAAAATTCCGTCGTTAGTGGCGACGGATTCAGTGACAGAAATTACGACATACTTTTTTTGGCGGGGAAAATTGGCGGGGCATGGGTAGGCGACGGAACTGAAGAATCTGTCACCGTCAGCGGCGGAATGGGCGACGGAAATTCCGTCGCTGATGGCGATGGATTCTTCAATCCGTCGCCCCCTGCCCAACTTTTTTTTTCCTCCCCATCCGTTGTCGTACCGTCGCTAGCTTTCTTTTTTAAAAAAATAAAATCGCTTGTTTTTTATCATATATCCGTACATACAAATGAATCCTTGCAAGAAATTTACAAGATCTTCGCACTCAATCAACATCCAATGACTTCGAATATGGCTTCATTCGAAGTGTTCTCAACAATTTCAAGTCACATAAAGGTGGAATTTCATATCCAACGCAACACTACCAACCAAGGGTTTTCAATTCACAAACCACAAGTTCCAAACAAACTCTCTACATATCACAAACTGCATGTTCCAAACAAAGTTTGTACATATCACAAACCGCAAATCCAAACAAACCAGAAGTTAATTACCAGTAATTGAGAATGAACTTATATATGTTTCCAAAGAGGGAGAAGCAAGCGCCAAATGGGAGGAGAGTAAAATAAGCACCAGGGCGAGGGGAGTGAAATAAGCAGAAAGGGGAGGGGAAGCAAGCAGCAAGAGATGTACTTCGTGAAGAATCAAGCAGAAGAGGCACCAGCTGAAGGAAACCTGCAACCTACTTAATCACCAAGGTCTTCCTCTTCCTCTTCCTCTTCCTCTTCCTTTACCTCACCGTGTTCCTCATTATGTTGCGAGTGATGAGTAAATGGTGGCTAAGATCCCAAGCCAGATGCCTGTTGAATTTGAAAGAAAGCTTGGAGGCACTGATCGATGCTCATCATTTGTTGGCTCAGTTGTTGGTTGCTTTGGGTGAGCAATATGTTGGATTCCTCCAGTTGTTTACATTTCTCCATAACCAACCGGTAGCTTTCAGCTTATGAAGTTAGCTCACCCCCTAAGTTGATTACTACAACACTTAACTCATTGAGCTCTTGTTGCGATGGTGTAGAACCGGTACCTGCTGACAAGCATTTCAGTGAAGTACGCATTAGTATTGCAAGTAATTAAATTCAATGTATAGCCATGGTCATTGAAACTTTAATATGAAAACTGTACCGGATCTTTGAGTGGGACTGAAGTAATCGGATTCCCTTATGTTGACAGCCTCGTCCCCAATGCCATAAATACGACCCTTCTTATTCTTGAACGTCTTCACCCACAACTCATTTGGGTTTGGAAATAGATGGTTTGGATCTTGAGAACTGTCATCCTGGGTTCCTTGAAGGTTGATAACATTTTGAAAATCACGTTCAAAGGATTCCTACAACACCACAACATGCGCACGAAATCATACATACTATAATTACTTAAAATAAAGTATACAAGTTCATGTTAAACTACCAATGAAAATTAAGAATAGCTAATTACTTACATATGTTTGTTGTGATTTCTTGTCAACCTAAGAGGCATCTTCTTTGCCCTGGAGTTTGTGAGTGCGACTGAATAATTCAACAATGGTGGGCTCTGTCCCAAGTTGTTCCCTCTATGTACGTACCAGAAACAATGATGTCAAGCACAACACAAAATACAGTATTAAACTTAAAGGAATACGTAGCAAATATTAATTCATTTACGAGACGCCACCGATGCTCATGCATAGGGATCGAGCCACTGGTGTGGAGAGATGGGTCACCACTTTCTGGAGTCCCCAATCGGTTCTTCTGGGCTGTTTCACACAATTTCTTGTAATGTTCATTTACCCAGTGCTGTTGGAGTCCCTCCCATTGAGCATCACCGAGTCAAACAGGCTTCTTGTTACGCTTCCTTGCTTTGCCAAAGAAGTCTCTCAAACGTGCATTGCCTCGATTTTCAAAATTCCCTATTATACAGTCCTCATGAATCGGATCCCAAGTAAACCACTTCTGTAATCATCAAAACAAAACACACATCAAATAATTCACTAGTAATATATGACGTTCACAGAAACTGTTAATACGAAGTCACTGTAGTTGCCTTGAACTCTCCAAACCACAAATCTCGTACTGGTTTGGGCACTTTGCTGTAAATAGGCCAAGCTCCGTCAAATTTGCTTTGAAATATAAGCGAAATCCTACTAACAACACCATCATTGGGGAGAAACCTAATTGAACAGAACACATAAAATTCATTGCTTGTTATGCAAAATTCATTCATAACATATAACAAACGAAAACTTACCCGTTACCATCTGACTCAATCCAAGTCTTACCTGGAGTGCACCCATGACTGGATTGTGCTTCAGTTTCACCACTTCCAATGTTGTCTTGGGACTGGTTTGTGTTAGGGTGAGTGGGTTGGGGAGTGCGTTGCACAGTGTGAACAACATGGGGGTTTCGAGGAATGTTGTAGGCAAATTGACTGTACATGGTGCTTTGGTTGGGAATGTATGAAGTCTGATGATGGAAAGCCCCAAATGGGGGAGGCAGTGGTCCTGAAATACCTGGTATATAAGCAGCCATTGTCGCTTCTGGCTGAACTGGTATATGAGGTACCTGGGGGGAAGATGGATCAATGTCCATTGCGGTCAGATCTATAGTAGAGCTCCGACGCCCTCGTCCTCTACCTCGAGGGGAGGACTTTGCTCGACGAGAACTTGAATCAATACCTGAAATAGGTGACAACAACGCCAAATGCAAACATATAATGATTGCACATGTAAACCATTTTCCTCATACATCATAATATGTACGTAGGTTACACATATTTTACAAAGTTCATTCATACAATATAAGTAAAGTCACAACCAATTGTTTGACATGCAAAGCACTTATATACATAAGAATTCATAACCACTCAATCATCTGCATCCTCATTCTCATCAATGTCATCGTCATCATCATCATACAAATGCAAATTTTCTTCAACTTCATTTGTTTCATTACCGTCATCCCACTCCCACTCCCCCTCTTCATCATCCTCATCATTCTCTACCTCATCTATCTCGTCATTACCCTAAATGAATGAAAACCCTATTTCATCATTAATCTATTCCGGTGATGCACTTTCATCCACTAATGATGCAGGGATGGCATCGCTCACAGGTTTGACAATAGTCGTCATGTCTGTTTGTTCGAACACAGTAGGTAGAGTGTACTGTTGATCCACTCTCGCCCTTGGTTTGGCTGGTATGACAACAAGCCAATTGCCCTATCCCTTGAGCGATCCACATATGGCACGAAGTATACTTGTGATGCGGTGTTTGGGAAGATAAATGGGTGGTACTTTCGGTACCTTCTTATACGGTGGACCTCAATAAGGTTGCTGAGTTTATGAGATCGTGTCCCACAATTCAATGTGGGGTCGAACCACTCACAACTGAAGAGCACACATCATTTAAGTGGTTCGCCTACGTACTCAATTTGGACAATATCCTTTAGTACACTATAATAATCATTCTCAATATCACCTTCCCTAGTTCCACAAACACCAACACCATAATTATATGTTCTCTTCCCAACGCTTCGAGCTTCTGTGTGGAATTTGAATCCATGTACTCTATATGCCGTCCATGTCGACACATACCGCTTTGGCTTCACAACTAATTGGCTTAGGTAGCAATGTTTTTCGGTCTTGAATATTTGAATATAATGCACCTAAGGTGATATAACATGTGGTTTTAATTAATACAATGCACCTAATTAACTATTATGCTCAAATTACGAATAAATGAGTTCGAATACATACATTCTCACTAAACTAGTCTGCGAAATAAGTTTCGATGATGGTGTCGACATCTGCGTCGCTGACATTGGGATGTGAAACTCTCACTTGTTCTGTGAAAATTCTACCACATTTTACGAAGCCTATTAATATACTTGCGCTGTGAATGATAAACTCAATTGGAAGTGAAAATACCACCCACCCTATATAAGGTTTAACTTCATCACAATTTAACAGCATGTGAAGATGGGCAGCAACATATTCGGCATCTGTGAGATACCTTGAGCTTTCCCTACCAATAGCGGCCCCTTGCGTTGCAAACACAGACAGAGTTGGAAAATGATTAATATGTTCATCCTCATCCTCATTTCTCATGCACCTAGTGTCCATTGAGGGCACATTAGAGCCGGAGTAATAGGAGGCGAAGAATGTCCTCTCTGCCTCTAGGTATACTTTTATGATTGAACCTTCAGGACACGCTTGCTGCTTTATCTTTTTCTTCAATCGGCCAAAGAACCTACCAAATTCACAATTGCAATCACTTTCAAGTGATTCCACATATAAGAATTTATACAAGGTTTCATCGATTATAGTATAATTTACCTCTCAAATGGATACATCCATCGGTATTGTATTGGACGACCTAGTTGAGCCTCTTCTGCCAAATGCACTAGCAGGTGCTCCATGACATTGAAAAGGCCAGGAGGGAAAATGGTCTCCAACTTACACAAAGTGATGACAATGTTGCGATGTAGTTCCTCAAGCACATCCTCCCACAATGTTGTTGAGTGTAAGTGCTTGAACAACTGGCTTATCTCAATAAGAGGCTTCAACACATCATCTAGGAGCGCACTAAATGCAATTGCTAAAAGAGTCTTCATGAAGACATGGCAATCATGACTTTTCATGTTGTTGAACTTAGCCTCATTACGGTCCACAATATTCCTCAAATTACAGCAATATCCATCAGGCATTTGAAGCTCCTTCACCCATTCACACAACTTTCTTCATTTATCCACAAGAAGTACGAACTTTGCTTTTGGTTTAACCGCCCTACCACTTGGGCCTGATTGTAAATGTAATTCTGGTCTATCATATATTTCTGCAACATCCATTCTTGATTTGGCATTGTCCTTTATTTTCCCAAGAACATCCATAACAGTGTTTATAATATTCTCGAAGAAGCTCTTCTCAATGTGCATCACATCCAAATTGTGGCAGAGCAGTTGGTGTTGCTAATAAGGCAACTCCCAGAATGTGCTCTTCTTCATCCAGTTGTGCTCATTCTCCTTAAATCCTGGTATGACAAAGTCACCATTTGTGGTTACCATTGGGTAATCTTCCACCTTAGCATAAAGTTCTTCCCTGAACAATCGGCGAAGAGGACCCCCTGTAACAGTTCTGCCTTTCCAAAATGCAGTTCTATTTCTTCTGAACACATGATTCCGTGGTAGAAAACACCGATGACAGTTAAACCATGAGAATTTACCTCCATTTCGCAATCTCAAAGCCTTTTGCTATTTCATACATACGGGACATGCCAATTGGCCATTAGTACTCCACCCAGATAACATTCTATATGTGGGAAAATCATTGATGGTCCACATAAGTGCAACATTCATCTGAAATGTACGCCCCGTAGAAATATCATAAGTCTCAACTCCAACATCCCACAACTCTTTCAACTTATCAACAAGAGGTTGTAAATATACATCTATCTTATTCTTGGGATTTTTGGGCCCGGTGATTACACAAGTCAAGAACGTAAACGGTGTGGTCATACACATTTCAGGGGGAAGGTTATAAGGTGTAATGACCACCGGCCAAATGGAGCATGATCTTGAAGACAATGTGTAAGGATTAAATCCATCTGCACATAAGCCAAGCCTCAAATTCCGAGGCTCTACAGCAAATTCAGGGTACTTGGTATCGAAATATTTTCATGTTGCCCCATCTGATGAATGACATAAAACATCGTCCTCACGTCGATGTTCAAAATGCCATCTCATGTGCTTTGCACTACTTCTTGATGCGTACAACCTCTGCAGTCGAGGTTTTAACAGTAAGTAGTGCATCCTTGAGTATGGCAATGGATTCTGGTTCCTTTGTTGTGACATTTGCCTCTTCCATCTTGAATGCCCACAAAACTTGCACGCATCCAAGTTTGCGTCCTCTTATAAAATAGCATGCAACCTTTCCGGCAACAATCAATTTGGACCACATCGTTGTCGAGATCTTTAACAACCTTCTTCATTTGCCCGTAGTTGTTAGGCACGCGGTTGTTAGGGGGACACATCTATTTCATTAATTGAACAACTTCATTGAAACAATTTTGAGGCATATTATAATCAGATTTAATACTCAACAGTCTCACCGCCGCAGATAGCTCACTGTAGGTGGAGCAACCATCATATAAGGGTTGTTGAGCAGCTTGAACCATATTATAAAATGGTTCTCGGCAAGTGCTTGACCCCTCTTCCCTTACATTTTGATTTGCTATTATAGTATCATCAACCCTGTCCTCAATCCGATCTATGTAGGATTCAGAGTACTCATTATTGGCATGACTTGAACCTCTAACTTCGGGAATTTCACTATTTGAATACCCAGAACCATATTACTGAAGTTCTATTTTCCCATGACTTATCCAAAACCAATACCCTTGCATAAAACCCTTATAAATAAGGTGCATCTTGACCTCATCAGGTGTCAAGTACACCCTATTTTTGTATTTCGCACAAGGACATCTATACTTTCCCCCATTTAGAAACTCTGTCCATAGGACTAGGATTGGGTCTGTTTGGAGGTGGTTAGCTCTTTTGTGGAGTTTGGGTTCTTTGTGGAATGGAAGGGGAAGGATTTTTATGCTTAGGAAATGGGTTACGACTCCCCTTCTTAAAGGGTGGGTTCTAGGGCGGATGTTTTGTAAACTCACATTTAAAGGGCTGCCTTGTTTTCCTTTCTTACTCAACCTTGTGAGCAAGGACACATACCATATCAAAGCCAGTGAACTATTGTAAGTCAACCACATTAGCATACTTAGGCTTAGGACCTCCCAAGTATCAAACTATGGTTTGTTGCTCACGTTCCTGAATGTCACATTTAATCATGAGTTTCTCAAACTCACGTGTGTATTCCTCAATATTTAGGTTACCTTCTATAAGGTTGTGAAGCTGGCTATCCTGAATGTAGGTGGCATGAAGGAACCATGGCAGAAGCTTTTCCTTCATCTTCTCCCAAGTTTTGATCTAGCTTTTCCTACTCCTTAACCTTTTAGCACATAGGTTAGTCCTCCATAATGTGGCGTACTTCCTTAGCCTAAGGGCCACTAGCTTGACCTTCTTATCTACTTGCTTGTATTCAAAGATCGTCTCAACCGTATGCATCCACTCAAGGAACACATCAGGATCAAGTGTACCTCAAATTTTGAAATCTCAACTCTAATGTCATCAGACTTGGCTTGGAATCTTGGTTCAATCCTTGTTCTCCTGACTGATTCATCCTCACCATATGAACTTAATGGATTGCTTGCTTCTTCTTCCTCTCCGTGACCTAACTGAGTATGTTCTTCATACATCTTTTGCTTCTATTTCATGAAGGTACCAAGTTGTTTCCTCAAGTACTTGATTTGAGCATTAACTTTGAGATTAGAATCCTTAAGTTCTTGATTGGAAATGGAAATGGATTGATTATTCTTCAAAATAGCATCAAGTTTCTCTTCTAGGCTCATGCTACCACTCATAGCCTAATCGGCTAGTTTGGAACAGAACGGGGGTTTGTGTTTAGGACTGTGTTTGGGGATAATTCTGTAAGTGTAGGGGTGAATACCAGTTGAAGGAGAAACTCAACTCTGATGCCAAAGTTGATATATATGCCAATGACTTCAACTTACACTCAAGAGAATGCAAGAGATTAGCTAAGAACACGAAGAACTCAGCTTGAGTTTAAAGGAATCTGAAACTAAACAAGTAGCGAAAGATAGTATTAATCTTGATTCTTGGATACAAAAACACCTCCTAATTAAGGATTAAGACTCACTTGAACACCACCTAACTTGCCCTGAGCAAGGATAAGCAAGTAAGAGTTTCAGTTGCTTAAGGAGCAATGCTCTCTTTTCTCATTCAAAGCAATATCCCATCTAATTACAAAAATGACTTCCTAAGCACTTATACACACTTACACAAGCTGGTCTAGCAAGGGAGTGAGGTTTCTTTAAGATTAGGAAACCTCCTAATCTAGCTTAGAATCTGACTTAGGCCTTAGCCTAATCTTGCAATTCAGCATGGCGAAAGCTTACTTAACCAAACTAATTACAACCCTTGAGTCCAGTTAACCTTCATGTTCAAACCTAAAATCAATGCTAAGTAAGCAACAAGAAAGTAGCTAGTCATGTGTGACAAAAAAGGAGAAAGCTGCCTTATTTCCTTTATGCTTTACGGGTAGCCAATGAGGGTGCTTCTGGTTTGCTTCCTTGTTCTTCATTTGGCTAACTTAAAAGGCTCATGATTGTGTATAAACATCCTTTAACTATCCAATGATGTTGCTTGCACTTGATTGGAAGGCAAAAAGGACAACAACCACCAAATGGACCAATCAGCTTTAACCCGACAGTTTGGAAGTAGTTTTGGGATGCCATATTTCTTAGCCAAAAGCGAGCATGATTTGGATTTCCTTGAATGGAAGGAGACCTTAGGATGTATGCTAACTCCTTTAAGTGGAAATTCAGGTTTATACCTTAGTTTATGCCCAAAAACCCCAACTGAATCAAACCGGTCAGAACTGGGCTCCAACTAGCACAATTTACAAAAAGGACTTGCTTCTTCAATTTGCACTTGACTTAACTTGATTTTCTTGACTGAACCCGATAATTAACATCTTAGGGAATGAAGATATACAAAGATTCAGAACTTAAATCTCATGGAGGCCTAAGTAATCTAGAACACAAAACCGGGCTTCAAATCTGATTTGTACTTGTGTGTGCCTGTTTGGTCTTCTTGCAAGATGTGGGTGATTCATTGGAGCTTGGACGCTGAATTGAGACTTACTGGACTTTGTTTGAGAATCCTCATTGGACTAGCTAGAGGGCACTCCATCAACATGTATGCTCCTTTTGGGTCGTAACAATCAGATTTGACATATATGAAAGTTTACATTATTCTCCTTTACTTTTAAACTCTCTCTTACTTATCTTCAATTTGGCTACTCAAAGTGCTGATCAAGTGAGTCTTAATCTTGCTTGGAGTGGTGTGTCTTATCCCTAAGTGTGATTAGGAGGCTTAATATGCTAAGAGGTGGTGTGTCTTATCCTTTTACATGCTAGCTTATAACTTTATCTTACTCTCAATCGTGCTAGTTTAAGCTAGTTTCGATTTCTCCTCTTCTCTTTGCCTTTTCTTGCTTTGCTTTGATCTTTGGTGTTTGAATCTCTCACTCCCTTACCTTGCCACATCATATTTGGCATCAAAGCTCTTGGATACCCTCCTTGGCCAAAGCTTAAAACCCAAACACAGCCATTAAGCCCACACACAAACCACCCCATAAACCTAGTTGCACTCTACTTTCAACATGATTGGAAGTATGAGTTTGGAAGAGTGATTTGAGGCACTTATGAGGAATTATTAAGAGGTTAGAAGCCAAAACAAGTATTTACAGACGCCAAAACAAGCACTCCATCTTACAACACATCCGAATCCAATCAAGACGATAAGGAGGAAGAAAGCAACCTATTTGCTTCTTCTAGTGAAGAACGACATGAGAGGCCAACGGGAACCCATAGGACCCCAACTCACTCGTCGGATTTCAAGGACAAGATCCCAGAGTTTGAAGACCATTTCAACCCAGAGGAGTTCCAAGAATTACTCCAAACTATTGAAAGGGTCTGCAAGTGCAAGCATACACAAGGAGAAGAAGGTGAAGCTTGTGGCACTTAAGCTAAGAAAATATGCCTCCTTATGGTGTGAGAACTTGATCAAAAAGAGACGTAAGGGAGGTAAGCCAAGCACTGAAAGTTGGGAGAAGATGAGATCAAAGCTTAAAACTAATTACCTCCCTTTTTCTTGTCTGTAAGATAACTACTCTAAACTCCACAACCTACAACAAGGGAGATTGAGTGTTAAGGAGCACACAAGGGAGTTTGAGAAGGTCTTGACCAAGTGTGACATACAAGAAAGCGAGGACCAAACCACTGATGAGATACTTGGGTGGTCTTGGTCCAAGGCATACTTATATGGTAGAACTCCAACAATATTCAACTTTTGATGATGTTTGTGTGCTTGCTCACCATGTGGAGCAACAAAAGAAGTCTAAGCCTTAAAAGAAAGACTAACCCAAGCTTCCCTTACCCAAGAGCTCACCCTTTAACAAGGGGAGTTTTCAGCCCCCTCCTAAACCCATAACCTCTTGTTTCAACATCCCCTCAAAGAACCCAACCCCACAAAATAAGCCCCCATTCAGCTTAAAATCAAATAGAAGGTGGTACAAGTTTTAAGGCTTAGGTCACATTGCCTCAGAGTGCCCAAATTGAAGGGTGATCACCTTAGTCGAATGTAAAGAAACCCAAGTGGAGTAGGAATAAGAGAAAGACTTATACCTCATGGAAGGCATGGAGGAAGCGATCAAAGAAGCAGATGAAGGGGACTTGCTTGTCCTTAGAAGAGCTTTGAGTGGTCTCAAAGGAAGTCAAGATGAGCAAAGGGAGGACATCTTCTACTTAAGATGTATGGTTAAGGGGAAAGTGTGCTCTCTTATCATCGATAGTGGGAGATATACCAACATTGCCTCCTCCTGGTGGAGAAACTCCAACTCTAAGCCATGGATTATCCTCAACCTTGCACCATACAATAGGTAAACCAAGGTAAAGGCCTCCAATTTAACTCTAGGTGTCTTATTTCCCTAAGTATAGGCAAGAACTATCACGAGGAACTTTGGTGTGATGTCATACCTATGGATGCTTACGATATCTTGTTAAGGAGACCTTGGTTATTTGATAGGAGGGTCATGCATGATAGTTTCTCGAACACTTACACCTTTACCAAAGATCACAAGAAAATCACCATAGCCCACTTTCCCCCTTTCAACTCACAAGATCAAAGCGAGAAAAGAACCATGTCCAAACCGAGATGTTACTTACTGTTGGAGAACCTTTTCTTAAGGCCTCATAACATCAGTTTACAACCTTGAGGGAATGGCTACTCCTCACCCTTGGAGAAATCGAAACCCTTCTCTCTCAAACTCACCCTCTAGCCACCTCCTTACTTGAACAATTTTCCCATGTGTTCCCAAAAGACATACCCCACGACCCACCCCCCAAAAGAACCATCCAACACCACATTGATCTCCTCCCCGGTGCTATACTCCCAAACAAACTGACTTATGGAATGAACCCAAAATAAACCATGGAAATCCAAAGGCAAGTTGAGGAGTTGATAACTTAGGGTCTTGTGAGGGAAAGTCTTAGTCCATGCGCTGCACTTGCCCTCCTAGTCCCTAAAAGGAATGGTTCAATGACAATGTCTGTGCATGGCCTTGCCATAAACAAGATCACGATTAAGTATAGGCATCCCATGCCCAGATTGGAGCATATGTTGGATGACTTCATGTCTCAAGGGTCTTTTCTAAGGTGGACTTAAGGAGTGGTTACTGCCAAATTCAAATTACGGAACGGGATGAGTGCAAAACTGCATTTAAGAGCAAACAGGGGTTGTATGAGTGATTAATCATGCCATTTGGACTTTCAAATGCCCCTAGAACTTTTATGAGATTAATGAACCAAGTGTTTACACCATTTATTGATCACTTTCTTCTGGTTTACTTTGATGACATCTTGGTTTATAGTCAAAGTGAAGAAGAGCATGTAATGCATCTAACTCAAGTTATAAAGGTTCTTAAAAAGGAAAAGCTTTATGGTAACTTAAAGAAGTGCTCCTTTTTCACTCAAGAAGTCACATTCTGGGGCTATATTGTCACAGCCAAAGGAATCAAGGCAGATGAGAGCAAGGTTGAGGCCATTTGATCTTGACCTACTCCTTCAAGCATTCATGATGTGCGATGTTTCCATGGACTAGCCACCTTCTGTAATCGGCTCATTAGAGACTTTAGCACAATCACGACCCCCATGACCGAGGTTCTCAATTATACATCATTCAAGTGGAGCCCTCAGGCGCAATAGGCCTTTGAGGAAATCAAGAAGAACCTCACTCGAGCCCCGATACTTGGCCTTTGACAAGATGTCTGAAGTGGAGTGTAATGCATTCGGAGTTGGGATTGGTGGAGTTCTCACTCATGAAGGCCGCCCTATTGCCTACTTTAGTGAGAAATTATGTGACTCTAAGAGAAGTACTCCACCTACGACAAAGAATTCTATCCCATCATTCGGTCACTTGAGCATTGGTGTCACTATTTGGTGACAAATGAGGGCATTCTCCACTCCGACCATGAGGCTATTAAGAACATTCGAGGACAGCACAAGCTTAACACTCACCATGCTAAGTGGGTAGAGTACTTACAAACATTCCACTTCGCTATCAAGCATAAATCCGGGAAGCTTAACAAAGGCACTGATGCTCTTTCAAGAAGATATCTCCTATTGTTCCAACTAGATGCTTGTGTCCTTGGATTTGAGCATTTGAAGCTACTTTATAGGGAGGACAAGATTTTGGGGAGTTGTTCAAGGAGTGTCAACGGTATCCAAAGAGAGAGTTTCTTGTCCAAGAAGGCTATCTATTAAAAGGCATACGGCTTTGTGTTCCCCAATACGTTACAAGCGAGCTCTTAGTCTGAGAGGTGTATGGTGGTTCCCTAATCGGACATTTTGGTGAAAGGAAATCCTTTTCCATGCTTAAGGATCATTACTTTTGGCCTTGCATGGACAAGTATGATTCAGATGTGATCAAGGGATGTGCAATATATCAAATGGCCAAGAGTCACACACCCCCTCAAGGTCTCTACACCCGATTGCCAATACCAAGCTTACCATAGAAGGATGTTAGCATGGATTTCATACTTGGGCTACCACAGACTCAAAGGAATAAGGACTCCATCCTTGTAGTAGTTAATTGCTTTTGAAAGATGGTGCACTATATCCCATGCAAGAAGACTAATGATGCCTACCCATATAGTCGATTTGTACTTCAAAGAGGTGGTTAAGTTCCATGGTATTCAAAGGTCTATAGTGTTAGATGGAGACACTAAGTTCTTAAGTCATTTTTGGGTGACTTTGTGGAGGTAATTGGGTACTAAGCTCAATTATAGTACCACTTTCCACCAATAAGTGGATGGGCAAACCGAAGTCACCATTAGGACCTTGGAAGTGGTTTTGAGGACTTTGATCAAGTCCAATCACAAGTCATGGGATCAACTCATAGCTCATGCAGAGTTTTCCTACAACGAAACCCCTAGCAAGACCAAAGGAATGTCGCCTTTTAAGGTGGTTTATGCAGTTGATCCACTTTCCCCTCTTGATCTCACTCCATGACCCACGGATTCCAAGCCTAATGTGGAAGCAACCAAGAGAGTCCAAGAGATCCAAGAGCTTTACAAGAAGATGAAGGGCAAGATTGAGCAATCAAATACCTCTTATCAAGCCCACGCTAATAAGCATAGGAAGCAAGTTATCTTCAATCCCGGTGATCTAGTTTGGGTGCATTTGAGGAAAGAACCTTTCCCCTCCAAATGCAAATCAAAGCTAATGCTTAGGGTCGAGGGTCCTTATGAAGTCTTGGAGAGGATCAACAACAATGCATAAAAGATAAATTTGCCTAGAAAGTATGGAGTATCTGCCACCTTCAATGTGGCTGATTTGACATCATGTTTGCAAAATGATGCCTTGGAGAATTTCAGGGAAAATTCTTCTCAACTAGGGGAGGATGATGGGGATAAAGACACTAATGATCAAGTCAACGTCCCTACTGTCCAACCAATGTCAAGGGAGGGGGTCCAAAGCACAAGGAATTGCTCACCTTATCAAAGATATATTAGCGGCCCAAACTGTCCTAGCGTCTTTACAACATCTCGATTTTATAAGCTTGATTACTCAAGCTTAAATTGGGTTTAAGAAGCTTCAAATCCACTTTTTAGAACCGTTTTCAGGGAACAAAAAGAATTCTAGGTTAAGCCATTGGGCAGTAAGTCAAATGGAGTACCTTTCAGAAAGGTGCAGAATCTAGTTCAGTTTGGACCACTAGGACGTTTTGGCCTGTACGTTCTAAATGGTTACTCCAAATCCATTCCAACTTAAGCCACTTAAAAGTAGCGTTCCCAGGATTTCTAAAAGCACCTGTTAAAGCTTAATTGGGTAAGAATTCCAGAAGTTATAGCTATTTGATTTAGGAAGTTGTGCATTGAAAGTGACAGGTAGCCTGTCACTTTCATCTTTTATACTTTGCTTACATTTTGGTTCTTTTCTCCCATTCGCTGTCCCTTTTGAATTCGAATGCTGAATGTAATAGCCCTAAGGCCTTTTTCCTTCTATGTGTATGCTCCTTTAGGGTTGTAACATTTAGATTTCACATATATGATAGTTGAGATTATTCTCCTTCACTTTTAGACTCTATCATGCTTATCTTTCGTTTGGCTAATCAAAGTAGTGATCAAGTAAGTCTTAATCTTGCTCAGGGTTGTGTGTCTTATCCTTAAGTGTGATTAGGAGCCCTAGTACACTAAGAGGTGGTGTGTCTTATCCTTTTTCATGTTAGCTTATCCCGTCCTTTATCTTGCTCTTAACCGTGCTAGTTTAAGCTAGTTTCGGTTTCTCTTCTTCTCTTTGCCTTTTCCTATTTTACTTTGATCGTTGGTGTTTGAATCTCTCCCTCGCTTACTTTGGCACATCAGCATTGCTATCCACACACATTCTCATGCTCCCATCCTTCTTAGGAACTAAAAGGGTTGGAACAGCACAAGGGCTATGTGACTCCCTAGCCAACCCTTTGTTGATCAGCTCTTCTACTTGCCTTTATATGTCCATAGTCTACTTGGGGTTCATCTATAGGCTAGCTTGTTTGGGACTTTGCCCCTGGATTGAGGTCAATGTCATATTGGATGGATCTTTTAGGGCGTAGGCTAAAGGGTATCTCATTAGGAAAGACATGACTGAATTGCTCAAGTAATGACAATAGCAAAACGCTGGCTTGGGGGTGATTGTTCTGGTTCCTCAAGGGCAGTGAGGATCCATTCCTTAAAGGCCTTAAACACCTGATAATAGGCCTTAAGTAATGCTTCTCCACAAGTGAGAAACAGATGAACTTGTTAGGGGTTCTTTTATGTCTTTAATTTGTGGATCTGGGAAGGGCTTAAAGGGGCAAGGGTAATCTTTTTTCCATCTTTAGAAAAGGAGTAGGTATTAAGGTAACCATCATGCTTTACCTTCCTATCAAACAATTAGGGCCTAGTAAGTAGAATGTGACATGCATCCATTGGGATTACATCACATTAAAGCTCATCTTGGTAGTTCTGGCAAATGCGGAAAGAAATCAGGTACCATGAGTTAACTTGCAGCCCTTTACCTTGATTGAGCCACTGAATGTTGTATGGATGGTAGTGAACAGAAGCATGGAGATTGAGTTTCTCCACCATGCATAGAGAAACAACATTGGCACAACTACCTCCATCAATAATCTATGAGAATCCTTTACCTTGGACATTACACCTAAAGTGAAAGATGTTCTCTCGTTGTTCTTCCATGGTTTTAAGGCCACTTAATGCTCTCCTAACATCTCTCCTTCATCAGCTTCCTCAACAGCTGCCTGAGAATCTTCCTCCTATTCCTTCATTAAGTGAACCCTCTTTTCTTCCTCAATCTCCTCCTCCTTAACTGTCTCCCTCTCAGCCAAGGCGATTACCGTTATGTTTGGGCAATCAAAGGCAATGTAACCAAGACCTTGACATTTAAAACAAGTCCTAGTGCTCATGGGGTTGGGATTAGGATGCTTTTGTGGGGGTAGGCTTTTTGGTGGAGCTTGGGTTTTTTGTGGGGTGGAAGGAGGGAATGTTGTGGGCTTAGGTGGAGGGTAAGAACACCCCTTGTTAAAAGGTAGGTTCCGAGGTGGGGCTTGTGCAGTTCTCTTTTGTGGGTTCTAGTTTTCTTTTGTTGCTCAATCTTATGAGCAAGGACTCACTTCATGGAAACTAGTATACTACTGCAATTCTCAAACTCCCTAGTATATTCCTCCTAAGTATCTGACACTGGTCTGATCTTCTATCTCTTGTAAGTCACATTTGATGATCAATTTCTCAAACTCCCTAGTATATTCCTCTACACTCGTAGCTCCTTGAGCCAATTGGTGCAAAAGGGAGTAGTTATCTTGAAGGTAAGAAAGGGGCAGAAATCGAGACCTAAGCTTGGCTTTCATTTTTTTTCCCAAGTCCTGTTTTTGTCCTTTCTTAACTTAACCCTTTTGGCATATAGATCAGTCCACCAGGGAAAGGCATACTTTCTAAGCTTTAAAGCAATAAGTTTTACCTTTCTCTCTTCTGGGATGTCCTTTAAATCAAAGACTATCTTAACAGTTTGCATCCATTCCAAGAATTCATCTAGCCTAGCTTCCCTTCAAATTCTGGAATGTCAATTTTAAAGTCATTAAAGTTGGGCAGGGGTCTTCTTTCCCTCCTCCTTGGTCTTCTTTGAGGCTCCTCTTCAGTTGAAGAAACCAATTGAGGGTCCATCCTTTCAGCTTTTTCATCTTGGTTAGAACCGAGTAACTTAGATGAGCTCACTGGGTTTCTTCTCTTTTGCCTCATTGATTCAGTAAGTTGGTGTCTCAAGTAGGCATTCTGGTTCTTGAATTCCTCATTTTTAGATTTTATGGCTTTAAAATTCTTCATCAGAACCTTAAACTTATCTTCCAAAGTCATGCTTGAACTCATGCTTGTAAACTGAATCAAACTGGTAATGTGTTTTGGAATGTGTTTGGGCAGAAAGAAAACGTGGCTTGAATAGAGGGTTAGAGCCAAGATGAAACTTGCTCTAATACAAATATGATGTATTCCCTCACCAACTAATCCACATTCATGGTTGGAATGCAAATAAGCTCAAAGGGAAAGAAAATAAAAAGATCGGATTCAAAGGAACTTGAGTAGTGTGAGTTGAAATAGGATAGAATCTAAGCTAGTTTTTGGATACAGAATCAACACCTACAACCAGTTTACTACCCTTAATCCGCTCCAGGATGCAGAAACACCACCTAAAGGAAGATTAAGACTCCTTAGAACACCTCTTTACTTGGCCTAAGTAAAGTTAAGCTAGATGAGAGTTTTAGAGAGAACGAGGTTAGGGGCTTAGCTCGACTGAAATGGCTTTCTTCATGTCATATTTTTGCAAGTACAAATAGCCAACCATATAAGTAAGGGCCTCCCAAGCTACCTAGTTGCTTAGTGGTTTCCTTAGTCATTAGGAAACCTCTAAACTAGCTTAAAACAAACTAGATTACAAAGTATGCTTTGTCTGGCTTAAGTACATTCTCTGTATCTACTTAAATACATGTGATTAATGCTAAACACAAGCTTGAACATGATCACTACGTCTATTGTAATCCACTTGCACATGGGAGAGAGTAAATGGCTGTTGAAGTCACTTAGATTGCAGCTGGACAATCAAAAGTAAGGATGATCTTTATCTCTCTTCCTAGTGGTCAATTAGCCTTCCAAAGCTGCAAACTAGCATTTTGAAAATGATCCCATGTGACCTATTTCTTCTAGATTTAACCAAGAACTCTTCTCAAGTACTCAAAGCTTACATAAAAGGGTTCCCAAAAGGCGCATTTGCAGCTTCCTACACCTAGTTTATGCTTGAGTAATCAAGCTTACGAAAATCGGGTATGCTTGTGACTATTTTTGCATCTTAGCAAAATGTGGATGGTTTCTTTATCTTTTGGCCAGCAAACTTAGATTACCTTGACTGATTTGATCCTTTAAATTAAGAGGGATGGATGGATCTCCATCACAGATTGAGGACGTAGCCAAATTTACGAACTTACTTTTAACTCAAGCTCTGTTTCATTTTGGGTAATAATTACACTTGTGAAAAGCTCCCAACAAGAAGGAAAAAGTGATCGAAAAGGAGTGGAAAGAATAAATGGAGTTGCTACAAATTAAGAATTTGGTTAAACATAAGAACTAACTCTAACCCTTTTCTGTTTTCATTTGGAGATCCAATTATACCTATGAAGAGATGCAAACCATGAGGAAGTGAATACCCAAAAAAGAATGCAAAAAGAATGAATGGTGTCTCCACAATTAAAAATTCTTACCAAACTAGGAGCTAACTTGCGCTCTAGTGTTCTTTCATTTTGGGCTCCAATTACACCAACAAAGAACTCCCACAAAGAGAAAACAGTTGCCCTAAATGAGTGCAAAGGAATGAAAGTTGTGGTTACAAGTCAAGGACCTCGCCTAACTCACGAACTTACTTTAACTATAGTTTCCTTTTCATCTGGAGCCCCACTTCCACATGCAAAGATGGTGTATTCAAGCCTTACCAACAATTCAAGACACATACACACAAAGGGGAACCAAAACACAAACTGATAAGAAAGTTACTCACGGACAGATGGTAAACAAACCAAACTAGAAAGGATAAGCAAGAGAGTTTTTAAGGGATAATCCGAGGAGCCACCCTTAGACACACTTAGGAAATCTCTTTAGATCAATTAGATTACATAAATTAATCACATTTCTATTTGAGATAAAGAGACCTTGAGCCCCACTTGAGTTGCCAAGCTCAAGATACAATACCATGATTTCAATATATAGAGCTTTCAAACTCAAATTTTATTCATACCACTCTAATTTTCCAAATATTTATATCTGGGATTTAAGGGAGTTAACTTAGCCATTCAAACCTCCAAAGTCAGCTTAGGGGACCGAAAGTACACTTAGGGAAGAGGGGTTGTCGATTTGGTCACCTTAGGTAGACAAACACATCAAGTCTAGCATGGGCCACCTCATTAGGACCAATGATGCCTTTAAATGAGGTGTTAAGCCTACAAGGCAGCCTAATACATCATTAAAAGTCAAAATCAGCCAGTAGTACAAGTGGGAACTCAAGAAACAAGGCCCTTGTACCTGCTAGCACCTAACTGGGTAAAAGGATGTTTTCCTCGTCCCTTTGGTTGTGTAAATTGATACATTGTTATGTCCTCCTTCATTCTCTAAAGTATCCAAAATGTTTGACTTCCTTAAGTTAACTTAATTTTCCTTTGTTCTGCCCTACACGGGATTGCCGCCAAAATTGTGCAGTCTGAAAGATCTTGCTGGTTGCCTAACCAAACACTGTCCAAAAGCCTAGCAACTTGCTTTATTTAAAAGCTAACTTCTAAAAATCACAGGAAGTAATTGGTTTAGCCAATTATCCCCTCAGTAGCTAGTCCGAAAAGGTAGACGAAATTGGGGCTAATTTTCGGTCAAACAGGGCAGGCTACTGTTGGACTGGTTTAGGGTGTCTCTAAACAGGGTGTGCACTTTCTTTACCTCCTTGGTGTTGATGGGCTTTTGCTGGCTTGAGGGATGGAGGTCAGAAGGTTTAATAGGATGGTCCCCATCACACTCCCCGGTTTGATTGGAGTTTGACCTCAAACTTGGAAACTCTTTATTCTCCTCATAGTAGGGACTGAGGTCAGCCACATTGAAGATGATAGAGACTCCATACTCACTAGGAAGGTCCACTTTATATACATTTGGACCAATATTTTCAAGGATTTTGAATGGACCATCCAACCTTGGCATATGCTTGGACTTGTGTTTGCGAGGGAGTCTCTCCTTCCTCAGGTGAATCCATACCAAATCACCAGGCTGAAAATGAACTTCCTTATTATGCTTGTTGGCTTGATGTTGAGCTTGATCATTGGACCTCTCAATCCTCTCCCTATTCTTGGCATGAAGATCTTGAATTTCTTGTTCCCTCTTTTCAGCCTCCCAACTAAATTTAGTTGGATTAGGGATGGAAACAAGGTACAATAGTATCCTTGGATTGCAACCATACACCAATTGGAAGGGAGAAAGGCTTGTGGTCTTGCTAGGTGCTCGATTATTTGCAAATTCGATAAGGCAAAGCAACTCATCACACCCCTTGATGCTCTTTTTGACTAAAACCCGAAGTAAGGTACCAAAGTGAGGTTAGTTACTTTGGTTTGGCCATCCGTTTGTGGGTGGCAAGTTATACCAAACTTAAACTGAGTGCCTAGCTTCCTCCACAAAGTGAGCCAAAAGTGACTCAAGAACATGGTATCGTGATCCGAGACCATGCTTCTTGGTATGCCATAAAGTCGCACTATCTCTTTCAAAATAGAGATTAGCAATATGGAATGCCTCATTTGTGGTGGGGCATGCCACAAAGTGAGCCATCTTCAAAAATCTATCCACCACTACCATAATGGAAGCCTTTTGCCTTTGTGTCCTTAGAAAACCGATGATAAAATCCAAGCTTACATCCTCCTAATGGCCTTGAGGAATCGGAAGTGGTGCGTAAAGGCCATGAGGCCAAAGGTGACTCTTGGCTATTTGGTATGTGAAGCATCTTTTGACGTAGT
>JACYFF010031955.1:64874607-64910105 GCA_017589665.1 Selenicereus undatus
TATCACTTTCCTTTTTCTTTAAGTTATTTTTCCATCCCCCTCAAAATACTTCAACATCAGCCAATAGTAGTGCTCATTAAGTATTGAGCACGCCTTCTCCATAAGAAAATGACCGGCCAAGGCCCTATGAAGCTCTTGACTCAAGAGTTCCCGAAAGCACTCTTAGGTATGCATAACTGGTTGCCTTTGAAAAGAAACCCATTCTTGACATGAAACAATCGATGGGCATGCTTGGAATACTTGTCATAAAGTTCATTGAAATATTTATCTTGGACACGCATCCCTTCAGCACACTAAAAACCAAGGACTTTAGACTCCAAGGTGGAGAGGGGGAGATACCTTCTTGATAATGCATCCGCACCCTTGTTCGTCTTGCCGAATTTGTGGTGGATCGTGAAATGAAAGGATTGTAAGTACTCAACCCACTTTGCATGACTTTGATTGAGCTTATGTTGTCCTTAAATGAACTTGAATACCTCATGATCCGAATAAGGAATGAATTCTTCTCCCACCAATTAATGTCGCCAATGCTCTAATGCTCTTCCAATTGCACAAAACTCCTTGTCATAAGTGGAATACTTTCCCTTTGCATCATTGAGCTTTTCAGTAAGGAAGGCTAGGGGCCCCTTTTCTTGAGATAGGACAACCCCTATCCCCACACCGGAGGCATCACATTCCACTTTAAAGACTTTAGAGAAGCTTGGAAAGGCTAGAATAGGTGCACTAGTGAGCTTGAGCTTGAGCTTGATTACCTGGGAGGCCTTTTGAGCTTGCTCAATCTATTCAAATCGTTTGGCCTTGAGAACTTCAGTCATGGGAGCAACAATGGTGCAAAAATTCTTGACAAACCTCCTACAGAAAGAGGCTGGACCATGAAAACTTCAAACTTGTTTGATAGACGTGGGAGTAGGCCATTCACAAATGGCCTTGACTTCGCTCTCATACATATGAATGCCTTGAGCCGAAACCATATAGCCCAAGAAGATGACTAGTGAGGAGAAAAAGTGACATTTCTCTGAGGTCCGATAAAGCTTCTCTTGAGCTAGAATATTTAAGACATGGTTCAAGTGCTTGACATGCTCTTCTTCACTACGACTATACACCAATATGTCATCGAAGTATACCACAACACAATTGCCGATAAGCAGCTTAAGGGCATGGTTCATAAGCCTCATGAAAGTGCTTGGTGCATTTGTTAAACCAAAGGGCATAACAAGCCACTCATAAAGTCCTCCTTTGGTCTTGAAATCCATTTTCCAATCATCTCCCTCATATATCCAAATTTGAGAATAGCCACTTCTAAGATCAATCATAGAAAAGATAATGGCTCCATGTAGCTCATCGAGAAGATCCTCCAATCTTGGGATGGGATAGTGGTATTTGATAGTAATCTTGTTTGTTGCCCTGCTATCCTTACACATCTTTATAGTACCATCCTTCTTATAAACAAGCAAGGCCGAAATGGTGCAAGGGCTAAGGCTCTCACGGATCAAGCCCTTAGCTAGAAGCTCATCTACTTACAGTTGCACTTCTTGAGTTTCTTGAGGGCTCATTCAGTAGGCCGACATGTTTAGGAGTGTGGCACCGAGAATGAGGTCAATTTTGTGTTGTATGGATCTTTTGGGAGGTGGATCGTGAGGTACTTCACTTGGAGAGACATGTTCAAAGGCATTTAAGATGGGAACAAGCAAAGGATGGGAAGAATCCTTAGCTTCAGCCGATTCTTGGCTAAGTAACATCGAATGTTTGTAAGCATCTAAATCATGGCGTTCAGAATGGAGTAAGGTAGTAAGAAAGACATCCATGCTAGGAGTGTCTTGGGATTTCCCTTGAGTAGTGGGTCTGAGAGAGGTAAGGGTGATTTTCTTGTGATCTTTTCTGAAGGTTTATGTGTTTAGGTGGCCATCATGCATAACTCTTCTATCAAAGAGCCAAGGACATCCCAAAAGGACGTGATAAGCATCCATGGGCACAATGTCACACAAAATCTCATCCATATAGTTCTTCCCAATGGATAAAGTAAGTAAATACCGAGAAGAGATTTACAAGCCTTTACCTTAATTGAGCCATTGAATGGTGTAAGGGCTTGGATAAGATGAGATCGCAAGCTTGAGTTTCTCCACTATAGTCTTTGAGGTCACATTAGCACAACTTCCCCCACCAATCATGAGAGAACACACCTTCCCACTCACAGTGCACCGAGTGTGAAAGATGTTTTCTCTTTGCTCCAAGTCATTTTGGGAAGCCAAACCACTTAATGCTCGCCTAATCACAAGCATTTCCCCTTCATCCGGGATTTCCTTAACTTCTTCAAGGGCTTAATTCAAGAGAAGCTCCTTCTCCCCTTCCTTATCTTCCTCATCTAACTCCTCATAAGAAGCTTGGTACTCGGTGAAAGTCACTACTCTCGTTTTTGGGCACTCGGACGCAAAATGGCCAAGGCCTTGACAATGAAAGCATCGTTTCTTATCTAAGGGCTTAGGGGGCTGTGTTTGAGGGAGTTTAAGGGGTAGTAGGTCGAGGGGGTTTTGGGTTGGTGTTTAGGGTGTCCTTTTGGGCAGAATATGGAGGCCTTTGGAATGACAAAAGGTCAAGGGTTAGGCTTAGGGGACACTCCTTTGCCTTTGAGCTTCTTTTGTGACTCCACTTTGTTAGCTAGAATGCTTAGCTCATCTAGAGAAGTATACGGGTGATGGAGTCCCCACCACCATAGACAAGAAAGAAGGTCCAACAAGTCTTACAAGGTCCAATATAAGCTCCAAAGTTCAAGCATTGACTCACATTGTTGAAGAGAGTCAAGGATGGGCACACGGGTTAAAGAACCAGAATTTACCCACTTTTGTTCACCTCATAACTTAAGCTACATTGTGCCTTAAGTCTTGAATTTTTGCATTTTTGGAATCCTCATGATGTCTACTCTCAGGTCTAAGCATTAGTTTTCAATCATACACACAAGAGGATGGGAGATCAGGGTCGTTTGTCAAATCGGTCAGATTGGGATCCATTATGCACAGTTTAATGTTTAAGCCAAATTACCCTCCTTAAATAGGCTATAACCTTGACTTCTTTCAAGGGTGTTTATACACATCCCAAAGTACCCCCCATGGCCTGAAAACCAAATCATACTCACTTTTGATAAGCTTAAACTTGGTTCTAAAACCGGCTAGAACCGTGCTTAAACCCGGTTAACTAGAACCCAGTTCTTTTCTTGCTTCAGCTGTGCTCTACCACTTGCAAAGCTGATTGGCACACTTTCCTATACTTGGCACATGTACCTAGACCACCAATGATGGGCTCCAACTTTGGTAAGGGCAACCAATAAGGAGCAAGCTGCAAACTTTACGTCTCTTGCATGTTATTGGCTAGACAAAAAGCAAGTACCACTTTTGGATTGTCCAATGAGAATTCAGCAAGCATTCTGGTTGTTTTAAGCTTAATTATGAGTAGATTAATGTATAATAAGCATTAGTATTACTTTACTTTATGCTTTGGATGTATTTACATTAGTTCAAGCAAGCTTTGTAATCAATTAGCTCAAACCGGTTGTGTTAGTTGCTTAATACCTTTCCTACCTAGCAAGAAAAGCTACAGGTGTGTGCGTGTGTGTGTGCTTGCTAGCTTAGCCATTTTGCTGGTTACATAAGAGAACCACCTAGCCATAGCCAGTAACATAACCTTTCTTTGAATGAAAATCAGTTTGAGAGCTTTTAGCTTTCTTCCATAAAATAGTTCACTTGCTTATCCTTAATTTGGTCGATTAAGGTGGTCATCAACTAAGTCCTAACCTTTGTTAAGTGGTGTTTCTGTATCTTAACTAAAGATTAGGGACCCTAAACTTATGTTTGGTGGTGATTCTATATCCAAGCATTAAGTTTAGAACTATCCAATTCTTGTTTCATGCACACAGTTTCAAAGAGAAGCAAAGTGAGTTTACTAGCTTTAACTTTGAGTTAATAATTCATAACTTTGAATCTCTTTCACTGTCATCCATTCACACGCCTTTCCTACATCCATTCCTATGCTTAACCTAAGCTAAGACTACCCCCGTTTGGTCTAGCTTCCATCACAAACACAAAGCCAATCTCAACCGTGCAAATTGGCTAAACTTGGCTTCACCAACAAGCAAAGTGCCACGGCCACCCCATGCCCATAAGCACAATCGTGCCTCCCCTAGAACGTTTGATATCTCTTCTTTTAAGTCGTGTTTTTGATGTGTGTTGGCTTGGGTTCTTGCTTCCCTTGAGACATACATCATATTTGGTATCAGAGCAAAGGTTTCACCTTGGCCTAGCATACCCTTCCACTTCAACAAATCATTCATTCATTCCCTTCTACAAAAATTCAGTTTTCCCCTTTGTTCAAGCAACCTTATTAAGGCATGACCTCAACAAGCATGTCTTTGGAAGAAAGGTTTGAAGCTTTGATGAAGCAGAACGAGTTCTTAGCTAGAAAAATCTAAGAAGACTCACAAAGAAACTAAGAAGCTCAAGCACAAAATGACTACTTACGAAAGCAATTGGGTTCATTCATGAAGCAAAAGCAAAAGATGAATGAACAAAGTCTTCAATCTGAACCTAGAGAACGTGAGCGAGTCTATAGCCATGATGTTGATTCCTCAAGTGAAGATGAAATGCCTAGATTAGCTAGAAGAGAGCAACGGTTTTAGGCTAACACCAATGATTTTAGAGTCGAAGTTCCTGAATTTGAAGGTAAGCTTGATCATGAGGAGTTTATTGATTGGTTACATACTGTTGAAAGAGTCTTTGAGTATAAAGATATATCTGATGATAAGAAGGTCAAGTTAGTGGCTTTAAGACTTACAAAAGATGCATCTTTATGGTGGACAAACTTGAATGCTAAGAGGCTTAGAGAAAGAAAAGCAAGAATCCAAACTTGGGAAAAGATGAAAACTAAGCTTAAGGCACGGTTTCTCCCACCTGCTTATGTCCAAGATTGTTATTCTCTATTTCATAATCTCACTCAAGGTAGCATGAATGTTGAAGAATACACACGTGAGTTTTAGAAATTGATGATTAAATGTGACATTCAATAGCATGAAGAACAAACCATAGTTAGATACTTGGGGGCTGTTGATGCTAGGTATCCTAATGTGGTGGAATTACAAGCCTATGCTTCATTTGATGATGTTTGTGTATTATCTCACAAAATAGAACAACAAAATAAGGCCAAACAACCCAAAAAACCTCAAAATACATGGCCTTTCATTCGGAACCAACCTTTTAACAAGGGGAGTTCCAATCCTACTCCTAAACCACAAAATCCATTTCCCTCTAACCCCCAAAGAACCCTAGCCCCACAAAAGGCTCCAGCACCCCCAATTCTACCTAACCCCAATCCAATGAGCACTAGAAGGTGTTTCAAATGTCAAGGGCTTGGTCACATTGCTTCGGACTGTCCAAACAGAAAGGTTATTGCCTTGGCCGAATGGGCAACCGATAGAGAAGACTTTGAGGAGGAGGAAAATGAGGTTGAAAGTGACCTAGAACTTGAAGAAACTTAAGATGAAGTTGTTGAAGAAGCTGATGAAGGTGAGCTCTTAGTTTTGAGAAGAGTTCTAAGCAACCAAAAGGGAGTTAAAGATGAACAAAGAGAGAACATATTTCATACTCAATATACCAACCAAGGGAAGATATGCTCTTTGATCATTGATGGAGGAAGTTGTGCTAATGTAGTTCCTCCAAGCATGATTGAAAAACTAGGGCTGTAAACAATGACTCATCCACATCTTTACAGCATCCTGTGGCTAAATCAAAGCAAGGAAATTCAAGTCCACTCCCATTGTTTAATCTCTTTTTCCATTGGAAGGAACTATCAAGATGAGTTATGGTGTGATGTTATTCCTATGGATGCATGTCATATGCTTTTAGGGAGACCATGCTTGTATGACCGTAGAGTTATGCATAATGGTTACCTAAACACTTATTCATTTACCAAAGATGGCAAGAAGATCACCTTAGCGCCTTTATCCCCATCCAAACACCATGAAATACTCCCGCAAAATAAGCCCCCACGAAATGAGTGCTTATTAACTATAAGTGAGTCTATTTTGAAGGCTTCTCAACATGAGTTTAAAGCCTTTAAAGAGTGGATACTAAGCATCCAAGAAGAACCAGAAAATTTGATGCCCACTCAGCCCATTGCAAGAACACTCATTGAAAAATTCTATCATTTGTTTCCTGAGGAGATCCCCACAGGTTTGCCTCCAAAGAGAGACATTCAACACCACATTGATCTCATTCCTAGTTCTATCCTACCAAACAAGCCAGCATATAGGATGAATCCAAAGGACACTATTGAAATTCAAAGACAAGTTGCAGAATTGCAGGATAAAGGATTGATTCGAGATGCTTTGAGTCCACATGTCGCTCCAGCTCTTTTGGTACAAAAGAAAGATGGTGGACTGAGAATATGTGTTGATAGCAGGGCCATTAACAAGATTACTATAAAGTACAGGTACCCTATACCAAGACTTGAAGATATGCTAAATGAGTTGTATGGCTCTAAAGTGTTTTCTAACATCGATCTTGAAAGTGG
Organism: Selenicereus undatus; assembly: GCA_017589665.1. NCBI lineage: Eukaryota > Viridiplantae > Streptophyta > Magnoliopsida > Caryophyllales > Cactaceae > Selenicereus > Selenicereus undatus. The sequence goes on from JACYFF010031955.1 coordinate 64,881,163, forward strand.
TTACTACCAAATCAGAATAAGAGGAGGTGACGAATGGAAGACGGCTTTCAAGACAAAAGGAGGACTCCATGAATGGTTGGTAATGCCTTTTGGTCTTTCTAATGCACCTAGTACTTTCATGAGGTTAATCAACCAAGTGTTTAGACCTTATATTGGAAAGTTTATGGTAGTCTACTTTGATGATATTCTGGTGTGTTCTAAGAATGAGCATGAACATCAACATCACCAAACTCAAGTTATGCTTGTCTTAGAGCGTGAGAAGTTATTTGGTAACCTTAAGAAGTACTTTCTTTAATCCTAAAGTTACATTTCTTGGTTATATTGTGACTGAAGATGGTATTAAGGTAGATGAAAGCAAGGTAGAAGCCATTCGGTGATTGGCCTATACCTAAGAGTATACATGATGTTTGAGCTTTCCATGGCTTAGCTTCTTTCTGCAGGAGATTTATTCGTGGTTTTAGCACTATTATGGCACCTATGACTGAAGTTATCAAAGTTACATCATTTGTATGGACACCAAAAGCACAATCTGCCTTTGAAGATATCAAACCAAAGCTTACTCAAGCACCGGTCCCATCCTTGCCATGCTTTAGTAAGATCTTTGAAGTTGAATGTGATGCCTCTTGTGTAGGTATTGGTGGAGTTCTTACTCGAGAAGGTAAACCTCTAGCCTTCTTTAGTGAGAAATTATGTGATTCAAGAAGAAAGTACTCCACTTATGATAAAGAGTTTTATGCTATTTTGAGATGCTTAGAGCATTGGAGTCATTATCTTATTCCTAGTGAGTTTATCTTACATTATGACCGTGAAGCATTGAAGTATATACAAGGGCAACATAAGTTACACTCAAGGCATGCCAAGTGGGTTGAGTTTATGCAATTATATCACTTCACTATCAAGCACAACTCAGGTAAACTCAATCAAGGTGCAGACGCTCTATCTCCAAGGTATCTCTTATTATTTCAGTTAGATGCTTGTGTGCTTAGTTTTGAGCATCTAAAGTTTTTATATGACAATGATGAAGATTTTGGGCCATTATATGCTCATTGTTCTAAACACCCCGAAGGAGATTTTCTTATCCAGGAAGGATTTCTTTTCAAGGGTAGTGGACTATGTATCCCAAAGGGTAGCGCAAGAGAACTTTTAATCAGGGAAGTTCATGGAGGGTCTTTATCTGGACATTATGTAGAGAACAAGACTGTTACCATGCTAAGGGAGCATTATTATTGGCCAGCTATGGAAAGAGATGTACAGGACATACTCCAGAGGTGTGGAACAAGCCAAATTGCTAAAAGTCACTCACTACCTCAAGGCCTATACACTCCATTGCGTATTCCCACTTCACCATCGGTTGATGAAAGTATGGACTTCATTCTTGGACTTCCTAAAACCCAAAGGAACAAGGATTCTATCTTTCCTGTGGTTCATCGGTTTTCTAAGATGTCTCATTTCATTCCATACAACAAGACTAATGATGCTACACATATTGTTGAATTGTACTTCGAAGAAGTATTAAGATTACATGGTATTCCTAGGTCCATTGTTTCTGATAGGGATACCAAGTTTTTGAGTCATTTTTGGATTACATTGTGGAAGAAGTTAGGTACTAAGCTGAAGTATAGTACTACTTGTCATCCACAAACTGAGGTTACTAATCGAACCCTAAGAACACTCCTAAGAGCTTTGATTAAACCTCATGCCAAGGCTTGGGATTTCCTTTTAACCCATGCAAAGTTTGCTTGCAATAGGACACCAAGCAAGGCTACTAGTCTTTCTCCATTCAAGGTGGTCTATGGAATTCATCCCCTTAGTCCAATTGGTCTCACACCACGGTCCTTTAATCAGAAGCCAAATACAGATGCACCAGTAAGCGTAGAACAAATCAAGAAGGTTCATGAGTTGGTAAGCAGCAAGATTGAGAAGACTAATGAAGCATATCAAGCTCAAGCCAACAAGCATAAGAAGAAAGTGGTTTTTTCAACCTGGAGACCTAGTATGGATTCACCTTAGGTAGCAAAGATTTCAATCCAAAAGGAAGAATAAGCTTATGCCACGAGCTGATGGTCCTTTTAAGGTACTTGAATGTATTAATGACAATGCTTACAAGGTTGATTTGCCAAGTGACTATGGAGTTTCAGCCACATTCTATGTAGCTGATTCGAAAGCTTACCAAGATGATGATTACCTTGCTGATTTGAGGATCAAATCTTCTCAACAAGGGGAGGATGATGGAGTCCCCCCCCACCATAGACATGGAAGATGGTCCAACAAGTCTTACAAGGTCCAATACAAGCTCCAAAGTTCAATCATTGACTCACATTATTGAAGAGAGCCAAGGGTATGTACAAGCGATAAACAACCAGAATTTACCAGGTTTTGTTCACCTCATAACTTAAGCTACATTGTGGCGTAAGTCTTGAATTTTTGCATTTTTCGAATCCTCATGATGTCTACTTTTAGGTCCAAGCATTAGTTTTTAATCATACCCACAAGAGGATGGGAGATCAAGGCCTTTTGTCAAACCGGTCAGATTAGGCTTTATTCTGCACGGTTTAATGTTTAAGCCAAATTACCCTACTTAAACATGCTATAACCTCGAGTTCATTGGGGGGGGGGGTTTATACACATCCTAAAGTTACCCCCCATGGCTTGAAAACCAAATCATACTCACTTTTGATATGCTTAAACATAGTTCTAAAACCGGCCAGAACTGTGCTTAAACCCGGTTTACTAGAACCCGGTTCTTTTCTTGCTTCAGTCATGCTCTACCACTTGCAAAGCTGATTCACACACTTTCCTAGACTCGGCACACATCCCTAGACCACCAATGATGGGGTGAAACCTTGGTAAGCGCAACCAATAAGGAGCAAGCTGCAAACTTTACGTCTCTTGCATGCTCTTGGCTAAACAAAAAGCTTCAGCAAGCATTCTGGTTGTTTTAAGCTTAATTACGAGCATATTAATGTATAATAAGCATTAGTATTACTTTACTTTATGCTTTCGATGTAGTTAGATTAGTTTAAGAAGGCTTTGTAATCAATTAGCTCAAACCGGTTGTATTAGTTGCTTAATACCTTTCCTAGCTAGTAAGGAAAGCTAGAGGTGTGTGCGTGTGTTTGTGCTTGCTAGCTTAGCCATTTTGCTGGTTACATAAGAGAACCACACGGCCATAGCTAGTAACATAACCTTTCTTCGAATGAAAATCAATTTGAGAGCTTTTAGCTTTCTTCCCTCAAATACTTCACTTGCTTATCCTTAATTTGGCCGATTAAGGTGGTGATCAAGTAAGTCCTAACCTTTGTTAAGTGGTGTTTCTACATCTTAACTAAAGATTAGGGACCCTAAACTTACGTTTGGTGGTGATTCTGTATCCAAGCATTGAGTTTGGAACTATCCAATTCTTGTTTCATGCACACGGTTCCAAAGAGAAGCAAAGTGAGTTTACTAGCTTTAACTTTGAGTTAGTAATTCATAACTTTGAATCTCTTTCACTTTCATCCATTCATAAGCCTCTCTTACATCCATTCCTTTGCTTAACCTAAGCTAAGACTACCCCCCTTTGGTCTAGCTTCCATCACAAACACAAAGCCAATCTCAACCGTGCAAATTGGCTAAACTTGGCTTCACCAACTAGCAAAGTGGCACGGCCACCCCATGCCCATAAGCACGATCGTGCCTCTCGTAGAACGTTTAATATCTCTTGTTTTAAGTCGTATTCTTGATGTGTGTTGGCTTGGGTTCTTCCTTCCCTTAAGACATACATCATATTTGGTATTAGAGCAAAGGTTTCACCTTAGCCTAGCATACCCTTCCACTTCAACAAATCATTCATTCATTCCCTTCTATAAAAATTCAGGTTTCCCCTTTGTTAAAGCAACCTTATTAAGGCATGACCTCAACAAGCATGTCTTTGGAAGAAAGGTTTGAAGCTTTGATGAAGCAAAACGAGTTCTTGGCTAGCAAAATCCGAGAAGACTCACAAAGAAACCAAGAAGCTTAAGCACAAAATGACTACTTATGAAAGCAACAGGGTTCATTGATGAAGCAAAAGCAAAAGATGAATGAAGAAACTATTCAATCTGAACCTAGAGAACGTGAGCAAGTCTATAGCCGTGATGTTGATTCCTCAAGTGAAGAACAAATGCCTAGATTAGTTAGAGGAGAGCAACGGTTTCAAGGTAACACCAATGATTTCAGAGTTGAAGTTCCTGAATTTGAAGGTAAGCGTGATCCTGAGGAGTTTATTGATTGGTTACATACTGTTGAAAGAGTCTTTGAGTATAAAGATATACCTAATGATAAGTAGGTCAAGTTAGTGGCTTTAAGACTCAGAAAGTATGCATGTTTATGGTGGACAAACTTGAATGCTAAGAGGCTTAGGGAAAGAAAAGTAAGAATCCAAACTTGGGAAAAAGATGAAAACTAAGCTTAAGGCACGGTTTCTCCCACCTACTTATGTCCAAGATTTTTATTCTCTGTTTCATAATCTCACTCAAGGTAGCATGAATGTTGAAGGATACACACATGAGTTTGAGAAATTGATGATTAAATGTGACGGTCAAGAGCCTGAAGAAAGAACCATAGTTAGATACTTGGGAGGTCTTGATGCTAGGTATTCTAATGTGGTGGAATTGCAAGCCTATGCTTCATTTGATGATGTTTGCGTATTAGCTCAAAAATTGAAACAACAAAAGAAGGCCAAACAGCCCCAAAAACCTCAAAATTCATGGCCTTTCATTCGGAACCAGGCTTTTAACAAGGGGAGTTCCAATCCTACTCCTAAACCACAAAATCCCTTTCCCTCTAATCCGCAAAGAACCCTAGCTCAACAAAGGGCTCCAGCACCCCCAATTCGACCTAACCCCAATCCAATGAGCACTAGAAGGTGTTTCAAATGTCAAGGGCTTGGTCACATTGCTTCGGACTGTCCAAACAGAAAGGTTATTACCTTTGCCGAATGGCCAACCGTGAGGGAAGACTTTAACAAGGGAGAAAATAAGGTTGAAAGTGAGCTCGAACTTAAAGAAACTCAAGATGAAGTTGTTGAAGAAGCTAATGAAGGTGAGCTATTAGTTTTGAGAAGAGCTCTAAGCAACCAAAAGGGAGTTAAAGATGAACAAAGAGAGAACATATTTCATACTCAATGTACCACCCAAGGGAAGATATGCTCTTTGATCATTGATGGAGGAAGTTGTGCTAATGTAGTTCCTCCCAGCATGATTGAAAAACTGGGGCTGCAAACAATGACTCATCTACATCCTTACAGCATCCAGTGGCTAAATCAAAGCAAGGGAATTCAGGTGAACTCTAATTATTTAATCTCTTTTTGTATTTGAAAGAACTATAAAGATGAGTTATGGTGTGATGTTATTCCTATGGATGCATGTTGTATGCTTTTAGGGAGACCATGGTTGTATGACTGTAGAGTTATGCATAATGGTTCCCTAAACACTTATTCATTTACCAAAGATGGCAAGAAGATCACCCTAGCCCCTTTATCCCCATCCAAACACCATGAAATACACCCACAAAATAAGCCCCCACGAAATGAGTGCTTATTAACCATGAGTGAGTCTATTTTGAAGGCTTCTCAACATGAGTTCAAAGCCTTTAAAGAGTGGATACTAAGCATCCAATAAGAACAAAAAAATTTGATGCCCACTCAGGCAATTGCAAGAACACTCATTGAAAAATTCTGTCATTTGTTTCCTAAGGAGATCCCCATGGGTTTGCCTCCAAAGAGAGATATTCAACACCACATTGATCTCACTCCTAGTTTCATCCTGCCAACCAAGCTAGCATATAGCATGAATCCAAAGGACACTAATGAAATTTAAAGACAAGTTGCAGAATTGCAGGATAATGGATTGATTCGAGATTCGTTGAGTCCATATGACGTTCCAGCTCTTTTGGTACCAAAAGAAAGATGGCGGACTGAGAATGTGTGTTGATAGGAGGGCCATTAACAATATTGCTATCAAGTACAGGTACCCTATACCAAGAGTTGAAGATATGCTAGATGAGTTGTATGGCTCTAAAGTGTTTTCTATGATCGATCTTCAAATTGGTTACTACCAAATCAGATCAGAGAAGGTGACGAATGGAAGATAGTTTTCAAGACAAAAGGAGGACTCTATGAGTGCTTGGTAATGCCTTTTTGTCTTTCTAATGCACCTAGTACTTTCATGAGATTAATGAACCAAGTGTTTAGACCGTATAGTGGAAAGTTTGTGGTAGTCTACTTTTATGATATTGTGGTGTATTCTAAGAATGAGCATGAACGTCAAGATCACCTAAGTCAAGTATACTTGTCTTAGAACGTGAGAAGTTATTTGGTAACCTTAAGAAGTGTGCTTTCTTTGCTCCTAAAGTTACATTTCTTGGTCATATTGTGACTGAAGATGGTATTAAGGTAGATGAAAGCAATTTAGAAGCCATTCGGTCTTAGCCTATACCTAAGAGTACACATGATGTTCGAGCTTTCCATGGTTTCGCTTCTTTCTGCAAGAGATTTATTCGTGGTTTTAACACTATTATGGCACCTATGACTAAAGTTATCAAAGTTACATCATTTGTATGGACACCAAAAGCACAATCTACCTTTGAAGATATCAAAGCAAAGCTTACTCAAGCACCGGTCCTATCCTTGCCATGCTTTAGTAAGATCATTGAAGTTGAATGTGATGCCTCTCGTGTAGGTATTGGCGGAGTTCTTACTCAAGAAGGTAAACCTCTAGCCTTCTTTAGTGAGAAATTATGTGATTCAAGAAGAAAGTACTCCACTTATGATAAAGAGTTTTATGCTATTTTGAGAAGCTTAAAGCATTGGAGTCATTATCTTATTGCTAGTGAGTTTATCTTACATTCTGACCATGAAACATTGAAGTATATACAAGGGGAACATAAGTTAAACTCAAGGCATGCCTGGTGGGTTGAGTTTATGCAATCGTATCACTTCACTATCAAGCACAACTCAGGTAAACTCAATCAAGGTGCAGATGCTCTATCTCGAAGGTATCTCTTATTATTTCCGTTAGACGCTTGTGTGCTTAGTTTTGAGCATCTAAAGGTTTCATATGACAATGATGAAGACTTTGGGGCATTATATGCTGATTCTTCTAAACACCCCAAAGGAGATTTTCTTATCCAGGAAGGACTTCTTTTCAAGGGTACTCAACTATGTATCCCAAAGTGCAGCACAAGAGAACTTTTAATCAGAGAGGTTCATGGAGGATCTTTAGCTGGACATTATGGAGAGAACAAGACTGTCATCATGCTAAGAGAGCATTATTATTGGCCAGCCATGGAAAGAGATGTACAAGACATACTCAAGAGGTGTGGAACAAGCCAAATTGCTAAAAGCCATTCACTACCTCAAGGCTTATACACTCCATTACCTATTCCCACTTCACCATGGCTTGATGTAAGTATGGACTTCCTTCTTGGACTTCCTAAAACCCAACGGAACAAGGATTCTATCTTTGTTGTGGTTGATTGGTTTTCTAAGATGTCTCATTTCGTTCCACGTAACAAGACTAATGATGCTACACATATTGCTGAAGTACTTCAAAGAAGTGATAAGATTACATGGTATTCCTAGGTCTATTGTTTCTTATAGGGATACCAAGTTTTTGAGTCATTTTTGGATTACGTTGTGGAAGAAGTTAGGTACTAATCTAAAGTATAGTACTACTTGTCATCCACAAACTGATGGACAAACTGAGGTTACTAATCGAACCTTAGGAACACTCCTAAGAGCTTTGATTAAACCTCATGCCAAGGCTTGGGATTTCCTTTTAACCCATGCAAAGTTTGCTTGCAACAGGACACCAAGCAAGGCTACTAGTCTTTCTCCATTCATGGTGGTCTATGGAATTGATCCCCTTAGTCCACTTGATCTCACACCACGGTCCTTTGATCAGAAGCCAAATACAGATTTAGCAGCAAGGGTAGAATAAATCAAGAAGGTTCATGAGTTGGTAAGGAGCAAGATTGAGAAGACTAATGCAGCATATCAAGCTCAAGGCAACAAGCATAAGAAGAAAGTGGTTTTTTCAACCTGGAGACCTCGTATGGATTCACCTTAGGAAGCAAAGATTTCCATCCAAAGGAAGAACAAGCTTAGGCCATGAGCTGATGGTCCTTTTGAGGTACTTGAACATATTAATGACAATGCTTACAAGGTTGATTTGCCAGGTGACTATGGAGTTTCAGCCACATTCAATGTAGCTGATTTGAAAGCTTACCAAGATGATGATTACCTTGCAGATTTGGGGATCAAATCTTCTTAACAAGGGGTGCATGATGGAGTCCCCACCACCATAGACATGGAAGAAGGTCCCACAAGTCTTACAAGGTCCAATACAAGCTCCAAAGTTCAAGCATTGACTCATATTGTTGAAGAGAGTCAAGCATGTGTAAACGCATTGAAGAACCAGAATTTACCCAGTTTTGTTCACCTCATAACTTAGGCTACATCGTGCCGTAAGTCTTGAATTTTTGCATTTTTCGAATCCTCATGATGTCTACTTTTAGGTCCAAGCATTAATTTTCAATCATACCCACAATAGGTTGGGAGATCAAGGCCTTTTGTCAAACCGGTTAGATTAGGCTCCATTCTGCACGGTTTAATGTTTAAGCCAAATTACCCTACTTAAACATGCTATAACCTTGATTTCTTGGGGGGGGGGGGCTCTTTATACACATCCTAAAGTTACCCCCCATGGGCTAAAAAGCAAATCATACTCACTTTTGATAAGCTTAAACTTAGTTCAAAAACCGGCCAGAACTGTGCTTAAACCCGGTTTACTAGAACCCGGTTCTTTTCTTGCTTTAGCCGTGCTCTACCACTTGCAAAGCTGATTGACACACTTTCCTAGAATTTGCACGCGTCCCTCGACCACCGATGATGGGCTGGAACCTTGGTAAGGGCAATCAATAAGGAACAAGCTGCAAACTTTACGTCTCTTCCATGCTATTGGCTAGACAAAAAGCATGTAGCACTTTTGCTGTCCAATGAGAATTCAACAAGCACTCTGGTTGTTTTAAGCTTAATTATGAGTAGATTAATGTATAATAAGCATTAGTACAACTTTACTTTATGCTTTGGATGTATTTAGATTAGTTTAAGCAAGCTTTGTAATCAATTAGCTCAAACCGGTTGTATTAGTTGCTTAATACCTTTCCTAGCTAGTAAGGAAAGCTAGAGGTGTGTGCGTGTGTGTGGGCTTGCTAGCTTAGATATTTTGCTAGTTACATAAGAGAACCATGCAGCCATAGCTAGTAACATAACCTTTGATGTATCTGCTGAGGGTTCTAGCTATGGCTCAAATTGAGGGTCCAAGCTATCAATCCAAGGAAGACATAATCAAAGGAAAACAAGTGAAAATGGACACATTAAGTGATGGTTGTGAAGCATCAAGTCTGTGAAGGGGGAATGGAACCTAGAATCAAGTGACTTTAAGTGATAAAACAAAGGATCTTTGACGTGAATACATGTATAACACAAGGGGTGGAAGTACCCTAGCTTTAAACCACCAAGAACATCAAGCCAAAAGATGAGTCTTCAAGAAAACAAGGTGGCATGGTCGTGCCTACAAGCACGGCCACACCGTGCCACATTTCGGTTTGACAAAACCGTGTAATTCCATTTTGCACGGTTTGAAGTGTTTGAACGTTTGGCTTGGTGTTAGACCTTTTGGTGATGGTTTCAGCTTTGTGGGAGCATAGGAATGGATATAAGTAGGGTTATGGATGTGTGGGGATGGAAAGAAGAATCAAATTAAAGAATTACTAACTTCAAATTAAAGCTAGCGAATCCACTTTAACCCTTTAGGAACCCCTTCAGTATAGCATCAGGTGGATAGAACTAAACGCAAGGATTGGATACAGAAACACCACCAATATTGAGTTTAGGGCCCTTAACTTTGATTAAGATACAGAAACACCACTTAATCTTGGTTAAGACTCACTTGATCACCACCTTAATTGGCCTAATTAAAGATAAGCAAGTAAGAGTTTGAAGGAAGAAAGCACAAATGCTCTCAAACTGATTTTTATCATTCAAAAGGGGATTGTCTTTTGCCTTGGCCGTGTGGTACCTTTATAGGCAGAAAGCATGGCCAATTTGTCTAGCTTACAGGCAACTAAAACACCTCACCTTTTCCTTACTAGGTAGGAAAGGATTAGTGAGCTAATTACAACCTGATTTTGCTAATTTGTATTACAAGCATCTTAAACTAATCTAATACATCAACATATGAATCTAATACTTGTCTAAGCTATTAATACACTACTTAACACTTGATTACACACTAATACAACCAGAAACTAGCCTTGGAAACCCATGTGCACAGCCGTAATATGCATGTCACTTTGCGGCTGGCCAATGAGAGGGAAGCACCACATCCTTGCTTTGTCTAGCTCCCATTCGTGGTTCTTTCAAGAGGAAGCCAATACTAGAGCTCTTTGGGGTGTGTGCCAAGATTGAAACGTGTGCCAAGCTGTCTTGCAAGTTGAAGAAATCGGTTGGGGCTCTTAGTAAACCGGTTTGCACTAAACCGGGTTTAGAGGACAGTTTCTAGCCGGTTTTTAGTGCATTAATTCAGCACAGAAAAAGTGTCCATGACTTGGATTTTAAACATGGGGGGATATTTTTATGATGTGTATAAGCCCCCCCAAAATAAATCAAGGTTTGGATGTGTTTAAGTGGGGTAATTAGGCTTAAACATTTTACCGCGCAGATTAGGGCCTAATCTGACCGGTTTGGAAAAACACCTTGTTTCTTCACCCTCTTGTGGGTATGATTGGAAATTGATGCTTGGAATTGATAGTAAACTTCCTGAGGATGCCAAAAATGTATAATTACTTGACTTAATCCTTCATATAGCTTAAGTTATTGCTTACACAAAACCGTGCTTCTTCATGTCTTGCTGGGCAGTTTTGACACCATGGGTTTTATTGATGATTTGAACGACCAAATGAAGTCCAAATTGGATGCAACTTGATTCGTTGGAAAGATAACATCTTGAAATTCAAATCCATCTAAAAATATCAGAATTAAACCTTGAGGATGCATGTTGAACTTTGCACACAAAAGTGGGTCAGTGCTGGATTCGAACCCTTGCCCTGCAATTTTGAAGCTTATACAAAACTTGGATGAATTATTCATCCTTAAACCAGCATAATAACCTTCCCTAATTGATTTGATTCATTTTAGAACAAAGGGGGTGAAGGGATATCCATCAACCTTTCTTTGAATGAAAATCAGTTTGAGAGCTTTTAGCTTTCCTCCCTCAAATACTTCACTTGCTTATCCTTAATTTGGTCGATTAAGGTGGTGATCAAGTAAGTCCTAACCTTTGTTAAGTGGTGTTTTTGTGTCTTAACTAAAGATTAGGGACCCTAAACTTATGTTTGGTGGTGATTCTGTATCCAAGCATTGAGTTTAGAACTATCCAATTCTTGTTTCATGCTCACGGTTCCAAAGAGAAGCAAAGTGAGTTTACTAGCTTTAATTTTGAGTTAGTAATTCATAACTTTGAAGCTCTTTCACTTTCATCCATTCATAAGCCTTTATTACATCCATTCCTATGATTAACCTAAGCTAAGACTACCCCCCTTTGGTCTAGCTTCCATCACAAAAACAAAGCCAATCTCAACTGTGCAAATTGGCTAAACTCAGCTTCACCAACCAGCAAAGTGGCACAAACACCCCATGCCCATAAGCATGATCGTACCTCCCCTTGAGCGTGTGATATCTCTTGTTTTAAGTCGTGTTCTTGATATGTGCTGGCTTGGGTTCTTCCTTCCATTGAGACATACATCAACCGGTGTTGTTCCACTACATGGGCTATTTATTGATCCAAACCACTCAAGTAATGAATCAAAGTTAGTGGCTCATTCTTCCTCAAGTCGTATTTCAAGGGTAGTTACTCAAAATCTCTAGGGTACTTCTCTACACTCTTAGAGCCTTGCTTAAGGTGGTGGAGTTTAAGGAAAAGTTATCTTGAAGATAATAGGGAGGTAAGAACTTGGACTAAAGTTTAGCTTTCATTTTCTCCCAATGTTTAATCTTCCTTTTTCCCTTCCTAACTCTCTAAGAAACAACATTGGACCACCAAATTAAAGCATACTTTCTAAGTTTTAAGGCAACAAGTTTTACCTTCTTCTCTTCAGGAACCTTTTTAAACTCAAAGACTCTTTCAACGGTTTGAAGCCAAGCCAAGAACAACCCCAGATCCAGTTGGCCTTCAAACTCAACTATATCCACCTTGAAATCATTGTAGCTTCTCTCTTCAGGCCCATGACTCCTCCTTAATCTCCTTATATACACATCATCACTAGAATCCCCAAGGGAGTTGCTCTCCTCATCTGCGGATTCATCCAAGTCAACTTTTACTTGAACTTCTTGAACTTTCTAAGCTCTTCCTTTTCTCTTGCAAAAGTTGCCCAAGTTGTGATTGTAGGTACTTGACCCTTGCTTCCAATTCACCCTTTTCTTCCAAGGCTTGTTCAGCCATTTGTTCTAGGGTGAGGCTAGAAGACACGCTTGTGACCGGGTGCCTTCTGAGTTTGTTTTGTGTTTAGCTAAGGGTTGTGTTTCATCTTAGAACCTACGACCACAAGAGGGTAGGCAAGTTCTGATACCACTTGATGTATTCAAGCCCAGATCTAGTTGGCCTCCAAACTCAGGTATATCCACCTTGGAATCATTATGGCTTCTCTCTTCAGGCCTACGATTCCTCCTTGATCTCCCTATATACACATCATCACTAGAATCCACAAGGGAATGCTCTCCTCATCCACGGATTCATCCGAGTCAACTTTTGCTTGAGCTTCTTGAACTTTCTAAGGTCTTTCTTTTCTCTTACAAAAGTTGGCTAAGCTGTGATTTTAGGTAAATGACCCTTACTTCCAATCCACCGTTTTCTTCCAAGGCTTGTTCAGCCACTTGTTCCCGGGTTAGGCTAGAAGACACGCTTTCAACCAGGTGCTTTGTGAGTTCGTTTTGTGTTTGGCTAAGGGTTGTGTTTGGTCTTGGAAGCTACGGCCAGAAAATGGTAGCCAAGCACTAATACCACTTGATGTATTCAAGCCTCACAAATAATTTGAAACACACAAAAGGTAACCAAAACACAAATTGGGCAGAGAGTTACTCGGTGACAGATAGTAAACAAACCGAACTAGAAAGGATAAGCAAGTGAGTTTGCAAGGGATAATCCGAGGAGCCACCCTTGGACACACTTGGGCAATCTCTTTAGATCAACTAGATTATAGAAATTAATCACCTTTCTAGTTGAGATAAGGAGACCTGAAGACCTATTTGAGTTGCCAAGCTCAATATACAACACTAGGATTGTAAGAGAGAGTTTTCGTACTCAAATTTTATTCATCCAAATCTGATTTTCCAAATGTTTGAGGATGGCTTTGAAGGGAGTTAACTCAGCCATTAAAACCTCTAAAGTCAGCTTAGGGGACCAAAAGTACACTTAGGTGAGAGAGGTTGCCAATTCGGCCACCTTAAGTACACAAACACATCTAATCTAGCTTTGGCCACCTCAGTAGGACTAATGAAGCCATTAAATGCGGTGTCAAGCTTACAAGGCAGCCTAATACATCATTAAAAGTCAAAATCAGCAAGTACTACAAGTGGGAACCCAAGAAATAAGGCCCTTGTACCGGCTAGCTCCTAATCGGGTAAAAGTGTGTTTTCCTCGTCCTTTTGGCTAGGTTAAGGCAGCACAAGGGGGTGCTTTGCAGCACTTTGGACATGTGAGTTGATAAAGTTTTATGTTCTGTTTCAAAAAGGTTGGACTTCATTGAGTCAACTTAATTTCCCTTTTTGCTACCCTTGGTTGGATTGCCGCTAAAATTGGGCAGTCTGAAAGATCTTACTGATTTACCAGCCAAATGGTATCCAAAAGCCTTGTAACTTATTTTATTTAAAAGATGACTTCTTGAAATTAAGGTGAGTGATTGGTGCAGCTAATTATCCCCTCAGTAGCTAGTCCTAAAAGGTAGATAAACCGGCCCAATTTCTGGTAGAAATAGACGCCTACTGTTGGACTGGTTTAGGGCATCTCTGACCAAGGCATGCACCTCCTTTACCTCCTTGGTGCTGATGGACTTCTGTCGGATTGAGCAAGGGTGTGACACCCCAAGCCCCTAGGGCCAGGAGTATTACGTTTTCTTACATTCTACTTAATTTCTAGAGCGAAACGGACAGAGTTTCGCCTAAAAACTGACCATTTCCCAGGCTAAAAGCCTTACAATCAATCCCTGCATCGAATAGAAGCACATAAAATTGTAAAATAAGCTCAATAGCTACACACCGAAGTCCACAGCTCTATGGGCCACTCACCCGAGGTACACCAAAACCATAAGTTCATTAAAAAAGAAAGAAATAAAGATACAACTCAATGGATCACACATCTGAAGTACTGGAGTTTCACTTTCGAAATATAAACAACTTATACATGTGGTGGCTAACTAATCAGACGGTTGGCTTACATGGCCGTACAGAGCGACTTCTAAACAAGACGCAGTACATGAACTAGAGTACTTGTTTACATACAGTCAGAAAACTAGGGATATATTTCATTACATTGTTTAACACGTAAATCCACTTCTATATGTGCACCCATGACACCTTATCAAGCAAGGTTAAAACTCCAACTCGGCATAAGTGAGTCGACTTCTACCTGTCACACAAAAGACCTGGGAAAAGGGGAAAGAGTAATGAGATGAGCAACCACACGCTCAATGAGTATTCCTCGACCCCTTAAAACCAAAATAGTAGCAGGCAATAAAACTAATAATAGCCACATATCACGCATTTAAGTAGTACTATTATCGTATTCAACGACAGAGAATTTCATTAATTCCAAACTATTAGGCAATGTGATATAATACGTAATTCATGTTTTGTCTGTCTAATCACTTATGAGAGATGCTTAAATGCATGGAGCAAGGATTATGCAAGGAACTTACTTTCATAGGATATGCACATTGAGAACTTATATGCTCGATGCATTGCAAGGATATAGCAATACTTTACTTGAAATTTCATTCAAACTATACTTGGAATCTCATTCATAAGATATGCACAGAAAGCTTTCTTTCTTTTTCTTGAAAACACTTTGCTTAGCCTCTTGGGGCTCATACTCTTTTTAAAAGAATCCCTTTCATATTGATCCTCTAATGACCCCTATAAGCTTTTCGAATCTTATTCGAACTGGCTTCTTCATAGCCCTTGAAAATCTTCTTTTTCCTGAAATACTTAAAATGGCGAAATGTCGACTGCTTTTCTTACTTATTAGGAAAATGCTCTGGCCATAAGATCATCATATTGTGCTGGTTGGGTGAGATCTGTTCTCAACCCCTAACGAGGTTATCGCTCACGCTAAGCTCTTACTGGGAAGGCAACTAAATGGACCTCAACCCTCGTCAGGGTCTTTAGGGTTTCCCAATACTAGGACTACTCCCTGGGCTAAGCATTCCCCCGAACAAGCAGGTTCACTCACATGGGAATCTCCCATTCGAGCGAGTTCACTCCCATCTTATTATCCCTAAGCACGATATCTTAGCCAATTTAAATTGTATGACCATAGCGGCTAATAAGTTTTGATGGGGACCATCCAAGAAAACCTCCCATAACCCTTACCAATGATCCACCCACTGTTATGGAGCCCAAGAGGGTCAAGGAAGTTCATGCCATGGTTAGAAATCACTTGTACAAAGAAGAAGAAGAACTACCCAGTTCATACCGTTTCTAGCCCGATTTTGTTTCTCTGTTGGAGCAGAATATAGAGGGGGAAATTTCCTGCACGCACCACCCCCCTTAAAGCTTAAGATCTCAGCTTTCCAACAAGTCCTTTTGTAAGGCATTTGGATCTCATTTGGTCAGTCAACCAAGCCAAAACCGAAAGCAATGCAGTGCTGGGCGCAATCCAACATAGTCTGAAACAAGGGTCTGATTGGTTGACCTACTTAGCTCCAACTTTTGTCAAACTTTAGGGCATGAAAAGGCTTCTAAATATTTATCAAATCATGGCCCTAAATTTGAGCTTAAGGAATCTGAGCCAAAGAAGGAAGGAAATTCCTTTACCCAGTTAAGGAGAAACCGGCTGCCACCTTGATTTTGGAGTGTTCTCTTGTACTAATTGCAGGTTCAAGGCCCTAAGCTGCTGTACTAAGGTTGTTTAGATGCTTGACACTCAATCTTGAGATTAATTAAGCTAGTGAGGTGTCGAGGTTAGGCTAGATCTCTTGTTTTATCATCTCGTACATGTAATTTAGCTTAGGCTTAGTCATTTAATCACTTTTTAGCTTGTATGCAGCCCTTAGCCAAGTGGAAGGGAGGTGTTGGGCTATAAATACCCTCTCTATTCCATTTGCAAGGGTCTTTTGTCAAATTGAAAACACATTTGAGCTTTGTCTCTCCCAAATTCCTAGTTTTATATCGTAAGCTTGGCAACTTAAGTGGTGTCTAGGTCTCTTTATCTCAATTAGGTTTTGATTTCTGTATCCTAATTGATCTAAGGCGATTGCCCTAGTGTTCAATAAGAGTGGCTCCATTGGATTTTCTCTTGAAGGCACTTGAACTACCCTACTCCTCGTCCTTCTCCCACTCACATTTGAATTCCCACTCTCCTCCATTCTTAGCTAGTGTAAGGTGAGATACATCAATTGGTACCAGAGCCGTGGCTACCCTCCTGAGTTTGCTTCCATCCTCAAACGCACTCCCAAACACCAAACCACAAACCCACTCCATTTCTCTCCCTTGCACGACCGTGCCCTTTGTTCATAACCCGAAACACTCCAACCCCCACGCTATTGCAACCATGTCTTCAAGCCTCACCTTAGATCAAGTTGTGGAGGTCGTCCTTAGGGAGAAGGCTGAATTGGGGGCCAAGGCCAATTACCTCCAAACTCAACTTGGCCAACTCCTAGAACAGAAGAGAAGAAACTTGAGGAACTCTAGAAGTCCCATGAAGCAAGGCCCTCGGATTGTTCTTGAGGACGAAGAAAGCTACCCCCATGAGTCCTCTAGTGAAGAAGGTGTAGGAGGGAGACCATTTCGACCTAATGGAGGTGGCAATCTTGACTTCAAGGTTGATATACTCGAGTTTGAAGGCCATCTAGACCCCGACTTGTTCTTAGATTGGCTTCGAACGGTTGAAAGAGCCTTCGATTACAAGGACATCCCGGATGAGAAAAAGGTAAAGCTTGTAGCCCTTAAGCTTCGTAAATATGCTTCAATTTGGTAGGCTAATTTAGTCCAAGAGGGCAAGGAAGGGAAAAGGGAAAATCCAAACTTGGGCTCAAGTGAGGGATAAACTCAAGGCCAAATTCCTACCCACCCACTCCCTTCATGATAACTACCTCAAATTTCATAACCTTAAATAAGGAACCAAGAGTGTAGAGGAGTATACTAGGGAATTTGAACAACTCCTCTTGAAATGTGACTTGAAGAAAGATGAGACCCAAACTCTCATGAGGTATTTGAGTGGATTGGACGATCAAATTGCCTATGTCATTGAGCTACACCCTTACTGCTCTCTTGATGAGCTTAGTTCCCTTGCCTACAAAGTTGAACAACACCGAAAAGCCAAAGGGAAGGGAATTGTATCCAAGCCTCCTCCTCGACCTTACCCTTTTCAAAAACCCCCAAACATAATTCCTAGACCACAAGCTCCACCACCTCCATGGCCAAATCCCCCAAATGCCCAAAACTCACCTCAGAGAAACCCTCCCAAACTGAAAGATAGAAGAAGATGTTTTTGGTGCCAAGGACTAGGGCACATTGCTTCCAAATGCCCAAACAAGAGAATTGTCACCTTGGCTGAATTTCAAGCTTCCTTGGAGGAACTTGAGGGAGAGGCTGAAGGAGAGAAAGAACTAGACTCGAATGAGTCTCTAGAAGAGGTTGAAGAAGGCCCGGATGAAGGAGAACTTTTGGTCATTCGAACGACCTTAAGTGGCCTAGTTTCCCGAGATGAGCTTGAACAAAGAGAGTCCATCTTCCATACAAGGTGCACCGTAGGTGGCAAGGTGTGCTCCCTCATCATTGATGGGGGGAGTTGTGCAAATGTGGCCTCACAATTTATGGTGGATAAACTCAAGCTCTTGGTGACACCCCACCCAAAGCCATACACAATCCAATGGCTTAATCAAAGCAACAGTTCGCAAATTTCTTCTCCGTGCCTCTTGTCTTTAAGCATTTGGGAAGACTTATAAAGATGAGATTCGGTGTGATATTGTGCCAATGGATGCTTGCCATGTTTTGTTGGGTCGCCCTTGGCTCTTTGATAGGAGGGTCATGCATGATGGCCGTATGAATACCTATACCTTCACCAAGAACCACAAAAAGATCACCCTCACTCCCCTCAAATCATCCACCCCCTCCAAACCCAAGGAAAACCCACAAATGGATATCTTTCTCACCACTCTCCAAAAGTCCCAAATGCATGAGTTTGAACCTTACAAAGAGTGGATATTGCTAGGCCAAGAATCGGCCTTAGCCGCAACCTGAATCCATCCCATGCTCACCCCCCTCCTACACACCTTCCAACATGTTTTCCCATAAGAAATACCCTATGGCTTACCACCAAAAAGATGCATATAACATAAGATCGACCTTGTTCCCGGTTCCACCCTCCCAAACAAACCGGCCTATAGGATGAATCCCCAAGAGACTCAAGAGGTCCAATGTTAAGTTGATGATCTCCTAGCCAAGGGGCTAATCCATGAGGGTCTAAGCCCATGTGCCGTCCCGGGCCTACTTGTGCCCAAGAAAGATGGGAGCATGAGAATGTATGTTGATAGTAGAGCTATCAATAATATCACCATCAAGTACCAGTACCCCATTCCAAGGTTGGAGGATTTGCTTGATGAGCTTCATGGAGCCACTATCTTCTCCAAAATTGATCTTAGAAGCGGCTCCAACCAAATTCGGATCTTTGAAGCGGATGAATGGAAGATGGCTTTCAAAACCAAGGAGGCCTATATGAGTTGTTGGTCATGCCATTTGGCTTGACTAATACACTAAGCACCTTCATGAGAGTTATGAATGTGGTGCTTAGGCCGGTCATAGGCATGTTTGTTGTTATATATTTCGATGACATTCTTGTGTATAGCCAGGATGAACAAGAGCATGCAAATCACCTTCACCAAGTCTTGAGCATTTTGGCTGAAGAAGAGCCCTATGGTAACCTTGAGAAATGTCACTTCTTCACACCCCAAGTCATCTTCTTGGGTTATGTGTTTTTGGCTCAAGGCATCCATGTTGATGAAGATAAGGTCAAGGCTTTCCGTGAGTGGCCTACTCCCTCCTTCATACATCAAGTCCGAAGCTTCCATGGTTTGGCCTCCTTCTATAGGAGATTTGTGAAGGATTTTAGCTCAATTGTCTCCCCATTACCGAGGTTATCAAGGGCAAGACCTTTGAATAGAAAGAGAAAGCTCACTTGGCATTTGAGGAAACCAAGAGGAGACTTGCAAGTGCTCCCATCCTAGCACTACCTAGCTTCTCCATGATCTTTGAGGTGGAGTGTGATGCCTCCGGAGTGGGTATAGGGGTTGCTTTCTCTCAAGAGAAATGACCCATTGCATTCTTTAGTGAAAAATTGAATGAAGCCAATAGAAAGTACTCTACCTATGACAAAGAGCTCTATGCAATAGTCCGAGCTTTGGAGCATTGGAGACACTACCTAGTGGGGGCCAAATTCATCTTACATTCAGACCATGAAGCCATCAAGTTCATTCAACGGCAACATAAGCTCAACCCCCGCCATGCTAAGTGGGTTGAGTATCTCCAAGCATTCAACTCCATGATACATCACAAGGCCGGCAAATTGAACAAGGGAGCGGATGCCCTCTCAAGGAGATACTTTCTCCTTTCAGTCCTAGAATCCAAGGTACTTGGCTTTGAGATTGTCAAAGGGATGTATGCTAGTGATGAGGATTTCAAAGACATCTATGTCAAGTGTGCCAACCCCCCCCACTGCCTCTTCCACATTTTAGAGGGGTTCATCTTCAAGGGGTCACGGATTTGCATACCCAAGTGTGGGTTTAGGGAGATGCTAATCCAAGAGCTTCATGGTGGTGCTCTATCCGGTCGCTTTGGGGTAGAGAAGACTTGTTCAATGCTTAAGGAACATTATTATTGGCCGAAGATGGCTAAGGATGTGGAACACTTCATCAAAAGGTGTTCAATTTGTCACATGGCCAAGAGTCATGTACTTCCCCAAGGCCTTTACTCCCCTTTGCCCGTGCCCTTAGCCCCATGGGAAGACATTAGCTTAGACTTCATCATGGGCTTGCCACACACTCAAAGAAGCAAGGACTCCATCATGGTGGTGGTGGACCGTTTCTCTAAAATGGCGCACTTTGTTCCTTGTCACACCACCCATGATACCTCCCACATAGCCAATCTCTACTTCAAGGAGATTGTGAGACTACATGGCATCCTAAAGAGCATGGTTTCGGATAGGGACACTAAGCTCCTTAGTCACTTTTGGCTCACACTTTGGAGAAAGATGGGGACACACCTCAAGTTTAGTACCACTTGTCACCCTCAAACCAATGGCCAAACTGAGGTGACTAACCGGACTTTGGGGACATTGCTTAGGGTGCTTGTAAAGAAGAACATCAACGTTTGGGATGAACTCCTACCTCATACGGAGTATGCTTTCAATCGGGCACCAAGCAAAGCCACCCACCTCTCCCCTTTCCAAGTGGTCTATGGGTATAATCCAAAGACTCCTTTGGACCTCACACCCATCCCCACTCGTAGCAAGTTTAGTTAGGAAGCCGAGAAACGAGCCAAAGAAATCAAGGACCTTCATGCTCAAGTTCAGGAAAGGATTGAGAAGTCTAATGTCCAAGCCATGCATCAAGCCAACAAGCACAAAAGGGAGGCCCATTTTCAGCTAGGGGACTTGGTGTGGATTCACAAGAGGAAGGAAAGGTTCCCAAGCAAGCGCAAGTCCAAAATCATGCCAAGGTCGGATGGCCCCTTCGAGATATTGGAAAAGATTGGACCTAATGCCTACAAGGTTGACTTACCTAGTGATTATGGGGTCCTCGCCACCTTCAATGTCGATGACATCAACCCCTACTTTGAGAAAAATGAAGAAATCCCAAGTTTGAGGCCAAACTCCAACTCACTTGGGGAGGATGATGGGGACCATCCAAGCAAACCTCCCATAACCCTTACCAATTATCCACCCACTGTTATGGAGCCCAAGAGGGTTAAGGAAGTTCATGCCATGGTCAGAAATCACTTGTACAAAGAAGAAGAAGAAGAATTGCCCAGTTCATACCGTTTCTGGCCCGGTTTTGTTTCTCTATTGGAGCAGAATATAGAGGGTGAAATTTCCTGCACGCACCACCCCCTTAAAGCTTAAGATCTCAAATTTCCAACAAGACCTTTTTCAAGGCATTTGGAGCTCATTTGGTCAGTCAACCAAGCCAAAATCGAAAGCAATGCACTACTAGGTGCAACCCAGCACAGTCCGAAAGAAGGCTCTGATTGGTTGACCTACTTAGCTCCAACTTTTGTCAAACTTTAGGGCATGAAAAGGCATCTAAATATTTATCAAATCATGGCCCTAAAGTTGAGCTTAAGGACCGGCTTATGCTGCTTTTCTGCAACCAAAGAAGGAAGGAAATTCCTTTGCCCAATTATTAGGAGAAACCGGCTGCCACCTTGATTTTGGAGTGTACTCTTGCACTAATTGTAGGTTCAAGGCCCTAAGCTGCTGTAATAAGGTTGTTTAGATGCTTGACACCTCAATCTTGAGATTAATTAAGCTAGTGAGGTGTCGAGGTTAGGCTAGATCTCTTGTTTTATCATCTTGTACTTGTAATCTAGCTTAGGCTTAGTCATTTAGTCACTTTTTAGCTTGTATGCAGCCCTTGGCCGAGTGGAAGGGAGGTGTTGGGCTATAAATACCCCCCTCTTCCATTTGCAAGGGTCTTTTGTCAAATTAAAAACACATTTGAGCTTTGTCTCTCCCAAATTCCTAATTTTATATCTTAAGCATGGCAACTTAAGTGGTGTCTAGGTTTCTTTATCTCAATTAGGTGGTGATTTATGTATCCTAATTGATCTAAGGAGATTGCCCTAGTATTCAACAAGTGTGGCTCCATTGGATTATCTGTTGAAGGCACTTGAACTATCCTACTCCTCGTCCCTCACATCCGATTTCCCACTCTCCTCCATTCTTGGCTAGTGTAAGGTGAGATACATCAAGTTTGGTGTCTCTTACAGCGAAATCATTTTTCATATGATGCACTCCTTCTGAAAGTTCCTTAGGGATTTCCCCCTTCTTCAAGTTCACTCCCAAAACTGTTTTCGTCTAGTTAAAAATAGGCCATCATTTGCTAATAGTTATGGCGGCTATTATTTTAAAACACGAAAAACCTTCTTTTTCAAAATTTCACCGTCACACACATAATCAAGCTTAATGACATGAAGGGGAGGGGTTCACACGTAACACATTCAAAAACTTCATAATTCAACTTGGCATGATTTGTTCTATAAGCCACACATGGCCTCGTAATCCACACGATTACAGTTAATCACAACCCAGGCTCCCTCCTCACACAACATCAACCACAAAGCACCTCAAAACACTCATTAGTGTAACCTTAAGCCATCCAACTATCAACCTGGTTTCAATTTTGTACCCATGGCATGTCATTATAAAATTCATAAGGAAATGCCTAATAGTGACATTGAAACTTACCGAGCAATCAACATCCTTCCAAAGGCACATTACAGCATATATAAATATATATTTCGTCAACTTAAATAAGGTACTCAATGGACTAAAATGAACAGCAATGCATGAGACTAACTTGCATTCATAAGTCACAATTAGGAAATAAGCATGGTCCATTCATGTCATTTTCAAAGGCCTAATTTGGTCATATTAAGACCTTTGAATATGTTTTAATTTAACCAAGGTCATTAGGTAGTTTTAAGGTCATTTCAAGCATGAATTATCCACATTAGCATGCATCTATTTAAGGTATTCTTAGGTCATTTCAAATGCCATTCTTAGACACGACTCAACTGACTTAACATGCATCAATTCGAAGCATTCTTAGGTTCTTTCGAAGCCACTTCCAAGCACGAATTAACTAAATTAACAGGCATCGATTTAAAGCATTGTTTACTTGCATAATGCCCAACTTGCTAAACATGCATAATCTAAGCTGAATTCAGTTGAAATAAAATATGCATAATTATTCATCATGTTCCAAATTAATCTAACTAATCCTAAACTGACTTGCATTGCAACTTAAGGGCTAAAACATTTTCTAAATTCCTAATACTTAGGAGGCGAGAAACACCAACCTCGATTCCAAGCTAAAGGGCCCGATTGAGGGGAGTAATGGGCAATTTTGAAGTCGGGTTTGGTGGTGTTTAAATCTCAGTTCTCTCCCCATTTTGTTGGCCGTCTCCATCTGCCTAGAAGCATTCTACTCAGTCCTTCTATTGGTGATAATTATTGCTCCTACCTTTGGATTCGCTGACCTTCACTCTTCTAAGCTCGTTCTTTGGCCAAGCATGCAGAAATGGGGGGGGGGGGTCAAAGGTCGAACTCGAGGAAGGAGGTGGTTGTTTTGGTGTGTTGTCGTGAAAGGGGGCTCGCAGAGCATGACTAGTACCACCAGCCGCCGGTGTGTTGCCGCCTAACCGTTGGGGTACCCGCCTCCCCTCCCCTTCTCGCTCTAACTCAATCTCGCTCTCTCTCTCTCTCTCACTTTCTCTGTCTGTTTTGCACGGAACAGCACCAGGGGGTCATACTAGGTGCAACGGTGGCTAACCGCCAGCCACCAGCGTCATTTGACCCTCTACTCTCTCGCTCTAGGTCCACCCTTCTCCCTCTAGTGTTGGGTGGTTAGCAGGCTTATAGTTTGAGAAAATCACCCCTGCTCGAGTGGTTTTTGGATGAAGAAGGGGGCTTCGGTCCCCTTTTAGTTGTATTGTATATATATATTTTTTGTTTCTTTTATGCTCAATTGCTACTACAACTAGATTCCCGATCCCATATTCGGTAATGCTCAGTCTAAGCTTAGGTTGAAACATCCTAAAATCGGCGTCCTAACTAAATTCAGGAAATGATCAAATTAAACTATTAGTACGATTTAATGGCACAAATTAACACGAATTAAATTCAAAATCAATAATAACAATAATAATTCTTTTTAATAAAATTGTCATTAGCATAAGCACTCCAATAATAATTTAACTTATCTAGTTAATAAAATATGATTTTATATCATAAAAACGCAATAGAGTTAGCTTAATGAAAATAAAGAATGCGGGTGTTACAGAGGGACGTCAGAAGGCTCAATAGAACGGTGTGCATCAAAAGAGCTCGCAAAAAGATAATACAAATGCACTAAAATGGTTGCAAAAGAATGATAGCATGGCAATAAATCACTAATGTGGCCAAACATAAGAACATACATTAACTCTGGTCTCCTTCTCATTTAGGGCAACTATAACCCCCACAAAGACCTGCCACCAATAAAAAAAACTAAGGCCGTAAAATGAGTGTATTGTGGTTACAAACTGAGAATAGCCAAATTTAGGAGCTTACTTTAGCTCAAGTTTTGTTTTCATTTAATGTACTAATCATACCGATAAGGATCTCCCTGCAAGAGGAAACAAATGCTTTAAAAGGACTGGAAAAGAATGAATGGTGTGGCTACAAATCAAGAATCTCACGAAAATATAAGAACTAACTGTAGCTATTGTTCTATTTTCATATGGAGGTCCAATAACACCCACAAAGAGCTCCCAGTAAGAGGAAGTAAATGCCCAAAAAGAGTAAGTGGTGTTTCTACAAATCAAGAATCTTACCAAAATTGGGAACTAACTCCAACTCTAGTTTTCTTTCATTTGATGCTTTACATACATCCACTAATATTTCCCACAAAAAGGGAATAATTGCCCCAAATGAGTGCACAAGAATAAAAGATGTGGCTACAAATGAAGGATAATGCCCAACTCAGGAACTTACTTTAACTTGGATTTCCTATTTCATTTGGGGCTCCACTTGCACATGCAAAGAGGTTCCCAAAAAAAATACGAAGGACCTAAAATAAATAAGTGCAAAGGAATGAAAGTGAGGCTATAAATCAAAAATCTAGAAAAGCTTAAGAACATACTTTAACTCTAGTTCACTTTTCATTTAGGGCTCTAATTACACCCACAAATCCCGCCAAGTGGAAAAAGAGGGTCTACAATTGTTGGATGCACATACACTCAACTCACATTCAAAGAAATTGCAAAGGCAGCTAAGAATGCACATTGAATTCTAGCTCTATTTTTAAGTGAATCCAAAAGCAATGTAAAGGATAGATTGAATCTATACCTATTCTTGGATACAGATATCACCATAAGAACAAGCTTACGGCCCTTAACGTTAATTGGGGTACAGAAACACCACCTAAACAAGATTTAAGACTCACTTGTTCACCACCTAACTCAGCCTAAGCTAGGATACGCAAGTAAAGGATTTTAGTTTCGATTTAAGGAGCAATGCTCATTTCATTTAATACTCAATGTGTGTGTACAAAGTGAGATCCTTGTTGTCCTCATGCAAACGTTCCCTTGGTAGCTAGGAAGGATTAGGGGTTTCTTCATGCTTAGGAAACCTCTAACTAATCTTAAAACTGGTTGAAATGAAACTTAGGTACAAAGCTTGCTTAACTAAGCTAATTACAACTAATGAGTCTTCATAAATGAAGAATCTCACCAAAACTGAGAACCAACTTTAACTCTAGTTTTATTTTCAATTGGGGTTCTAATTACACCAATAAAGACAAATTAAATGCCTTAAAATGAGTGCAAAAAAATGACAGGTGTTGCTATAAATCAAGAACCTCATTAAACTTAAGAACTTTCTTTAACTCGAGTTTTCTCTAACTACATGAACAAAGTGCATCGAAAAAGGGAAGGAGTCCAAAAAAAAAGAAACGAAAGGTGTGGCTATAAATCAAGAACATCACTAAACTTAAGAACTTTCTTTAAGTCTGGTTTTCCTCCAACTACACCTACAAAGTGCTCCTAAAAAGGGAATAAAAATGCACTAAAATGAGTGCAAAGAATGAAAGATGTAACAACAAATCAAGAACCTCGCCAAACGTGAGAGCTTTAGTTCAAGTCTACATTTCATTTGGGGCCCCAGTTGCACTCGCAAAGATAGCCCCAGTAGAGAATACAAATCCACTAAAATGAGTGCAAAAGAATGAAAGCAACGCGACAAATCAAGAACCTATACACACTTAAGAACTTGCTTAAATGCTTGTTCACTTTTCAATTAGGGCGCAAATGACCCCTGCAAAGAGGTGTCAATAAGGGAAACCAAATGCCTCAAAATAAGTGCAAAAGAATAAATGTTCCAACCATAAAAAAAGGACGTAGCCAAATTGACGAACTTACTTTTAACTGAAGCTCTGTTTTCATTATGCGTACTAATTGCACTTGTGAATAGCTGCCAACAAAGGAAAAAAACGACCGAAAAGGAGTGGAAATAGTGAATGAAGTCTCTACAAATCAAGAATTTTGTTAAACAAAAGAACTTACTTTAACTCCTATCTGTTTTTATTTGGAGCTCCAATTGTAACCGCAAAGGGGTGCAAACCAAGAGGAAGTGAAAACCCAAAAAAATGCAAAAAGAATTAATGGTGTCTCCCCAACCAAAGAATCTTGCTAAACTGGGAACTAACTTTAACTCTAGTTTTCTTTCATTTTAGGCTCCAATCACAGCAAGAAGGAACTCCCACCAAGAGAAAATAGTTGCCCTCAATGAGCGCAAAAGAATGAAAGTTGTGGCTGCAAATCATGGACCTCGCCTAACTCAAGAACTTACTTTAGCTACAGTTTTCTTTTCACTTGGAGGCCCACTTGGACAAGCAAAGAGCTCCCAAAAAGAGAATACAAATGCACTAAAATGAGTGCAAAAGAATGACAATGTGGCAATAAATGACAAATGTGCCGAAATATAAGAACATACAATAACTCTTGTCCACTATTCATTGAGGACGTCAATAACCCTTGCAAAGGGCTGCCGCTAATTAAAAAAAATGTCTTCAAATGAGTGTAAAAGGATAAACGTTGTGGTTACAAACCAAGGATGTAGCCAAATTTAGGAGCTTACTTTAGCTCAAGTTATGTTTTCATTTAGTGTACTAATCACACCGGTAAGGATCCTCCAACAAGACAAAACAAATGCCTTAAAAATAGTGGAAAAGAATGAATGGTGTGGCTACAAATCAAGAATCTCACGAAAAGATAAGAACTAACTTTAACCATTGCTCTATTTTCATTTGGATTTCCAATTACAACCATTAAGAGCTCCCATCAAGAGAAAGTAAATGCCCAAAAATTAGTCCTAAAAAAGTGAACGGTATCTCCACAAAACAAGAATCTTATCAAAATTTGGAAATAACTTTAATTCTAGTTTTCTTTCATTTGGTTCTTTACTTGCACCAACTAATAGCTCCCATAAAAACAAAATAGTTGCCCCAAAATAAGTGCACAAGAATAAAAGATGTGGCTACAAATCAAGGACCCCGCCAAACTCAAGAACTCGCTTTAACTCTAGTTTTCTATTTCATTTGGGGATCCACATGCACCCATATAGAAGTTCCCAGAAAAAGAGAATACAAATGACCTAAAATAAATAGGTGCAAAAGAAAGGAAGAGTGGCTATAAATAAAAAAACTAGAAAAACTTAAGAACTTACTTTAATCCTAGTTCACTTTTCATTTGGGCCTCTACTTACACCCAAAAATCCGACCAAGTGGAAAGAAGAGGCCCTAAAACTAATGGATGCATGTACAGTCAACTCACTTTTAAAGAGAATGCAAAGTTAGCTAACAATGCAAAATGAATTCTAGCTCGGATTTTAAGTGAATCCAAAAGCAATGTAATGGATAGATTGAATCTAAACCTATCCTTGGATACAAATACCACCACTAAGAACAAGCTTAGGCCCCTTGACCTTGATTAGGATACAGAAACACCATCTACAGAAGAGTTAAGACTCACTTGATCACCAGCTAACTCCGCCTAGTATAGGATACGCACGTGAAGGATTTCAGTTTTGGTTTAATGAGCAATGCTCAACTTTTCAATCAATACTCAATGTGTGTGTGCAAATTGAGCTCCCTGTTGTCCTTATACAAACATTCCCTTGCTGCCTAAGAAGGAGTAGAGGTTTCCTCATGCTTAGGAAATCTCTAACTAAACTTAAAACTGGCTTAAATGAAACTTAAGTAAAAAGCATACTTAACTAAGCTCCTTACAAGTAATGAGTCTCTACAAATGAAGAATCTTACCAAAATTGAGAACAAACTTAAACTCTAGTTTTATTTTTAATTAGGGCTACAATTGCACCAACAAAGGCAAACTAAATGCCTTATAATGAGTGCGAAAAAAAATGAAAGGCGTGGCTATAAATCAAGAACCTCACAAAACTTAACAACTTTCTTTAACTCAAGTTTTGTCCACCTACACCAACAAAATGCTCCGAAAAATGGAATGAGTCCAAAAAAAAAGACAAAAGGTGTGGCTATAAATCAAGAAGTTTGCTAAACCTAATAACTCTCTCTAATTCTAGTTTTGTCCAACAAAACCCACAAAGTGCTCCTAAAAGGGGAATACAAATGCATTAAAATGAGTTTAAAGAATTAAAGTTGTAACTACAAGTCAAGAACCTCGCCAAACTTGAGAGATTCAATTCTAGTTTACTTTTCATAAATGGAATTGTTTGATTTATGAGTCTACTTCCACAAGAGGGGGGGTGAATTGTGGTGTCTGATTTTCGCGTTATAAGTAATAAACACCCTGACTGAGGTTGTTCTCAGATGACGAACACCCTGTTGACTTGTTTGCAGGGGGTGTTTTCAGATAT
>JACYFF010031955.1:64915105-64982801 GCA_017589665.1 Selenicereus undatus
TTACACTTGGATTTGTTATCATCAAAACTTGAATATAATAACTCAACCGGAATGAGTGCTCCTAAAGTTGTAACTCACAAAGAACTCCCAAGTAGAGAATACAAATGCACTAAAATGAGTGAAAAGAATGAAAGCGAGGCGATAAATCGCAAACCTAACCAAACCTAAGAACTTGCTTAAAAGCTTGTTCACTATTCAATTGGGGCGTAAATGACCCCAGCGAAGAGCTGTCATCAAGGGAAACAAATGCCTTAAAATAAGTGCAAAAGAGTAAATGTTGTGGTCACAAATCGAGTACATAGCTAAATTTACAAACTTACTTTTTACTCGAGCTCTATTTTCATTTTGGGTACTAATTGCACTTGGAAGAGCTGCCAATAAGACGAAAAAAATGACCGAAAAGGAGTGGAAAGAATGAATGGAGTTGCTACAAATCTAGAATTTCGTTAAACATAAGAACTAACTTTAACCCCTACCTATTTTCATTTGGAGCTCCAATTACACCCGTGAGGAGGAGCAAACCAAGAGGAAGTGAATACCCAAAAAAGAGTGCAAAAAGAATGAATTGTGTCTCCACACCTAAAGAATCTTAGGAAACTAGGAACTGACTTTAACTCTAGTTTTTTTTCATTTTGGGCTCCAATTACACTAACGAAGAACTCCCACTAAGAGAAAATAGTTCCCCTAAATGAGCACAGAAGAATAAAAGTTATGGCTGCAAATCGAGGACCTTATCCAACTCAACAACTTACGTTAACTATAGTTTTCTTTTTATTTGGAGCTCCACTTGCACACACAAAGAGTTCCCAAAAAGAGAATACAAATGCACTAAAATGAGTGCAAAAGAATGATAGTGTGGTGATAAATCACAAATGTGCCCAAACATAAGAGCATACATAAACTGTTATTCACTATTCATTTAGGGCGTCAATAACCCCCACAAAGAGCTGCCGCCCAAAAAAAAATTAAATGCCTTAAAATGAGTGTAAAACGATAAATGTTGCGGTTGCAAACTGAGGATGTAGCCAAATTTAGGAGCTTACTTTAGCTCACATTTTGCTTTCATTTAGTCTACTAATCACACCCATAAGGATCTACCAACAAGAGGAAACAAATGCTTTAAAAGGCGTGGAAAAGAATGAATGGTGTGGCTACAAACCAAGAATATCACAAAAACATAAGAACTAACTACAACTAATGAGTCTCCACAATTAAAGAACCTTACCAAAATTGAGAATCAACTTTAACTCCAGTGTTATTTTCAATTGGGGCTCCAATTACACCAATAAAGATAAATTAAGTGCCTTAAAATGAGTTCAAAAAAAATGAAATGTGTGGCTATAAATGAAGAACCTCGCTATACTTTGGAACTTTCTTTAACTCGAGTTTTCTCCTACTACACAAAGTGCGCCGAAAGAGGGAATGGGTCCAAAAAGAAACAAATTGTGTGGCTATAAATCAAGAACATCACTAAAGTTAAGAACTTTCTTTAACTTTAGTTTTCTCCAACTACACCCACAAATTGCTCCTAAAAAGAGAATGCAAATGAACTAAGATAAGTGCAAAGGATGAAAGGTATAACTACAAATGAAGAAGCTCGCAAAACCTGAGAGCTTCAGTTCTAGTTTACATTTCATTTGAAGCCCCAATTACACTCACAAAGATCTCCTACGTAGAGAACACATATGCACTAAAATGAGTGCCAAAGAATGAAAGCGAGGCAATAAATCAACAACCTAACCAAACTTAAGAGCTTGCTTAAATTGGCGCAATTGACCCCCATAAAGAGTTGTCATCAAGGAAAAACAAACGCCTTAAAATAAGTGGAAAAAAAATTGTTTTGGTCACAAATCAACGATGTAGTCAAATTTACAAAGTTACTTTTAACTCGAGCTATCTTCTCATTTTGGGTACTAATTGCACTTGTGAAGAGATGCCAATAAGAGGCAAAAAAATGACCGAAAAGGAGTGGACAGAATGAATGGAGTCGCTACAAATCAAGAATTTCGTTAAATATAAGAACTAACTTTAACCCTTAACTGTTTTCATTTGAAGCTCCAATTACACCAGTGAAGAGCTACACACCAAGTAGAAGTGAATACCCAAAATTAAGTGCAAAAAGAACGAATTGTGTCTCCATAAATAAAGAATCTTCCCAAGCTGGGAAATAACTTAAACTCTAGAATTCTTTCATTTTGGGCTCCAACAAAACCAAGATAGAACTCCCACAAAAAGAAAATAGTTATCCTAAATGACTGCAAAAGAATAAAAGGTGTGGCTGCAAATCAAGGACCTCGTCTAACTCAAGAACTTACCTTAACTATTGTTTTTTTTTTTTTTTCATTTGGAGCCCCACTTGCACGCACAAAGAGCTCCCAAAAAAAGAATACAAATGCACTAAAATGAGTGCAAAAGAATGATGGTGTGGTGATAAATCACGAATGTGCCCAAACATAAGAACATATACTAACTGTTGTCCACTTTTCATTTGGGGTGTGAATAACCCCCACAAAGAATTGATGCTTATAAAAAACAAATGCCTTAAAATGAGTGTAAAAGGATAAATGTTGAGATTACAAACTGAGGATGTAGTCAAATCTACAAGCTTACTTTAGCTCAAGTTTTGTTTTCGTTTAATGTGCTAATCACACCCTTGTAGTGGAAACCAGACGAAACAAATGTTTTAAAAGCAGTGGAAAAGAGTGAATGTTGTGGCCACAAATCAACAATCATGCGAAAACATAAGACTTAACTTTAATCATTGTTCTATTTTCATGTGAGATCCAATTACACACACAAAGAACTCCCATCAACAGGAACTAATGCCCAAATTGTAGTGGAAAAAGAGCTAACGGTGTCTCTACAAATCAAGAATCTTACCAAAATTGGGAAACAACTTTAACTCTAGTTTTCTTTCATTTGGTTCTTTACTTGCAACCACTAACAGATCCCACAAAAAGAATGTAATTGCCTCAAAGGAGTGCATAGGAATGAAAGACATAGCCATAAATCAAGGACCCGCCAAACTCAAGAACTTACTTTAACTCTAGTTTTCTATTTCACTTGGGGCTCCACTTGCAACTGTGAAGAAGTTCCCAAAAAAGAGAATACAAATGCCCTAAATTAAGTAGGTGCAAAAGAATGAAGGTGCAGCTATAAATTAGAACCTAGAAAAACTTAATAACTTACTTTAACTCTAGTTCACTTTAAATTTGGGGTCCAGTTACTCTTATAAATCCTGCCAAAGGGAAAGAGAGGCCCTAAAAATTGATGGATGCACACACACTCAACTCGTAGTCAAAGAGAATGTAAAGTTAGCTAAGAATGCAAGTTGAATTCTAGCTCTAGTTTTAAGTGAATCCGAAAGCAATGTAAAGGATAGATTGAATCTAAACCAATTCTTGGATATAGATATCACCACCAAGAACAAGCTCAGGGCCCTTAACCTTGATTGGGATATAGAAACACCACCTAAACAAGAGTTAAACGATGGAGAACAAAGTGGAATAGCTGGAATTGACAACCTTCACACCAGCAGATCTGAGTAGGCTGGCTTGAAGTGAATTGGATTAAACAATAAACAGGAGAGAACCAAGATAACTGAACTTGGCATGGATATAGACACACTAACAAACTAAGCTCAGGGCCCTTGGGGATTAATCTATGTACAGACACACCACCAGATTAAGCACCAAGACTCCTAGAACACCACCTATAATGGCCAAACCATAGGATAGCTAGAGAGATTTGAGGGCAAGGAGCTATACTCGACTTTTACATTCAACAACTGAATTCATACATGTAAAATGAGGCCTTTATACATAGCCTTACACCCTCTCCCAACAGCTAAGTAAAATAACAAAGCAAACTAAAAACAGAAAGCAAATTTAAAAGTAATTATTCTAAAAACAGCGACATAATCTGATTCTTGACACCTATTTGCTTGATTAATCTTCATGAATGAGTTGTCAAGGCCTTGGTTGATCAAAAGCACTGGTAATGATGGTTTTGAGGAACACATATCAGTTGCTAATCACATGACTAAGCCTGGGAGACAGTAAGTACAACCACCTATTACCCTTTATGATGTATTCTAGCTTTACTAAGGCAAGGATTTGCAAAAGTGAATCAAGAATGGATTTGGGTAGGAGGATGAAAATGAAATCAAGAACCAAGATGGAACAAGTGGACTAGCAAGGGTGATGAAGACCCACCTTGGTTTGCACACTTGGACAATCTACTTCCTTCAACTAAGTTACAGAAATTAATCACCTTCTTAATTGAATTAAGAAGACCTAGAGACCCACTTGAGGTTGTAAAACACCCAAGATATAACACCAGGAATTTTGAAGAGAAATGGAGAGAGTTTTCACAACTCAAAGCTCAAATGTATATTCATCTATGCTTCTTTGGCAACCCAAGGCCTCCCTTTTATAGTGGAGAACCTTTAACAAGCTAAAAAATAGGGAGCCAACAAGCTCTTACTCGTCCAAAAGCAAAGGGGGACCAAAAAGTACAAGAGCAAAAGCTGAAAAGTACTTTTACATGTTGTCAGCAACTTTTCAATGCACAAGGGTCAACTTCAAACAGCTATAACTCCTAGGTTTCTCACTCAAATTGGCTGCAATAGGTCTTGTTGGAAATCTCTGGAAGTCCGATTTCACGGGCCTCAAGTTGCACGCTATTTGGAGTAGCTGTTTGGGAGATATGTGGAAAAAGGTTCAAAATATGTAAACAGCGACAGTTTCTGCTGCTTCTAGAAAAAGGCTCCCATTGACTTATTTCCAAGATACCTAACCTAGAACTCTTTATATGTCCTTGAAGCTGACATATTAAGGGTTCCAAAGTGTGAATTTTCATCCCTTTAAGTCCACCTTAAGCTTGGATAATTAGGCTTGTAAAATCAGGCCAAATTCTGCTCGAAATGGGCAACGGGTCATTGGTGTTGTTCATGATTTTCTTAACCATTGCTTGCACTTATTTGAATTCCTTGATGATGTTTGGCCCTTGTGGGATGGAGGGGAAAATGTTGGAAGGGTTATGAAGATGGCCCCCATCGTATGAGGTTGAGTTGAAAGAATGAAAAAGAAACCCTTGGAAATATACATCACTTTGGATCAAAGGGAATTTTCTTAACTTTTATGGTGGTTAATAGCAGATGTGAGACCTTGTTGTTTTAGGACCTTCGTTGATAATATTTTAGACACCCTTTTAGGCCCTTAAACGTGTCATTCCTTTGCTACAAGTGAGAGTCAAAGTTGACTCTCTCAAAACTACCCTATTGTTGGGCTGAAGCTGGAGCAGCGTTGATGCTACTGTGTTGACCATCAAAATAAATGGAGCAACTTGACTCATTTGTTAGCCATAATATGACTTTGCAAATGATCTAAGTTATGCCCAAAAGGGTGATCAATTCTTACTGGATCACATAGTAGACCTCAGTTGCCTTGGACCTGCTTGGAAAATAAGTTGTATTGAAATCTTATTTTAAGACTGTTTGGACTAATGCTTGAACCTCTTGGCTTGACTGTGCTTACTGAACTTGGACTTTGGCAGGACAGTCTACATCATCCTCCCCTTTTTGAAGAGAATTTAACCTCAAATTTTCAAAGGGTGCATCTTCCAGATAGGGACTAAGATCTGTCACGTTAAAGGTGGCTAAAACCCCATAGTCCCCTGCGAGCTCTATTCTATAAGCATTGTCATTGATCTTCTCAAGAACCTCGAACGGACCATCTTCTCTTGGGTTGAATT
Source organism: Selenicereus undatus (assembly GCA_017589665.1). Lineage (NCBI taxonomy): Eukaryota > Viridiplantae > Streptophyta > Magnoliopsida > Caryophyllales > Cactaceae > Selenicereus > Selenicereus undatus. Next base: position 64,920,860 of record JACYFF010031955.1, read on the forward strand.
TGGATTTTCTCTTTTGTGAAAACCTTTCCTTTCTCATATGCACCCAAACTAAGTCACCAGGCTGGAAAACAACTTCTTTCTGTGCTTGTTTGCTTGTATCTGATAGCTGTTGTTCCTTTTCTCAATCTTCTATCTAACCTTCGCATGTAGCTCTTGAATCTCTCTCAACCTCTTCTCAGCTTCTGGGCTAGGCTTTCCATCCATGCTTCTGTGAATCAAATCCTTTGGGGTCAAGGGGTCTAGACCATAGACTACCTTGAAAGGTGAGATGCCAGTGGTCTTGTGGGGAGCTCTGTTGTAAGCAAACTCCCCATGAGACAGTAGAAGATCCCAAGCCTTGGATTGAGTTCTTATCAAGGTTCTAAGCAGGGCACCAAGGGATCTGTTTGTTACTTCAGTCTAGCCATCAATTTATGGATGGCATGTAGTGCTGAATTTGATCTTAGTTCCAAGTTTCTTCAAGAGTGTAAGCCAGAAATGGATCAGAAACTTGGTGTCCCTATCAAACACAATTGATCTAGGGATGCTATAAAGTCTCATGACCTCCTTGAAATATAACTCAGTAATTTGGACAACATCAGTAGTCTTCGTACTAGCAATGAAATGAGCCATCTTTGAGAACCTATCCACAAAAATAAAGATTGAGTCCTTGCCTCTCTGGGTGCTTAGGAGGCCTAGAACAAAATCCATGCTCACATCTGACCAAGGGCCTAGGGGTACTGGGAGGGGAGTGTAAAGTCCTTGTGATAAGGAGTCACTCTTTGCTACTTGGCATGTAGTACATCTCTTGATGATGTCCCTGACATCTTTAGTTATCCCTGGCCAATAGTAATGTTCTTTCAGCATCACGGTGGTCTTGTTTTCCCCAAAGTGGGCCAGCAAGGGCCCCTCCATGCACTTCCCTGATAAGTAACTGCCTGGTCCCACTTCTTGGGATGCATAACGATGTCCCTTTGAACAGATAGCCTTTTTGTAGCATAAAGGCTTCTTTTGGCCTCTACTTTTAATGCTCATATAGCTCCATGAAATACTCATTCTCCTCATACAGGCCCTTAAGATGCTCAAAACCAAGTACACTGGTTACAAGCTGGAATAGTAAAAGGTGCCTCCTAGAAAATGTATCTTCTCCTTAGTTTATCTTGCCTGACTTATGTTTGATAGTGAAGTGAAAGGATTGGAGATACTCCACCTATTTGGCATGTCTTGTATTTAGCTTAGGTTGCCCTTTCAATGATTCATGGTCATAATAGAGTATAAACTCAGCTGCAATCAGGTAGTGACTCCAGTGTTCTAAGCATCTGATAATGGCATAGAACTCCTTGTCATATGTTGAGTATCTCCTCTTGGATTCACATAGCTTTTCACTGAAGAAGGCCAGGGGTCTGCCTTCCTGTGTCAAGACACCCCCAATGCCTACTCTTGAGGCATCACATTTAACTTCAAATATCTTCTCAAAGCATGGCAAAGCAAGGACTGGTGGTTGGGTCAGCTTCAATTTGATCTCTTCAAAGGCCTACTGTGCTTTGGGGTTCTACGGAAATGAACTACCCTTGAGTATTTCTATCATTGGTTCCACCAAGGTGTTAAAATTTTTGATAAATCTTCTATAAAAAGAAGTTAGTCCATGAAAGCTTCTCACATCATGAATACTCCGGGGTACTGGCCAACTTTTGATTGCTTCTACCTTACTTTTATCCACCTTGATTCCTTTAACAGCAACTATATAGCCCAAGAAGGTGACCTCAAGAGTAAGAAAAGTGCACTTCTTAAGATTCCCATACAATTTCTCCTTCTCCAAAACCTGAACAATCTACTGGAGATGATCTAGGTGCTCTTCCTCACTCTTATTGTGTATCAGTATGTCATCAAAATACACAACCACACACTTGCCTATAAAGGGCCTGAACACATGATTCATTAGCCTCATGAATATTCTAGGGGCATTAGACAAACCAAAAGGCATGACTAATCACTCATAGACCCCCCCTTTGTTTAGAAGTAGTCTTCCACTCATCAACCTCTCTTATCCTTATCTGATAATAAACACTTCTCAAATCCACTTTGGAAAAGAATTATGAGCCATGTAGCTCTTCCAACATGTCTTGAAGCCTTGGGATAGGATGTTTGTAGTTGATGGTAATCTTGTTTATTGCTCTACTATCAATACACATCCTCTAGCTCCCATCCTTCTTTGGGACCAAAAGAGCTAGTACTGCACATGGGCTGAGGCTCTCTCTCACCATCCCTTTGGCTATCAACTCCTCCACCTGCCTCTGGATCTCCTAAGTATCCTTGGTGTTCATTCTGTAAACTGGTTTGTCTGGTAATACAACCCCTAGGATGAGATTAGTGTGGTGTTGAATTGATCTCTTAAGAGGTAAGCCTGGTGGGATCTCTTTTGGAAAGACATGAGTTAAATGGTCAAGGATCTATTTGGCTTAGAATGGAATGGTTGGGGTAGTTCCTGGTTCACTGTGGGACTAAAGAATATAGCCCTTGAAGGGTCTAAACTCATGCCGAGTAGCCTTGAGTTTAGGTTCCATTAGGGTCAGGTGTTCTTCTAGAGTTTTAGTGTGCTTGGTGGGCTTGTGTTTAGGCATTTGGTGTGGGGGTAAGGGGGTGAGAGTGATCTTCTTCCCATCCATGACAAAGGAGTAAGTGTTTTGATACCCATCATGCATCACTCTTCTCTCATACAACCATGGTCTCCCTAGTAACACATGACAGGCATCCATAGGGATGATGTCACACCAAACCTCATCAGAATAGTTCTTCCCAATTGAAAAGGCAATTAGGCACCTAGAATTGACTTGCAGTCTCTTACCTTGATTAAGCCACCGGATGCAGTAGAGATGAGGGTAGACAGAAGTTTGCAACCTCAGCTTCTCTATCAAGGTTGTAGAGGCCACATTAGCATAACTCCCGCTATCTACAATCAAGGAACAGACCTTGCCTTATATTAAACATGTGATATGGAAGATGTTCTCCCTTTGTTCATCTTTGGGTCTCCTTTGAACATTAAGAGCTCTCCTGATCACCTGTAGCTCTCCTTCTTCAGGCTCTGCTATTATCTCCTTTCCCTCCTGTTCTTCCATGAAGAAAACATCCCTTTCATCCTCCATTTCCTCCTCCTGTGAGGCTTTTATTTAGCTAAGGTAATGACCATTCTGTTGGAGCATTCAGTAGCAAAGTACCCCAGACCATGACACTTGAAACATATTTTGCGATTGGCTGTGTTTGGAGGGGGTTTGTTTTCTGGAGTACGGGTCTTAGGGGCAATTTGGGTTGAGGTTCCACTGGGTTTAGGGGTCAACTAAGCGCTCCCGTTGTTGAAAATAGGGTTTCTAGGGAAGGGGCTTCGGGGTTCTTTCTTAACTGCCTTGGTCTTTTCCTACTGCTTAACTCTATGAGCCAACACACATACATCCTCAAAAGTTGTATACTCTTGTAGTTCAACCACATGCGAGCACCTAGGGTCAAGACCACTTAGATACCTCACTATGGTTTGATCCTCTAATTCTTGCAAATCACACTTAATCAGGAGTTTTTCAAACTCCCTGGTATATTCCTCAATAGATATACTTCCTTGGGTCAAATTATGCAACTGAGTGTAGTTATCTTGAAGATAATAAGGGCGAAGGAATCTGTTTTTGAGCTTGGCCTTCATCTTGGGCCAGGTTTTAATTTTGCTCTTCCTTTTCTTTGCTCTCTTAGCACATAAGTTGCTCCACCAAAGGGGAGCATACTTCCTAAGCTTCAAAGCCACTAGCTTCACCTTCTTGTCTTTAGGAATGTCTTCGTAATCAAAGACTCTTTCAACTGTCTGTAGCCAGTCAACGAACTCATCAGGGTCAAGCCTCCCTTCAAACTCAGGGACCTTAACCCTGATGTCAAAGCCAGAGTGCTGGTGATGGTGCCTTCTACCTCTTCTCTGCCTTGGTTTAGACTCACTGTCACTAGAGGTAACGAAGGGGTTGCCTTGACTATCAACCTCTTTCTTGTGTGACTGCTCAGAAGAGCTGTGAGTTTCTAAATGTATGGCTCTCCTTTTGTTCTTGAGAGATTCTCCCAACCGCTTTCTTAGGTACTCATTTTGTTTCCCCAAATACTCATAATTCTTCATCAGTGTCTCAAACTTTTCTTCCAGTGACATACTGCCACTCATCTTACTGATTCTGAGAGAACCGGTCCTTTGTAGATTTTTTATTTTGGCTGAAGTATCAGCCCTAGGAGAGTAACCTAAGCTCTTATACCAAATATGACGGAGAATAAAGTAGAATAGCTGAAATTGATATCCTTTACACCAGCAGATCTGAGCAGGCTGGCTTAAAGTGAACTGGATTAAACAATAAACAGGAGAAAACCAAGATAACTGAACTTGGCTTAGAGACAGACACACCACTAAACTAAGCTCAAGGCCCTTGGGGATTAATATGGATACAGACACACCACCAAATTAAGCACCAAGACTCTTATAACACCACTTATAATGGCCAAATCATAGTATAGCTAGAGAGATTTAAGGGCAAGGAGCTATGCTCGACTTTTACATTCAGCAACTGAGTTCATACAAGTGAAATTAGGCCTTTAGACTTTTCCTTACACCCTCTCACAATGACTAAGTAAAATAACAAAGCAAACTAAAAATAGAAAACAGATTTAAAAGTAAGTATTACAAAAACAACAGCATAATCTGATTCTTGACAGCTATTTGCTTGGTTAATCTCCATGAATGAGGTGTCAAGACCTTGGTTGATCAAAAAGACTAGTAATGATGGCTTTGAGGAATACAAATCAGCTGCTAATCACATTACCAATCCCGGGAGACAGCAAGTACAACAGCTTGTTACCCTTTTGGATCAAAGGGAATTTCCTTGACTTTTGTGGTAGGTAATAGCAGATGTGAACCGATCTTAACTTGCTGCTTTTGAACCTTCCCTTATGATATTTGAGACACCATTTTAGGCCCTTAAACGTGTCATTCCTTTGCTGTAAGTGAGAGTCAAAGTTGACTCTCTTAGAACTGCACTGCTGCTGGGCTAAAACTGGAGCAGGGTTAATCTTGTTGTGTTGACCCTCAAAATAAATGGAGCAACTTGATTCATTTGTTAGCCCCAATATGATATTGTAAATGACCTAAGTTACCCCTAAAGGGTGATCAATTCTTACTAGATTAGGTAGCAGACCTTAGTTGCCTTGGACCTGCTTGGAAAATCAGTGGTATTGATATCTTGTTTTAAGACTATTTAGACCAATACTTGAACCTCTTGGCTGGATTGTGCTTGCCGGACTTGGACATTGGTGTGATGGTCTATATCATTAAGACTCACTTGATCAACACTGAACTCGGCCTAAGCTAGGATATGCAAGTAAAGGATCTCAGTTGCAGTTTATGGAGCAATGCTCAACTTTTCATTCAATACTCAATGTGTCTGTACAAAGTGAGCTTCTTGCTGTCCTCATACAAACATTCCCTTGTAGCATGGACGATTGGGGGTTTCTTCACGCTTATGAAATCTCTAACTACACTTAAAACTAACTTAAATGAAACTTAAGTACAAATCATGCTTAACTAAGCGAATTACAACTAATGAGTCTCCATAATGAAGAGTCTTAGCAGAATTAAGAACCGTCCTTAACTCCAGCTTCATTTTCAATTGGTGCTAGAATTACTCCAACAAAGGCAAATTAAAAGCCTCAAAATGAGTGCAAAAAAACTGAAAGCACCGGCTAGAAATCAAGAACCTCACAAACTTAAGAACTTTCTTTAACTTCGAGTTTTCTCCAACTACTCCAACAAAGTGCACCAAGAAAGGGAATGAGTCCCAAACACAAAAAATATAAATGAAGGTGGGGTTATAAATCAAGAACATCGCTAAACCTAAGAACTTTCTTTAACTCTAGTTTTCTCCAACTAACTCCCAAAAAGGGAATACAAATGCACTAAAATGAGTGCAAAGAACGAAAGGTGTAACTACAAATCCAGAACATCGCCAAGCGTGAGAGCTTCAATTCCAGTTTATATTTCATTTGGGGACCCAATTACAATCACAAAGATCTCCCAAGTAGGGAATACAAATGCACTAAAATGAGTGCAAAAGAATGAAAGTGAGGCGATAAATCAAGAATCTAGCCAAGCCTAAGAACTTGCTCAAATGCTTGTTGACCTTTTAATTTGTGCATAAAGGGCCCCCGCAATGAGCTGCCATCAAGGTAAAACAAATGCCTTAAAAAAAGTGCAAAAGAATAAATGTTGGGGTCACAAATTGAAGACACAGCAAAATTTATGAACTAACTTTTAACTCGAGGTCTGCTTTCATTTTTGGTATAATTACTCTAGTGACGAGCTACCAATAAGAAGAAAAAAAATGACCGAAAAGGAGTGGAAAGAATGAATGGAGTCGCTACAAATCGAAAATCTGGTTAAACATAGGAACTAACTTTAACGCTTATCTGTTTTCATTTGGAGGTCCAATTACACCCATGTAGAGCTGCAAACAAAGTGAAGTGAATGCCCTAAAACAAGTGCCAAAAAAACGAATGGGGTCTTCACAACTAAAGAATCTTACCAAACTGTGAACTAACGTTAACTCTAGTTTTCTTTCATTTTGCGCTCCAATTGCACCAATAAAGAACTTCCACAAAGAGAAAATACTTGCCCTAAATGAGTGCAACGTGGCTAAAAATCAAGAATTTCGTGAAAATATAAGAACTAACTTTAACCATTGTTCTATTTTCATGTGGAAGTCCAATGACACACACAAAGAGCTCCCATCAAGAGGAAGTAAATGCCCAAAAATTAGTGAAAAAAGAGTGAATGGTATCACCACAAATCAAGATTCTTACAAAAATTCAAAACTAACTTTAACTCTAGTTTTCTCTCATTTGGTGCTTTGCTTACAACCACTAATCGCGCCCACAAAAAGAAAATAATTGCCCCACATGAGTGCATAGGAATGAAAGATGTGGATATAAATCAAAGACCCCACCGGCCTCAAAAACTTACTTGAACTTTAGTTTTCTATTTCATTTAGGGCTCCACTTGAACCCGTGAAGAAGTTCCCAAAAAAGAGAATATAATTGACCTAAAATAAAGAGGTGCAAAAGAATGAAAATGTGACTACAAATAAAAAAACCTAAAAAAACTTAAGAACTTATTTTAACTCTAGTTCACTTTCAATTTGGTGCTCCAGCTACACCCACAAATCCCACTAAGTGGAAAGAGAAGCCCTAAAATTAATCGATGCATTTACGCTTGACAGACATTCAAAGGGAATGCAAAGTTTGGTAAGAATGCAAACTGATTTCTAGCTCTAGTTCTAAGTAAATCCAAAAGCAATGTAAAGGATAGACCGAATCTAAACCTATTCTTGCATATAGATATTACCACCAAGAATAAGCATATAGCTCTTAACCTTAACTAAGATACAAAAACACCACATAAACAAGAGTTAAGACTCACTTAATCACCACCTAAATCAGCCTAAGTTAGGATACCCAAATAAAGGATTTTAGTTTCGGTTCAAGGAGCAATGCTCATTTCATTCAATACTCAATGTGTTTGTATAAAGTGAGCTCCTTGTTGTCCTTATACGAATGTTTCCTTGCTTCCTAGGAAGGATTAGAGGTTTCTTCATGATTAGGAAACCTCTAACTACACTTAAAACTGGGTGAAATGAAACTTTTGTACAAAGTATGGTTAACTACGCTAATTAGAACCAATGAGTCTCCACAATTGAAGAATCTAACAAAAACGTGAACCAACTTTAACTCCAGTTTTATTTTCAATTGGGGCTCTAATTACACTAGCAAAGACAAATTAAGTTCCTTAAAATGAGTTCAAAAAAAATTAAATGATAGGTGTGGCAACAAATCAAGAACCTCACCAAACATAGGAACTTTTATTAACTCGAGTTTTCTCCAACTACATGGACAAAGTGCTCCTAAAAAGGGAACACAAACACACTAAAATGAGTGCAAAAAATGAAAGGTGTAACTACAAATCAAGAACCTCGCCAAACTAGACAACTTCAATTCTACTTTACATTTCATTTGGAGCCCCAATCACACTCACAAAGATCCCCCATGTAGTGAATACAGAGGCACTAAAATGACTGCAAAAGAATGAAAGGTGTGGCTGCAAATCAAGGACCTCATCTAACTTAAGAACTTACCTTAACTATAGTTTTTTTTTTTTTTTCATTTGGAGCCCCACTTGCACACATAAAGAGCTCCCAAAAAGAGAATACAAATGTACTAAAATGAGTGCAAAAGAATGATAGTGTTGCGATAAATCACGAATTCGCCCAGATGAAAGAACATACACTAACTGTTGTCCACTTTTCATTCAGGGCATCAATAACCTCAGCAAATAGTTGCTGCTTGTAAAAAAACAAATGCCTTAAAATGAGTGAAAAAGGATAAATGTTGTGGCTACAAACTGAGGATGTAGTCAAATTTAGGAGCTTATTTTAGCTCAAGTTCTATTTTCATTTAATGTACTAATCACACCATTAAGGATCTCTCAACACGATGAAACAAATCCTTGAAAAGAAGTGGAGAGGTGTGAATGTTGTAGCTACAAATTAAGAATCTTGCAAAAACATAGGAATTAACTTTAACCATTGTTCTATTTTGTGGAGGTCCAATTACACCCACAAAGAGCTCCCATCAAGAGGAACTAAATGCCAAAAAGTTAGTGTAAAAAGAGTGAATGGTGTCTTCACAAATCAAAAATCCTACCAACATTGGGAAATAACTTTAACTCTAGTTTTCTTTAATTTGGTGGTTTACTTGCACCCACTAATAGCTCCCACAAAAAGAAAGTAATTGCCTCAAATGTGTGCATAGGAATAAAAGAGATGGCCATAATTCAAGGACACGACAAACTCAAGGACTTGCCTTAACTCTAGTTTTCTATTTCATTTGGGGCTCCACCTGCACCCATGAAGAAGTCCCAAAAAAGTGAATACAAATGGCCTATAATAAGTAGGTGCAAAAGAATGAAAGTACGACTATAAATAAAAAAACAAGGGAAACCTAAGAAATTACTTTAGCTCTAGTTCACTTTAAATTTGGGGCTCCGGTTACTCCCAAAAATCCCGCCAAGTGGAAAGAGAGACCCTAAAATTGATGGATGCATGTACACTCAACTTGCATTTAAAGAGAATACAAAGTTAGCTAAGAATGCAAGCTGGATTCTAGCTCTAGCTTTAAGTGAATCCAAAAGCGATCTAAAGGATAGATTGAATCTAAACCTATTCTTGGATATAGACATCAGCACCAATAACAAGCTTAGGGCCCTTAACCTTGATTAGGATACAGAAACACCGCCTAAATAGAGTTAAGACTCACTTGATCACCCCTTAACTCAGCAAAAGCCAGGATACACAAGCAAAGGTTCTCAGTTGCGGATTAAGGAGTCATGCTCAGCTTTTCATTCAGTACTCAATGTCTGTGTACAAAGTGCCTTCTTGCTGTCCTCATACAAACATTCCCTTACTGCATGGAAGGATTAGGGGTTTCTTCATACTTAGGAAACCTCTAACTAAACTTAAAAGTGACTTAAATGAAAGTTACGTACAATGCATGCTTAACTAAGCGAATTACAACTAATGAGTCTCCATAATGAAGAATCGTAGCAGAACTAAGAACCATCCTCAACTCTAGTTTTATTTTCAATTGGTGCTCCAATTACTCCAACAAAGGCAAATTAAATGCCTCAAAATGGGTGCAAAAGTGCGACTATAAATCAAGAACCTCACTAAACATAAGAACTTTCTTTAACTCAAGTTTTCTCCAACTACTCCAACAAAGCGTACTAAGAAAGGGAATGAGTCCCAAAGAAAAAAAAAATAAAGGTGGGGCTATAAATCAAGAACATCGCTAAACCTAAGAACTTTCTTTAACTCTAGTTTTCTCCAACTACCTCAAAAAAAGGGAATTCAAATGCACTAAAATGAGTGCGAAGAACAAAAGGTGTAACTACAAATCAAGAACATCACCAAGCATGAGAGCTTCAATTCTAGTTTGCATTTCATTTGAGGCCCTAATTACACTCACCAAGATCTCCCAAGTAGAGAATACAAATGCACTAAAATAAGTACAAAAGAATGAAAGTGACGCAATAAATCAAGAATCTAGCCAAGCCAAAGAACTTGCTCAAATGCTTGTTGACTTTTTAATTAGCGCGTAAATGACCCTTGCAAACAGCTGTCATTAAGGGAAAAGAAATGCCTTAAAATAAGTGCAAAAGAATAAATGTTGTGGTCACAAATCGAGGACATAGCCAAATTTACGAATTTACTTTTAACTCGAGCTCTATTTTCGTTTTGGGTATAATTGCACTAGTGAAGAGCTACCAATAAGAAGAAAACAATGACTGAAAAGGAGTGGAAAGAATGAAAGGAGTCGCTACAAAGAAAAAATCTGGTTAAACATGGGAACTAACTTTAACACTTATCTGTTTTCATTTGAAGGTCCAATTATACCCATGTAGAGCTACAAACCAAGTGGAAGTGAATACCCTAAAAAGAGTGCAAAAAGAACGAATGGTGTCTTCACAACTAAATTATCTTACCAAACTGGGAACTAACTTTAACTCTAGTTTTCTTTCATTTTGTGCTCCAATTGCACCAATAAAGAACTTCCACAAAGAGAAAATAGTTTCCCTAAATGAGTGTAATGCGGCTACAAATCAAGAATCTTGCGAAACCATTAGAACTAACTTTAACAATTGTTATATTTTCATGCAGAAGTCCAATTACACCTACAAAGAGCTCCCATCAGGAGTAAGTAAATGCCCAAAAATTAGTGAAAAAAAAGTGAATGGTGTCTCCACAAATCCAGACTATTACGAAAATTCAGAACTAACTTTACCTCTAGTTTTCTTTCATTTGGTGCTTTACTTACACCCACTAATGCCTCCCATAAAAAGAAAATAATTGCTCCACACGAATGCATAGGAATGAAAGATGTGGCTATAAATCAAAGACCTCACCAATCTCAAGAACTTACCTGAACTTTAGTTTTCTGTTTGATTTGGGGCTCCACTTGAACCCCTGAAGAAGTTCCCAAAAAAAGAACACAAATGATGTAAAATAAAGAGGTGCAAAACAATGAAAATGTGGCTATAAATAAAAAACCTAGAAAAACTTAAGAACTTACTTTAACTCTAGTTCACTTTAAATTTGGTGCTCCAATATACCCACAAATCCCACCAAGTGGAAAGAGAAGCCCTAAAATTAATCTATGCATGTACACTAAACAGACATTCAAAGCGAATGCAAAGTTTGCTAAGAATGCAAACTGATTTCTAGCTCTAGTTTTAAGTCAATCCAAAAGCAATGTAAAGGATGGGCCGAATCTAAACCTGTTCTTTGATATAGATACCACCACCAAGAATAAGCTTAGGGCCCTTAACATTGATTAGGATACAGAAACACCACATGAACAAGAGTTAAGACTCACTTCATCACCACCTAACTTGGCCTAAGTTAGGATACGCAAATAAAGGATTTTAGTTTCGGCTCAAGGAGCAATGCTCATTTCATTCAATACTTAATGTGTGTGCATGAAGTGAGCTCTTTGTTGTCCTTATGTAAACGTTCCCTTGCTGCCTAGGAAGGATTAGAGGTTTCTACATGCTTAGGAAACCTCTAACTAAGCTTAAAACTGGCTGAAATGAAACTTGAGTACAAAGCATGCTTAACAAAGCTAATTGCAACTAATGAGTCTCCACAATTCAAGAATCTTACAAAAATGAGAACCAACTTTTACTCCAGTTTTATTTTCAATTAGGGCTCCAATTACACCTGCAAAGACAAATTAAGTGCAGTAAAATGAGTTTAAAAAAAATGATAGGTGCGCCTACAAATCAAGAACCTCACTAAACATAGGAACTTTCTATGACTTAAGTTTTCTCTAACTACACCAATGAAGTGTGCAGAAAAGGGGAATGAGTCCAAAAAGCAAAGGTCTGGCTATAAATCAAGAACATCACTATACTTAAGAACTTCCTTTAACTTTAGTTTTCTCCAACAACACCCACAAAGTGCTCCTAAAATAGGAATACAAACACACTAAGATGAGTGCAAAGAATGAAAGGTGTAACTACAAATCAAGAACCTCGCCAAACTTGACAGCTTCAATTCCACTTTAGATTTTATTTGGAGCCCTAATTACGGTCACAAAGATCCTCGAAGTAGCGAATACAAATGCAGCAAAATAAGTGCAAAAGAATGAAAGGTGTGGCTGCAAATCAAGGACCTCATCTAACTCAAGAACTTACCTTAACTATAGTTTTTTTTTTCATTTAGAGCCCCACATGCAGAGACAAAGAGCTCCCAAAAAGGGAATACAAATGCACTAAAATGAGTGCAAAAGAATGATAACATCGCGATAAATCGCAAATGTGCCCAAACATAAGAACATACACTAACTGTTGTCCACTTTTCATTTGGGGCTTCAGTAACCCCCGTAAAGAGTTGCTGCTTATAAAAAAACAAATGCCTTAAAATGAGTGCAAAAGGATAAATGTTGCCACTACAAACTGAGGATGTAGTCAAATCTAGGAGCTTACTTTAGCTCAAGTTCTATTTTCATTTAATGTACTAATCACACCCTTAAGGATCTCCCAACAAGACGAAACAAATGCTTTAAAACGAGTGGCAAAGTGTGAATGTTGTGGCTACAAATCAAGAATCTCGCAAAAACATAGGAATTAACTCTAACCATTGTTCTATTTTCATGGAGGTCTAATTACACCCACAAAGAGCTGCCATCAAGAAGAACTAAATGCACAAAAGTTAGTGTAAAAAGTGTGAATTGTGTCTCCACAAATCAAGAATCTTACCAAATTAGGAAATAACTTTAACTCCAGTTTTCTCTCATTTGGTGCTTTACTTGCACCCACTAATAGCTCCCATAAAAAGAAAGTAATTGCCTCAAATGTGTGCATAGGAATAAAAGATATGGCCATAAATCAAGGACCCACCAAACTTAAGAACTTACTTCAACTCTAGTTTTCTATTTCATTTGGGGCTCCACTTGCACTAGTGAAGAAGTTCCCAAAAAAGAGAACGCAAATGGCCTAAAATAAGTAGGTGCAAAAGAATAAAAGTGCAGCTATAAATTAAAAAACTAGAAAAACTTAAGAAATTACTTTAACTCCAGTTCATTTAAATTTTGGGGTTCTAGTTACTCCCATAAATCCCGCCAAGCAAAAGGAGAGACCCTAATATTGATGGACGGATGTACACTCAACTCGCATTCAAAGAGAATGCAAGCTAAATTCTATCCCCAGTTTTAAGTGAATCCAAAAGCAATGTAAAGGATATATTGAATCTAAACCTATTATTGGATATAGATATCACCACCAAGAACAAGCTCAGGGCCCTTAGCCTTGGTTAGGATACAAAAACACCACCTAAACAAAAGTTAACACTAACTTGATCACCACCTAACTCAGCCTAAGCTACGATACACAAGTAAAGGATCTCAGTTGCAGTTTGAGGAGCAATGCTCAACTTTTCATTCAATACTCATGGTCTGTGTGCAAAGTGACCTTCTTGCTGTCGTCGTAGAAACATTCCCTTGCTGCAGGGAAGGATTAGGCGTTTCTTCAAGCTTAGGAAACCTCTAACTAAACTTAAAACTAGCTTAAATGAAACTTAAGTATAAAGCATGCTTTACAAAGCGAATTACAACTAATGAGTCTCCATAACCAAGAATTTTAGTAGAATTAAGAACCATCCTTAACTCTAGTTTTATTTTGAACTGGTGCTCCAATTACTCCAACAAAGTCAAATTAAACACCTCAAAATGAGTGCAAAAAAAATGAAAGGTGTGGCAACAAATCAAGAACCTCACTAAACTTAAGAACTTTCTTTAACTCAAGTTTTCTCCAACTACTCCAACAAAGTGCGCCAAGAAAGGGAATGAGTCCTAATGAGAAAAAAAAACTAAAGGTGGGGCTATAAATAAAGAACATCGCTAAACCTAAGAAATTTCTTTAACTCTAGTTTTCTCCAACTTCCTCCCAAAAAGGGAACACAAATGCGCTAAAATGAGTGCGAAGAACAAAAGGTGTAACTACAAATCAAGAACATCACCAAGGATGAGAGCTTTAATTGTAGTTTACATTTCATTTGGGGCCCCAATTACACTCACAAAGATCTCGCAAGTAGAGAATACAAATGCACTAAAATGAGTGCAAAAGAATGAAAGTGAGGTGATAAATCAAGAATCTAGCCAACCTTGAGAACTTGCTCAAATGCTTGTTGACTTTTTAATTAGTGCAGAAATTACCCTTGCAAAGAGCTGTCATCAAGGGAAAACGAATGCCTTAAAATATGTGCGAAAGATTAAATATTGCGGTCATAAATTGAGGACATAGCCAAATTTACTAACTTACTTTTAACTCGAGCTCTGTTTTCATTTTGGGTATAATTGCACTTGTGAAGAGCTGCCAATAAGAGGAAAAAAATGATCGAAAAGGAGTGCAAATAATTAATGGAGTCGCTACAAATCAACAATCTGGTTAAACATAGGAACTAACTTTAATGCTTATATGTTTTCATTTGGATGTCCAATTACACCCATGTGGAGCTGCAAACCAAGTGGAAGTGAATACCCTAAAAAGAGTGCAAAAAGAACGTATGGTGTCTTCACAACTAAGGAATCTTACCAACTAGGAACTAACTTTAACTCTAGTTTTCTTTCATTGTGCGCTCTAATTGCACCAATAAAGAACTTCCACAAAGAGAAAATAGTTGCCCTAAATCAGTGCAATGCGGCTACAAATCAACAATCGCACCGGAACACAAGAACTAACTTTAACCATTGTTCTATTTTCATGTGGAAGTCCAATTACACCCACAAAGAGCTCCCATCAAGATGAAGCAAGTGCCCAAAAATTAGTGAAAAAAGAGTGAATGGTGTCTCCAGAAATCAAGACTCTTACGAAAATTTAGAACTAACTTTAGCTCTAGTTTTCTTTCATTTGGTGATTTAGTTACACCCACTAATAGCTCTCACAAAAAGAAAATAATTGCCCTACACGAGTGCATATAAATGAAAGATGTGGCTATAAATGAAAGACCCCGCCAAACTCCAGAACCTACTTGAACTTTAGTTTTCTATTTCATTTGGGGCTCCAATTGAACCCGGGAAGAAGTTCCCAAATAGGAGAATACAAATGACCTAAAATAAAGAGGTACAAAAGAATGAAAATGCGGCTACAAATAAAAAAACCCTAGAAAAACTTAAGAACTTACTTTAACTCTAGTTCACTTTAAATTTGGTGCTCCAACGACACCCACAAATCCCTCCTAGTGGAAAGAGAAACCCTAAAATTAATCGATGCATGTACACTCAGCAGACATTCAAAGAGAATGCAAAGTTTGCTAATAATGCAAACTGATTTCTAGCCCTGGTTTTAAGTGAATCCAAATGCAATGTAAAGGACATATTGGATCTAAACCTATTCTTGGGTATAGATATCACCACCAAGCACAAGCTTACGGCCATTTACCTTGATTAGGATACATAAACACCACATAAACAAGAGTTCAGACTCACTTGATCATCACGTAGCTCGGCCTAAGTTAGGATATGCAAATAAAGGATTTCAATTTCGGTTCAAGGAACAATGCTCATTTCATTCAATACTCAATGTGTGTGTACAAAGTGAGCTCCTTGTTGTCCTTATACAATTGTTCCCTTGCTGCCTCGAAAGGATTAGAGGTTTCTTCATGGCTAGGAAACCTCTAACTAAACTTAAAACTAGGTGAAATGAAACTTGAGCACAAAGCATCCTTAACTAAGCTAATTACAACTAATGAGTCTCCACAATTGAAGAATCTTACAAAAATGAGAACCAACTTTAACTCTAGTTTTATTTTCAATTGGGGCTCCAATTACACCAGCAAAGACAAAATAATTGCCCTAAAATGAGTTCAAAAAAAAAAAATGATAGGTGTCGCAACAAATTAAGAACCTCACTAAACATAGGAACTTTCTTTAACTCAATTTTTCTCCAACTACACCAACAAAGTGTGCCGAAAAGGGGAATGACTCCAAAAGAAAAAAAACAAAAGGTGTGGCTATAAATCAAGAACATCACTAAACTTAAGAACTTCCTTTAACCTTAGTTTTCTCCAACTACACCCACAAAGGGCTCCTAAAAAGGGAGTTCAACCGCACTAAAATGAGGGCAAAGAATGAAAGGTGTAACTACAAATCAAGAAGCTCACCAAACTCGACAGCTTCAATTCTAGTTTACATTTCATTTGGAGCCCAATTACACTCACAAAGATCCCCCAAGTAGTGATCACAAATGCACTAAAATGAGTGCAAAAGAATGAAAGGTGTGGTGCAAATCAAGGACCTCGTCTAACTCAAGAACTTACCTTAACTGTAGTGTTTTTTTTCCATTGGGAGCTCCACTTGCACACACAAAGAACTCCCAAAAAGACAATACAAATGCACTAAAATGAGCGCAAAAGAATCACAATGTGGCGATAAATCACAAATGTGCCCAAACATAATAACGTACACTAACTGTTGTCCACTTTTCATTCAGGGTGTCAATAACCACGGCAAAGAGTTGCTGCTTATAAAAAAAACAAATGCCTTAAAATGAGTGAAAAAGGACAAATGTTGCGGCTACAAACTGAGGATGTAATCAAATTTACAAACTTACTTTGGCTCCAGTTCTATTTACATTTAATGTACTAATCACACCATTAAGGATCTCACAACACGACGACACAAATGCTTTAATAGGAGTGGAAAAGTGTGAATGTTGCGGCTGCAAATCAAGAATCTCGCGAAAACATAGGAATTAACTTTAACCATTGTTCTATTTTGTGGAGGTCCAATTACACCCACAAAGAGCTCCCATCAAGAGGAACTCAATGCACAAAAGTTAGTGTAAAAAGAGTGAATGGTGTCTCCACAAATCAAGAATCTTACCAAAATTGGGAAATAACTTTAACTCTAGTTTTCTTTCATACGGTGCTTCACTTGCACCCACTAATAGCTCCCACAAATAGAAAGTAATTGGCCCAAACGTGGGCATAGGAATGAAATATATGGCCATAAATCAAGGACCTGCCAAACTCAAGAACTTAATTTAACTCTAGTTTTCTATTTCATTTGGGGCTCCACTTGCACCCGTGAAGATGTTCGCAACAAAGAGACTACGAATGGCCTAAAATAATAGGGGCAAAAGAATGAAAGTGCGGCTATAAATAAAAAAAACCAGAAAAACTTAAGAAATTATTTTAACTCTAGTTCACTTTAAATTTGGGGCTCTAGTTACTCCCGCAAATACCGCCAAGTGGAAAGAGAGGCCCTAAAATTGATGGATCCATGTACAGTCAACTCGCGTTCAAAGAGAATGCAAAGTTAGCTAAGAATGCAAGCTAAATTCTAGCTCTAGTTTTAAGTGAATCCAAAAGCAATGTACAGGATAAATTGAATCTAAACCTATTCTTGGATTTACATATCACCACCAAGAATAAGGTCAGGTCCCTTAACCTTGATTAGGATACATAAACGCCACCTAAACAAGAGTTGTAACGCCCATAAATTAAACATATTCCACTGTTTGCAATCACTATTTTAATTCCCTCAATTTCAACTGATAAACCCAATGATCGGGGCATTACCGCCTTCCACAAGGACAAGGCTTGAAGCATGAGTACTAGAAATAACATAGTTTGACATAGCTTCAACCACACATATTCAAACATAATCAAACCATATACAGTCAACTGCTAACCAATGTAAGGTTTATACACCAAAGTAAAGCAATTTACCATATAATCTACACCTCCATCCACAAAAGATTTCAAAATATAGCTTCAAAATATGCTTGTACTATGTCAGTGTTGATCCTTGCCGAACTTATTTTCATCAACTAGTTTGCTAGCATGAGGGCGATTCACTGAGCATTTGCCTAAAATAAAACTTGAAAAACATTTTGAACTGTAAGCCGAAGCTCAGTACATGTATTCCTGTATGGATAAAATATCTCTGCATAAATTGATTGGGCTCCCGCTTTGTGATTCATTTTATGCCAAAAACAAAAACAGTGAATAAGATGAATGTAAATTACAATTGCTAGTTATTATCTGACAGTGAACCCCTTGATACCGTTACGATTTATGGATAGGTGTAAAACTGCCAAGCCGACCGACGGACCCGGCCAGAAGCCACAAGGGTAACTGAAGGACAATTCCCTGTAACTGATAACTTATGGGGTGACTAATTATATCACAAATCACTGATTAAACTTATTCATTGATTTACTTATAAAAACATTATCATTTTGATAAACACGTGCTGATTTCTAAAGATATAGGCAACAAACATACCTGAAGTCTTTAAAATGTAATCTCACTTGATAATACTTATACACAATGGGAAATGATAGACTAGGCCCCATTTTCGTTTAAGAAATGTAGTTATACGTAAATGCAATTAGTAAACAACTTTCACTCCTGTAATTGTTAACTTCATGGAAATTAATTAATAAAAAGGGAATCCACAATTCAAACAATAAAACATAAGATAAGTCATACTAAAATGATTTTGAAAAATAAATAAGTTAGGGTCATTGAACTCGAAGTAAAATAAATTGAAGCTAAATAGACCAAAATGAAATAATTGAGGTGATAATGGATGTATTTTAATGAATACAAATCAAATATGGGTTTTTGATGTTTCTAAAACAAATAAAAGAAGGTTTAATGACAAGAGGGGTGTTGTGAGGTTCAGGAAAGCTCATATAACCCTAGCTTGTGGCATTGCCCTCTTTACTTCTCCAATTTCATTCTCATGCCCATTTAACTCGGTTTTCCAACTCTAGTAGGCTTCTATACAAAATAAAAGTTGTTGAACTCACTAAACTTTGTAATTTATTTGCAATATCCATAATTATGTAGAAACGCTTCATAATATTTCCAAATGCCATGATTTCTTTCTTCCCTCATATTACCGCTTGAAGGTCTACTTTAGAAAATCCATATCTTTCACCCGCGACCTCCATTTGAGCTATAAAAGCCCAATATGAAAAGATTAAAAAGTTACTCAAAACTTTCACTCATAGTGTAAAACATAATTACCACAATAGGGTTCTTCAAATTGGGTTAGAACACAACTGTGCACAGCTTAGGTGCATCCTGGGCAGTCTTAGCAAAATGGCCATAACGTTTTCCACATAACTCGGAACAAAGTGATTCAAAAGGAATTTGAACAATAACTCACTGATACATCTACCCACCAAAAATCATAATTTTTGGATTGGTCGATCATTACCAGTTTATTGGCAAAGTGACCCCTGTTTTTTGTTAGTTCACAGCCACACTGCTTTTCCTTTCCTATTTCTTTTCACATAAATCCCCATCTAAAATCATTCCTTAACATCATGTAATAAAGTTTGTGATTTCTCATCACCTTACAAATCCATTTTACCTGAAAATACTCCATAATTATCTTTACATATGTCCTTCAATTCGTCTCTTTACAAAATCACTCCAAACACACCCATAATCACCTTTGCTTGCATAAATGAGCAAATGAACCACTTTTAAATCAATTGGGGAATTTCCATAATCCAACCCTTTATGCAAAAATCCTACCAAACCCACCATCATCATCAATAGGTTTAAAGATTACCAAATCAAAGATAAAACAATCAAAATTCAACAAATGATCTTGGACACCCCTAAACTCTAGCATGCTTCAACCTTATCCAATCTATTAAGACATCAAAATAACACTTGTTTATATCAAGATAACCACGATCCATGATGAAATCCAACATAAAAACCCAAAATTAAACAAAGTTAGAATTAGGATTTACCTCACTTGAGATCAAGTATAGAGAGATGGAGGTGGTGTTTGGTGTTTATGAGAGTTGTGGTTGGTGGCTAATGGAAGCTACTGGAAACAGCTGGTGGCGGCAGCATGTGGTGATGGTGGTGGCAGTAGAGGGGCCTGGCTGGGGTACAGAGAGAGGAAGAAGAAGAAAGATTGGTGTTTTTACTTGATTGAAAATGATTCCAAGCTATATCAAATTACTTGGCTGAGTTTTATCCCTCACCGAAGTTTCTTTTTGCTAATTAAAATTAGGTACAAATGATGGTGATTAACTTAATTTAATCACACCAAAATTTGAACCAAAAATGAATCAGGCTATAAATCGGGCCCAAATGAATTAGGCCAAAGTTAATGAATTTCGGCCCAAATTTTTTTGCACGGTTAAAAATTAAATTTTTGTGACATTATGAAAAAAAATTTATTCACCTAATCACATTTACCGGGACCTAATATCAATTCACCTGAAATTGTTACCGTAAATGAAACTCGAATTGCAAAGTGGGACCCAAAATGAATTCTCTCCACCGGGATGATTAAATGAGATAAATAAATATGAAAAATTAATAACAAGGCTTTATTGAATAAACAAACACGATTTAGAATCGGGCTATTACAGCTTTCCCCCCTTAAAGAGTTTCGTCCTCGAAACTTATGAGCTTTGACAAAACCTGGAAGTTCATCTCAAATAGATGTGTGTACTTGGCTTACATTTCATCCTCGGTTTTTCGAAGTGGCTTATAAGGATGTATATGTGTGGTCTGCCTAGGCACTTAGACTAAGGATATCTGCTTGTTGCATAGCTGCTTAATCCTGCGATCTAGTATCTGGACTGGGTGCTCTTCGTATAATGGATCCTCATTGTCTGCAATGGTTTCAGATACGATAGTGGGGTTAGGATCTGGAATGTACTTCCTGAGTTATGAGGTATCGTACATGCTATGCATGTGTTTGAGTTCTAAAAGCAAATTTAGCTAATAAGTTACAAAGCTTAATCCTTCCATGATCTCATATGATTCAATATATCTTAGCTCAATTTACCTTGTACTCTAAATCTCCTGATGCTCTTACTAGGTGAAACTTTCTAAAACACCTTATCATCTGCCGAAAACTTTGGAGGACTCCTTTTGTAAGCATAGCTTTTCTGTAAGTCCCAATAGTCCATTTTCAAGAGTCTCCTGATGACTGTGATCTCATTGAGTGCTGACGATGATCTTCATTACCCAAAAGATGATTTTGTCGACAATGTTTGCCGTCATTTTTGCCCTGATGTTTTATGTGGATTTTTCTCTACTAGCAATTCCATAACATTGACTGCTAGGGGTCTTATGCCTTCTTCAAATTCAAAATGTTGGTCCTAGGTTAATGTCTCATCTAAGTCACTCAAGTACACAGAGTGCTACATTTTCTTCCATATAAAGCGTTAATGGCCAGTTTATTAGGGCACTGGTAACCATTACTGCAAGAAAATTCCATCAATGGTAAGTCATCTTCCCGTTATCCCTTAGAACCTAGTATACGAACTCTCAACATGTTTCCTAGAATTTGATTCACTTTTTCAATGTGCTCCTCTATCTCAGGATGATGAGAATTAGTAAAATTCAATTTGGTTCCTCAGGCTTCTTGAAGTGCTTGCTAAAACGGGATCAAAATCTCTTATCCACATCTGATACGATATCTGTTGGAATTCCATGGAACCAAACTATCTCCTTAACATGTAGTTTGCGTTAGTCTTTTGACATCGCAAGTATTTCGAATTTCCTCCATTATGGAGGGCTGTAGGGTAAATTAAGTGATGACAATTGGTCATTTGGTTGCCTATGTGACACTAATTGAATGCCAATTTTCAAGCCCTCTCAAGAGGTTCAGCTGAGTAATCACTACTGCACTCAAGCTATGTTGTGAGTTTTTACTTAGCGCATCTGCCACAGCATTTTCTTTCTCTAGGTGATATTAGATCTGCAGGTCATAATCTTTAATCAACTTTAGCCAAAGCCTTTATCTCAAATTGAGTTCTTTTTTAGTGAAGATATACTTCAAACTTTGACGATTAGTGTAGATCATACAGGATACTCCATATAAGTAATGTTTTCAAATTCTCAGTGTAAAAACCACAACCGCTAGTTCTGGGTCATGGGTAGGGTTTTTTTCTCTCATAAGGCTTGAACCGTCGGGAGGTATAAGTTGCCACTTTATCTTCTTGCTAACTTGTAGCTTTCCTCAACAAATCCTTCCCGAACTCGACAATACCCTGTTGAACCAGAAAAGTTTTTGATCTCAATAACATTAGTGAGCCTTGGACACTCTGTCATTGCTTTCACCTTCTTCAAATCAACCTTAATCCCTTCCTTTGAAACCACATGTCCCAAAAATACCACTTCTTCTAACTAGAACTCACGTTTCTTGTATTTGTTATGTAATTAATGTTCCCTCAAGGTTTGCAACACCGTTCTCAAATGAGTAATGTGTTCATTTCTGTCTTTGGAGTAAATCAACATATTATCTATCAATACCACTTCAAACTTGCCCAAATATGGTCTGAAAACTCTATTCATAAGATCCATAAAGGCTATGGGGGCATTTGTCAAGTCAAAAGGCATCACAGTGAATTCATAGTGACCAAACATGGTCCTAAGTGCAGTTTGGGAATGTCTTCAGGTAAAATCTTAAGTTGACGGTATCCTGATCTCAAATAATTCTTGGAAAAGACTCCTGCTCCTTATAGTTGAGCAAATAAACAATCTATTCGAGGCAATGGGTATTTTTTTCTTATTGGTGACCTTGTTAAGCTCCATGTAATCGACACATAACCTCAAGGTGTCATCCTTCTTCTTTACAAGTAGAACTGGGGTACCCCATGCTGATGCACTTGATCTGGTAAATCCCTTTTGTAATAGCTTATCTAACTAAATCATCAGTTTTCTAAACTCCGTTGGGGTTATATGATATGGGGCTTTAGAGAAACATTAGGCATCAGGGATTAATTCAATCTCAAAAATCAATTTCTCCTTGTTGGGCAGTCGCAGTGACTCGTTAGGAAAACATCTCTAAATTCGCAAACTATAGGGATGCCTTCTGCTCCTTCTTCTTGTGGTTGAGTGTCAATAGCATAACACCAATACCCAATATATCCTTGACATAAGAGCTCATTTGCTTTCATAACAGAATTTAAAGGACAAGGTATTTCCTTTCTTTGCACATAAAACATATTTCTCCCCTTATTCATCCCTTGAAACAGCCTTAAGGTCCTCACAATCTATCTTGACCCCATGAGTACATAACTAGCTCATTTCTAGAATGATATCAAACTCTGACAAGTCAAATTGAATTAAAACTCCAGGAAACACTATCCCACCAATTGTAATTGGAGCAAGTTTATGAGAGATAGGGTACTAAACTCTAAAGTCATTGGATAACTTGATTCTATGATTGATTTCGGTCTCCTTATTTTCAAGGTTCAATTGCATGGCATATCGAGTGGATATGAAGGAATGAGTGGCAACTGAATCAACCAATACACAAAATGCCTTTGAAATTAAACAGAGAGTTCCGGTAACTATTGCACCAGAGATGGCAGCTTCCTTCGTACTCAACATATACGTCATTTCTACAGCTGTGGGCCTTGGAGGTGGGAGCCCTTGTCCACAGCCTTCAGTGTTCTAGGACAGGGAGTATTGAGGTGTTCCAGGCTACCACACCACATGCATTTATTAGTTTCCACTCGACATTTAGGAGTGGTGTGGCTGGTTCTTCCACTTTTCCCATAAGGTTCCACTAGATCTGTAGGATGACTCCTAGGAGAAGTAAGAGTAGGCTTCTGCTAGTTTACACTGTCGCTCGGAGCTCTCTGCTCGGTCCACTTCCTCAGTTAGGAAAATTGTTCTAATGTTCCCCTTTTTTATTCTCTAAAACCTCCATTGTTGTGAAAATCTGTTCTATCCCTCTAATCCATGCTTCTAGTTCCATTGGATCATACTATCCGTCATACACTTAGGGTTACATCGCCCACCATATCTGTTAATTTATTGACTTAATGACTTTGTGATGGATTTCGGAAGGTGTTGGGGGCTATTCATTTCATAAGCTCAGACACCAAGGTCTCTTAATAGTTAGAGTTCCCATACTGCTAACCAACTCAGGGGAATTGAGGGCATTCTAAAGGGCATTGGCACATTACGCAAAACTTGGTCACCTGGCCCTTAACCATGATCTGAATTTTCTTCTATGTGGGTTTCTGCATTGTTTTACACAGATTCTGATATTTTGACTATCCATTCAGCTGAGTAACTCAGTCAACTGACTACAACCAATATATAAGATACACATATACAATAGATACAACTAGCATGGTCCAAGTATTGTGAAAACATAAAACAAAACTTCATTATATCATTGCTATAATTGCTCGCGTACATACATATACATGGTTCCGCAAAGAATATCACATCCAACTGACCACCCAAGGTCAACCTTTACACCTACCTCCTAATTATAACACTACTTAGCCCCAATAGACTAAGTCCACCACATGCCCAAAAATAGGCAGACTAGTCAACACAATCGGAAAGACCTGTCTAACTATATTCAAGGTCATAACCTGTACGAAATTCATATATCCAACTCGATATACTATATACACATGGGCCCAAAAAGTAATCTATTTGGGATGTTAACATGTAATATAAGTCAATCTAATGATCCCTAGATGGATCATAGTCTAGGTCAGACTCATCCCCAGGCTCCCTGCCCAAATCAAAACTGTTTTCTGAAACACCAATCTCTGCATTCTCATCGTCATGATCAAGCTGATGCTCCTCCAATTCTGCGTCCTTCTTTGAGTCTCCCATGAGGTCACAATCAGAGCTAAACTATGGTGTATTAGGGAGATCTATAACAATGTGAACCTCATTTGATCCTTCTGAGATAGGGATCCCCACTCTAGTTTTCGATTACTTTGGGTTGTCTGGCGGCTGAGGAGTGCTCAGTGTAGGTGGTGATTGTATGGGAGATACAATGTGTAATGAAAATATATACTGTATAATGTCCATGTTATTCCCTCTTGGCTCAAACTCCTCCCCTAATAATAGCTCGGTGATAATGTTAGCACAGGCCTCGCAAAACTGAAATCTAGGTTCATCCCATCCAAGGCTTAAGTCATCATAAAGTCATGATATCAGGTCCTAAACTCAACCCAAGGGCCAACTGTAGATAAGGTCCACAATAGACTACGACTATGGAACATAACACTATGAAACTTAGAAATGGGGTCTGCACATGGGCTACCACAAAAACCCTCGCTAACCAACTTTATGACTCTCCTAACTCCACTCTCCATACTCCATATTCCATCAAAGAAGATCAAACTTGGCTCTGATACCAAATCTATAATGCCCCTAAATTAAACATGTTCCATTGTTTGCAAGCGCTATTCTAATTCCCTCAATTTCAACTGATAAATCCAATGATCGGGGTGTTACCGTCGTCTAAAAGGACAAGGCTTGAAGCATGAGTACTAGAAATAACATAGTTTGACATAGCTTCAACCATGCACATTTATACATAATCAAACCATATACAGTCAACTGCTAACCAATATAAGGTTTATACACAAAAGTAAAACAATTCACCATATAATCTACACCTCTATCCACTAAAGATTTCAAAATATAGCTTCAAAATATGCATGTACTATTTTCACTATTGATCTCCCAGATTCCCTTGCTCAACTTATTTTCTTCAACTAGTTTGCTAGCATGAGGGCGATTCATTAAGCATTTTCCTCAAGCAAAACAAGAAAAACATTTCAAACTGTGAGCGGAAGCTCAGTGCAGGCATTCCTACATTGATTAAATATCTCTACATAAATTGATTGGGCGCCCGCTTTGCAATTCATTTTAGGCTGAAACCAAAACAGTGAATGAGATGAATGCAAACTGCAATTACTAGTTATTATCTGATAGTTAACCCCTTGATACTATTACGATCTATGGATAGGTGTACACCTGCCAAGCCTACCGGGGGACCTGGCCTGAAGTCGCACAGGTAACTAAAGGGTAATGCCCTATAACTGATAAGTGATGGGGGTCACTAATTATATGACAAATCACTTATTAAACCGATTCATTGATGTACTTACAAAAATATTATCATTTTGATAAATACGCGCTAATTTCTAAAGATACAGGCAATGAACGTACATGAAGCCTTTAAAATGTAATCTCACTTGATAATTCTTGTGCACAATGGGAAACGATATACTAGACCTCGTTTCTGCTTAAGAAATGTAGTTATAGCTAAATGCAGTTAGTAAACAACTTTCACTCTTATAATTTGTAACTTTATGGAAATTGATTAATAAAAAGGGAATCCACAATTCAAATAATGAAACAAAAGCTAAGTCATACTAAAATAATTTTGAAAAATAAATAAGTTAGGGTCAATGAACTCAAAGTAAAACAAATTGAAGCAAAATATACCAAAATGAAATAATTGAGCTGATAATGGAATTATTTTAATGAATACAAATGGAATATCGGTTTTTGATGTTTCTAAAATGAATAATAGAATGGTTAATGACAAGAGCGATGTTGTGAGGTTCAGGAAAGCTCATATAACCTTAGGTTGTGTCATTACCCTATTTACTTCTCCAGTTTCATTCTCATGCCCATTTAACTGGGTTTGCCAACCCTAGTAGGCTCCTATACAAAATAAAAATTGTTGAACTCACTAAACTTTGTAATTTCTTTGGAATATCCATAATTATGTAGAAACTCTTGATAATATTTCTGAATGCCATGATTTCTTTCTTCCCTCATATTGCCGTTTAAAGGTCTACCTTAGAAAATCCATATCTTTCACACGACACCTCCATTTGAGCTATAAAACCCCAATATGGAAAGCTTAAAAAGTTTCTCAAAACTTTCATTCATAGTGTAAAACATAATTACCACAGGAGGGTTCTTAAAATTAGGTTAGAACGCAGCTTTGCACAGCTTGGGTTTGTCCTGCGCAGTCTTGAAAAAACGACCATAACTTTTTCCACACAAATCAGAATGAAGATTCAAATGGAATATGAAAGATAACTCAGTGATATATCTAGCCACCAAAAATAATAATTTTTGGATGGGGCGATCATTACCAGTTTATTAGCAAACTGACCCTTGTTTTCTGCGAGTTCACAACCACACTGTTTTTCCTTTCCCATTTCTTTTCACATAAATCCCCATCTAAAATCATTCCTTAAAATCATGTAATAAAGCTTGTTCCTTCCCATCACCTTACAAATCCATTTCACCTCAAAATACTCCGTAATTATCTTTACATATGTCCTTCAATTCCTCTCCTTACAACATCACTCAAAACACACCCATAGTCACCTTTGCTTGCATTAATGAGCAAATGAACAACTTTTAAATCAATTCGGAAATTTTCATAATTCACCCCTTTATACAAAACTCCCACCAAACCTACCATCATCATCAATAGGTTTAAAGATTACCAAATAAAGGATAAAACAATCAAAATCCAACACATTAGCTTAAGCTTGCATTATCTCTGACACCCCTAAACCCTAGGATGCTTCAAGATATCCAATCTATTAAAACATCAAAGTAACACTTGTTTATATCAAGATAACATGATCCATGATCAAATCCAACATAAAAACCCAAAAGTAAACAAGGTTAGAATTAGGATTTAGCTCACTTGAGATCAAGTATAGAGAAATGGGGGTGGTGTTTGGTGTTTATGAGAGTTGTGGTTGGTCGCTGGTGGTTGATGGGTGATGGCGGCTGGCAGCAGCAGGTGGTGCTGGTGGTGGCAGCAAGGGGGGGCTGGCTGGGGTGGAAATCGAGGAAAAAGAAAGCTTGGTGTTTCTACTTGGTTGAAAATGATTCCAAGCTATATCAAATTACTTGGCTGAGTTTTATCCCTCCCCAAAATATCTTTTTGCTAATTAAAATTAGGTGCAAATGATGGTGATTAATATAATTTAATCACACCAAATTTTTCTAGCCAAAATATGAACCCAAAATGAATCGGATCATAAATCAAGCTCAAATGAATTGGGCCAAATTTAATGAATTTGGGCCCAAATTTTTTTACATGGTTAAAAATTGAATTTTTTTGACATTATGAAAAATAATTTAGTCAACTAATTATATTTACCGGGACCTAATATCGATTCATTGAAATTGTTTCCATAAATGAAACTTGAATTGCAAAATGGGACCCAAAATGAATTCTCCCAACCGGGATGACCAAATGAGACAAATAAATGTGAAAAATTAATAACATGGCTTAATTAAATAAACAAACATGATTTAGGGTCGAACTATTACAAGACTTAAGCCTCACTTGATCAGCACCTAAGTCGGCCTAAGCTAGGATACGCAAGTAAAGGATCTCAGGTTGCGGTTTAAGGAGCAATGCTCAGCTTTTCATTCAACACTCAATCTCTGTGTACAAAGTGACCATCTTGCTATCCTCGTACAAACATTCCCTTGCTGCAGGGAAGGATTAGGCATTTCTTCATGCTTAGGAAACCTCTAACTAAACATAAAACTGGCTCAAATGAAAGTTAAGTACAAAGCGTGCTTAACTAGCGAATTACAACAAATGAGTCTCCATAATGAAGAATCTTAGCAGAATTAAGAACCGTCCTCAAGTCTAGTTTTATTTTCAGTTGCTGCTCCAATTACTCCAACAAAGGCAAACTGAATCCCTTAAAACGAGTGCAAAAAAAAGAAGAAAGGTGCGGCTATGAATCAAGAACCTCACTAAACTAAAGAACTTTCATTAACTCGAGTTTTCTCCAACTGCTCCAACAAAGTGCGCCAAAAAAGGGAATGACTCCAAAAAAAAAAACCTAAAGGTGTGGCTGTAAATCAAGAACATTAATAAACTTAAGAAATTTCTTTAACTCTAGTTTTCTGCAACCCCCTCCTAAAAAGGGAATACAAATGAACTAAAATGAGTGCAAAGAACGACAGCTGCAACTACAAATCAAGAGCATCACCAAGCATGAGAGCTTCAATTCTAGTTTACATTTCATTTGCGACCCCAACTACACTCACAAAGATCTCCCAAGCAGAGAATACAAATGCACTAAAATGAGTGCAAAAGAATGAAAGTGAGGCGATAAATAAAGAATCTGGCCAAGCCTGAGAACTTGCTTAAATGCTTGTTGACTTTTTAGTTAGCGCGTAAATGACCCCTGCAAAGAGCTGTCATCAAGCAAAAACAAATACCTTAAAATAAGTGCAAAAGAATAAATGTTGTGGTCATAAATTGAGGACATAGCCAAATTTACGAACTAACTTTTAACTCGAGCTTTGTTTTCATTTTGGGTACTATTTGCACTAGTGAAGAGCTGCCATTAGGATGAAGAAATTACCAAAAAGGAGTGGAAAGAATGAATGAAGCCGCTACAAATCAAAAATCTGGTTTAACATAGGAACTAACTTTCACACTTATCTGTTTTCATTTGTGGATGTGAATACCCTAAAAAGAATGCAAAAAGAACGAATGGTGTCTTCACAACTAAAGAATCTTACCAAACTGGGAACTAACTTTAACTCTAGTTTTCTTTCATTTTGAGCTCCAATTACACCAATAAAGAACTTCCACAATGAGATAGTAGTTGCCCTAAATGAGTGCAATGCAACTACAAATCAAGACTCTCGTGAAAACATAAGAACTAACTTTAACCATTATTCTATTTTCATGTGGAAGTCCAACTACACCCACAAAGAGCTCCCATCAAGAGGAAGTAAATGCCCAAAAATTATTGAAAAAGAGTGAATGGTATCTCCACAAATCACAGCTATTACGAAAATTCGGAACTAACTTTAACTCTAGTTTTCTCTCATTTGGTGCTTTACTTACACCCACTAATAGCTTCCACAAAAAGAAAATAATTGCCGCACACGAGTGCATAGGAATTAAAGATGTGGCTATAAATCAAGGCCCCACCAAACTCAAGAACTTACTTAAACTTTAGTTTTCTATTTCATTTGGGGCTCCACTTGAACCTGTGAAGAAGTTCCCAAAAGAGAGAATACAAATGACCTACAACAAAGAGGTGCAAAAAAATGAAAGTGTGGCTATAAATAAAAAAACCTTGGAAAACCTAAGGACTTACTTTAACACTAGTTAGCTTTAAATTTGGTGCTCCAACTACACCCACTAATCTCACAGTGGAAAGAAAGGCCCCAAAAATAATCGATGTATGTATACTCAGACATTCAAAGATAATGCAAAGTTAGTTAAGAATGGAAACTGAATTCTAGCTCTAGTTTTAAGTGAATCCAAAAGCAATGTTAATGATAGACTGAATCTAAACCTAATCTTGGATATAGGTATCACCACCAAGAAAAAGCTTACGACCCTTAACCTTGATTAGGATGCAAAAACACCACATAAACAAGAGTTAGGACTCACTTGTTCACCACCTGACTCGACCTAAGTTAGGATACACAAATAAAGGATTTTAGTTTCGGTTTAAGGAGCAAGCTCATTTCATTCAATACTCAATGTGTGTGTACAAAGTGAGGTCCCTCTTGTCCTTATGTAAACGTTCCCTTGCTGCCTAGGAAGGATTAGAGGTTTCTTCATGCTTAGGAAACCTCTAACCAAACTTAAAACAGGCTGAAATGAAACTTGAGTGCAAAGCATGCTTAAGTAAGCTAATTACAACCAATGAGTATAACAATTGAAGAATCTTACAAAAATTGATTAACTCTAGTTTTATTTTCAATTGGGGCTCCAATTACACCAAGAAAGACAAATGAAGTTCCTTAAAATGATTTCAAAAAACAAAAAATGATAGGTGTGGCTACAAATCAACAACCTCATTAAACATAGGAACTTTCTTTAACTCGAGTTTTGTGCAACTAGACCCACAAAGTGCGCTAAAAAGGGGAATGAGTCCAAAAAGAAAAGAGGTGTGGCTATAAATCAAGAACATCACTAAACTTAAGAGCGTCCTTTAACTTTAGTTTTCTCTAACTACACCCACAAAGTGCTCCTAAAAAGGGAATACAAATGCACTAAAATACGTGCAAAGAATGAAAGGTGTAACTACAAATTGAGAACCTCATCAAACTTGCCAGCTTCAATTCTACTTTACATTTCATTTGGAGCCCCAATTACACTCACAAAGATCCCCCAAGCAGAGAATACAAATGCACTAAAATGAGTGCAAAAGAATGTAAGGTGCGGCTGCAAATCAAGGACCTCGTCTATCTCAAGAACTTACCTTCACTATTGTTTTTTTTTTTCATTTGGAGCCCCACTTCCACACACAAAGAGCTCCCAAAAAGAGAATACAAATGTACTAAAATGAGTGCAAAAGAATGATAGTGTGGTGATAAATCACGAATGCGCCCAAACATAAGAACACACACTAACTGTTGTCCACTTTTCATTTAGGGCATCAATAACCCCCACAAAGAGTTGATCATTACAAAAAAACAAATGTTCTAAAATGAGTGTAAAAGGATAAATGTTGCGGTTAAAAACTGAGGACGCAGTCAAATCTAGGAGTTTACTTTAGCTAAAGTTCTGTTTTCATTTAATGTACTAATCACACCCTTAAAGATCTCACAATAGGACGAAACAAACTCTTTAAAAGGAGTGGAAAAGAGTGAATCTTGTGGCTACAAATCAAGAATCTCGCAAAAACATAAGAATTAACTTTAACTATTGTTCTATTTTCATGTAGAGGTCCAATTACACCCACAAAGAGCTCCTATCAAGTGGAACTAAATGCTTCAAAGTTAGTGTAAAAAGAGTGAATGGTGTCTCCACAAATCAAGAATCTTACCAAAATTAGGAAATAACTTTAAAGATAGTTTTTTTTCATTTGGGGCTTTACTTGTGCCACCTAATAGCTCTCAGAAAAAGAAAGTAATTGCCACAAACGAGTGCATAGGAATGAAAGATATGGCCATAAATCAAGGACCCGCCAAACTCAAGAACTTACTTTAACTCTAGTTTTCTATTTCATTTGGGGCTCCATTTACACCGGTGAAGAAGTTCCCAAAAAGAGAATAACAGTGGCCTGAAATAAGTAGCTGCAACAGAATGAAAGTGCAACTATAAATAAAAAAAACCTAGAAAAACATAACAACATACTTTAACTCTAGTTCACTTTAAATTTGAGGCTCCAGTCAGTCCCACAAATCCCGTAAAATGGAAAGAGAGGCCCTAAAATTGATGGATGCACGTACACCCAACTCGTATTCAAAGAGAAAGCAAAGTTAGCTAAGAATGCAAGCTGAATTCTAGCTCTAGTGTTAAGTGAATCCAAAAGTAATGTAAATGATAGATTGAATATAAACCTATTCTTGGATATAGATATCACCACGAAGAACAAGCTTAGGGCCCTTAACCTTGGTTAGGATATAGAAACACCACCTAACCAAGAGTTAAGACTCACTTGATCACCACCTAACTATACCTAAGCTAGGATATGCGAGTAAAGGATCTCAGTTGCTGTTTAAGGAGTAATGCTCAACTTTTCATTCAATACTTAATGTGTGTGTACCAAGTGAGCTTCTTGCTATCCTTATACAAACATTCCCCTACTGCAGGGAAGGACTAGGGGGTTTCTTCATGCTTTAGGAAACCTCTAACTAAACTGAAAACTGGCTTAAATGAAAGTTAAGTACAAAGCATGCTTAACTAAGCGAATTACAACTAATGAGTCTGCATAATGAAGAATCTTAGTAGAATTGAGAAACATCCTTAACTCCAGTTTTATTTTGAGTCGGTGCTCCAATTACTCCAACAAAGGCAAATTAAACGCCTTAAAATGAGTGCCAAAAAAATGAAAGGTGCGGCTATAAATCAAGAACCTCACTAAACTTAAGAACTTTGTTTAACTCAAGTTTTCCCCAACTACTCCAACAAAGTGCGCCAAAAAAGGTAATGAGTCCCAAAAAAAAAACCTAAAGGTGTGGCTATAAATCAACAACATCGCTAAACATAAGAACTTTCTTTAACTCTAGCTTTCTCCAACTACCTCCTAAAAATGGAATACAAATGCACTAAAATGAGTGCGAAGAGCGAAAGGTGTAACAACAAATCAAGAACTTCGCTAAGCATGAGAGCTTCAATTCTAATTTACATTTCATTTGGGGCCCCAATTGCACTCACAAACATCTCCAAAGTAGAGAATACAAATGCACTAAAATGAGTGCAAAAGAATGAAAGTGAGGTGATAAATCAAGATTCTAGCCAAGCCTAAGAACTTGGTCAAATGCTTGTTCACTTTTCATTTAGCGTGTTAATGACCCCCGTAAAAAGCTGTCATCAAGGCAAAACAAATGCCTTAAAATAAGTGCAAAAGAATAAATGTTATGGTTATAGATCTAGGACGTAGCCAATTTACGAAGTTACTTTTAACACGAGCTCTGTTTTCAATTTGGGTGCTAATTGCACTAGTGAAGAGTTGCCAATAAGAGGAAAAAAATGACCGAAAATGACTGGAAAGAATGAATAGAGTCGCTAAAAATAAAAAATCTAGTTAAACATATGAACTGACTTTAATGCTTATCTATTTTCATTTGGAGCTCCAATTACGCCCATGTAGAGTTGCAAACCAAGTGGAAGTGAATACCCTAAAAGGAGTGCAAAAAGAATGAATGGTGTCTTCATAACTAAAGAATCTTACCAAAGTGGGAACTAACTTTAACTCTAGTTCTCTTTCATTTTGCGCTCCAATTGCACCAATAAAGAACTTCCACAAAGAGAAAATAGTTGCCCTAAATGAGTGCAATGCGGCTACAAATCAAGAATCTCATGAAAACATAAGAACCAACTTTAGCCATTGTTCTATTTTCATGTGGAAGTCCAATTACACCCACAAAGAGCTCCCATCAATATGAAGCAAATGCCCAAAAATTAGTGAAAAAAGAGTGAATCGTGTCTCCACAAATCAAGACTCTTACGAAAATTTGAAACTAACCTTAACTCTAGTTTTGTTTCAATTGGTGCTTTACTTACACCCCTAATAGCTCCCACAAAATGAAATAATTGCCCCAAACGAGTGCATAGGAATGAAAGATGTGGCTATAAATCAAGACCCCACCAAACTCAAGAGCTTACTTAAACTTTAGTTTTCTATTTCATTTGGGGCTCCACTTGAACCTGTGAAGAAGTTCCCAAAATAGAGAATACAAATGACCTAAAATAAAGAGGTGTAAAAGAACGAAAATGTGGTTATAAATAAAAAACCTAGAGAAGCTTAAGGACTTACTTTAACACTAGTTAACATTAAATTTGGTGCTCCAACTACACGCACTAATCTCGCAGTGGAAAGAGAAGCCCTAAAAATAATCAATGAATGTATACTCAGACATTCAAAGAGAATGCAAAGTTAGTTAAGAACGAAAACTGAATTCTAGCTCTAGTTTTAAGTGAATCCAAAAGCAATGTAAATGACAGACCGAATCTAAACCTAATCTTGGATATAGATATCACCACCAAGAACAAGCTTACGACCCTTAACCTTGATTAGGATGCAAAAACACCACATAAACAAGAGTCAGGACTCACTTGATCACCACCTCACTCGACCTAAGTGAGGATGCGCAAATAAAGGGTTTTAGTTTCGATTTAACAAGCAATACTCATTTCATTCAATACTGAATATGTGTGTACAAAGTGAGCTCCTTGTTGTCCTTATACAAACATTCCCTTACTGCCTAGGAAGGATTAGAGGTTTCTTCATGCTTAGGAAACCTCTAACTGAGCTTAAAACTGTCTGAAATGAAACTTGACTACAAAGCATGCTTAACAAAGCTAATTACAACTAATGAGTCTCCATAATTGAAGAATCTTGCAAAAATTGAGAACCAACTTTAAGTCCAGTTTTTCTTTTAATTGGGGTTCCGATTACGCTAGCAAAGACAAATTAAGTGCCTTAAAATGGGTTAAAACAAATGATAGGTGTGGCTACAAATCAAGAACCTTATGAAACATAGGAACTTTCTTTAACTCGAGTTTTCTCGAACTACACCATCAAAGTGCGCCATAAAGGGGAATGAGTCCAAAAAAGGACAAAAGGTGTAGCTATAAATCAAGAACATCACGAAACCTAAGAACTTCCTTTAACTTTAGTTTTCTCCAACTACACCCACAAAGTGCTCCTCAAAAGGGAATACAACTGCATGAAAATGAGTGCAAAGAATGAAAGGTGTAACTACAAATCAAGAACCTCGGCAAACATGGCAGCTTCAATTCTACTTTACATTTTATTTGGAGCCCCAGTTACACTCACAAAGATCCCCCAATATAGAATGCAAATGCGCTAAATTGAGTGCAAAAGAATTAAACCGAGGCAATAAATCAAGAAGTTATAAGAACTTGCTTAAATGCTTGTTCACTTTTCAATTAGGGCGTAAATGAACCCTACAAAGAGTTGTTGTTAAGGAAAAACAAATTCCTTAAAATAAGTGTAAAAAGATGTTGTGGCAAATCAGGGACATAGCCAAATTTACGAACTTACTTTTTACTCGAGTGTTGTTCTCATTTTGGGTACTAATTGCACCTGTGGAGAGCCGTCAATAAGAGGAAAAAAATGACCAAAGAGGAGTGGAAAGAATGATTGCAGTCGCTACACATCAAGAATTTTGTTAAACATAAGAACCAACTTTAACCCTTATCTGTTTCATTTGAAGCCCCAATTACACCCATGAAGAGCAACAAACCAAGTGGAAGTGAATACCCAAAATTGAGTGCAAAAAGAATGAATTGTATCTCCACAAGTAAAGAATCTTACCAAACTGCGAACTAACTTAAACTCTAGATTTATTTCATTTTGTTATCCAATTGCACCAAGAAAGAACTCCCACAAAGAGAGAAAAGTTATTCTAAATGAATGCAAAAGAATGAAAGGTGTGGCTGCAAATAAGGGCCTCGCCTAATTGAAGAGCTTACCTTAACGATAGTTTTTTTTTAAAAAAATTTGTTACCCCACTTGCACGCACCAAGAGCTCCCAAAAAGAGAATACCAATGCACTAAAATGAGTGCAAAAGAATGATAGTGTGGCGATAAATCACGAATGTGCCCAAACTTAAGAACATACATTAACTGTTGTCCACTTTTCATTTAGGGCTTCAATAAGCCCCGAAAAGAGTTGTTGCTTATAAAAAAACAAATGTCTTCAAATGAGTGTAAAAGGGTAAATGTTGCAGTTACAAACTGAGGATGATACAGCCAAATTTAGGAGCATACTTTAGCTCAAGTTCTGTTTTCCTGTAGTATACTAATCACACCCATAAGGATCTCCCAACAAGACAAAATGCTTTAAAAGGAGTGGAAACGAGTAAATGTTGTGGCTACAAATCAAGAATCTCGCGAAAACATAAGAATTAACTTTAACCATTGTTCTATTTTAATGTAGAGGTCCAATTAGACCCATAAAGAGCTCCCTTCAAGAGGAAGTAAATGCCCAAAAGTTAGTGTAAAAGGAGTGAATGGTGTCTCCACAAATCAAGAATGCTATCAAAATTGGGAAATAACTTTGACCCTAGTTTTCTTTCATTTGGTGCTTTACTTATACCCACTAATAGCTCCCACAAAAAGAAAATAATTGCCCAAACGAGTGCATAGGAATGAAAGATGTGGCTATAAATCAGGGACCCACCAAACTCAAGAGCTCACTTTTGGTCTAATTTTCTATTTCATTTAGGGCTCCACTTGCACCCGTGAAGAAGTTGCCCAAAAAGAGAATACAAATGACCAAAAATAAGTAGGTGTAAAAGAATGAAATTGCGACTACAAAAAAAAAAACCTTGAAAAACTTAAGAACTTACATTAACTCTAGTTCACTTTAAATTTAGGGCTCTAGTTGCTTCCACAAATCTCGCCAAATTGAAAGAAAGGCGCTAAAATTGATGGATGCACGTACACTATACTCACCCTCAAAGGGAATGCAAAGTTAGCTAAGAATGCAAGCTGAATTCTAGCTTTAGTTATTAGTGAACCCAAAAGCAATGTAAAGGATAAACTGAATCTAAACCTATTCTTGGATACAAATATCACAACCAAGAACAAGCTCAGGGCCCTTAACCTTGATTAGGATGCAGAAACACCACCTAAACAAGAGTTAAGAGTCACTGGACTACCACCTAACTCGGCCTAAGCTAGGATACCCAAGTAAAGGATCTCAGTTGCGGTTTAGGGAGAAATGCTCAAATTTCATTTAAAACTCAATGTGTGTGCACAAATTGAGCTCCTTGATGTCCTCATACAAACATTCGCTTCATACAGGGAAGGATTAGGGGTTTCTTTATGCTTCGGAAGCCTCTAACTAAACTTAAAAGTGACTTAAATGAAACTTAAGTACAAAGCATGCGCTTCACTAAGCAAATTACAACTAATGAGTCTCCATAAATGTAGAATGTTCGTAGAATTGAGAACAATCCTTAACTGTAATTTTATTTTTAGTTGGTGCTCCAATTACTCCAACAATGACAAATTAAATGCCTTAGTGTGAGTGCCAAAAAAAATGAAAGGTGTGGCTATAAATCAAGGACCTCACTAAACTTAATAAGTTTCTTTAATTCGCGTTTTCTCCTACTACGGTAACAAAGTGCGCCAAAAAGTGAATAGGTCTAAAAAAAAAAAAACTAAAGGTGTGGCTATAAATCAAGAACATTGCTAAACTTAAGAACTTTCTTTAACTCTAGTTTTGTTTCATTTTAGGCTCCAATTACGCCAACAAGGAACTTCTACAAAAAGAAAACAGTCGCCCTAAATGAGTGCAAAAGAATGAAAGCTTTGGCTGCAAATCAAGGACCTTGCCTGACTCAAGAACTTACTTTAACTATAGTTTTCTTTTCATTTGGGGCCCCACTTACATAAAGAGCCCCCAAAAGGAGAACACAAATGCACTAAAATGAGTGCAAAAGATTGATAGTGTGGGGATAAATCACGAAGGTGCCCAAACATAAGAACATACATTAACTCTTGTCCACTTTTCATTTGGGGTGTCAATAACCCCGTAAAGAGCTACCGCTAGTAAAAAAACAAATGCCTTAAATGAGCGTAAAACGACAAAGGTTGCGGGTACAAACTGAGGATGTAGCCAGATTTACGAGCTTACTTTAGCTCAAGCTCTATTTTCATTTAGTGTACTAATCACACCCATAAGGATCTCCCAACAAGACCACAAAAATGCTTTAAAAGGAGTGGAAAAGAATGAATGCTATGGCTATAAATCAAGAATCTCGTGAAAACATAAGAACTGACTTAAACTGTTAATCTATTTTCAAGTGAAGGTCCAACTATATTGACGATGAGCTCCCATCAAGAGGAAGTAAATGCCAAAACATTTGTGCAAAAAGAGTGAATGGTGTCTCCACAAATCAAAAATGTTGCCAAAATTGGGAAATAACTTTGACTATAGTTTTCTTTTATTTGGTGCTTTACTTACACCTACTAATAGCTCCCATAAAAAGAAAATAATTACCCTAAACGAGTGCATAGGAATGAAAGATGTGGCTATATAAATCAAGGACAGGCCGAACTCAAGAACTTACTTTAACTCTAGTATTCTATTTCACTTGGGGCTCCACTTGCACCCGTAAAGAAGTTCCCAAAAAAGAGACCGCAAATGACCTCAAATAAATAGGTGAAAAAGAATGAAAGTGTGCCTATAAATAGAAAAACTTAAGAAGTTACTTTAACTCTAGTTCACTTTAAATTTGGGGCTCTAATTACACCTACAAATCCTACCAAGTGGAAAGAGAGGCCCTAAAATTGATGAATGCACGTACACTCAATTCACATTGGATGAGAATGCAAAGATAACTAAGAATGAAAACTGAATTCTAGCTCTAGTTTTAAGTGAATCAAAAAGCAATGTAAAGGATAGATTGAATCTAAACCCATTTTTGGATATAGATATCACCACCAAGAACAAGCTTATGACCTATAACCTTGATTAGGATACAGAAACACTGCCTAAATAAGAGTTAAGACTCACTTAATCACCACCTAGCTCGACCTAAGCTAGGACACGCGAGTAAAGGATTTCAATTTTGGTTTAAGGAGCAATCCTCAACTTTTCATTCAATACTCAATGTGTGTGTAGAAAGTGAATACTTGTTGTCCTTAAACAAGCATTCCCCCACTGCTTGGGAAGGACTGGAGGTTTCTTCATGCTTAGGAAACCTGTAACTAAACTTAAAATTGGCTTAAATGAAACTTAAGCACAAAGCATGCTGAACTAAGCTAATTACAATTAATGAGTCTCCACAAATGAATAATCTTACTAGAATTGAGAGCTAACTTTAACTTTAGTTTTAACTTCAATTCAAGCTCTAATTACTCCAACAGAGGCAAATTAATTGCCTTAAAACGATTGCATAAAAAAATGAAAGGTGTGGCTATAAATCAAGAACCTCACTAAACTTAAGAACTTTCTTTAACTCGCGTTTTCTCAAACGACACCAATTAAAGTGCACCGAAAAATGGAATGAGTACAAACGGAATGAAGGGTGTGGCTATAAATCAAGAACATTCCTAAACTTAAGAACTTTCTTGAGCTCTACTTTTCTCGAACCACACCAACAAGGTACTCCTAATAAGGGAATACAAATGCACTAAAATGAGTGCAAAGAATGAAAGGAGTAACTACAAATCAAGAACCTCGCCACACTTGAAAGCTTTAATTCTAGTTTCCATTTCATTTGGGGCCCCAATTACACTCACAAAGATCTCCCAAGTAGAGAATACAAACGAACTAAAATGAGTGTAAAAGAATGAAAGCGAAGCGATAGATCAAGAACCTTGGCAAACTTAAGAACATGCTTAAATGCTTGTTCACTTTTCAATTAGGGCGTAAATGACCCCTACAATGAGTTGTCATTAAGGGAAAACAAATGCCTTAAAATACGTGCAAAAGAATAAATGTTGTGATCACAAATCGAGGACGTACCCAAATTTATAAACTTACTTTTAACTCGAGCTCTGTCTTCATTTTGGGTACTAATTACAATTGTGAAGAGCTGCCAATAAGAGGAAAAAAATGACCGAAAAGGAGTGGAAAGCATCAATGGAGTCACCACAAATCAAGAATCGGGTTAAACATAGGAACTAACTTTAACCCATATCTGTTTTCATTTGGAGCTCCAATTATTCCTTGAAGAGCTGCAAGCCAGGTGGAAGTGAATACCCAAAAAAGAGTGCAAAAGGAACGAATGGTGTCTCTACAAATAAAGAATCTTACCAAACTGGGAACTAAATTTAACTAGTTTTCTTTCATTTTGGGCTCCAATTGCACCAACAAAGAACTCCCACAAAGGAGAAATAGTTGCCTAAATGAGTGCAAAAGAATGAAAGGTGTGGCTGCAAATCTAGGACCTCGCCTAACTCAAGAACCTACTTTAACCAGAGTTTTCCTTTCATTTGGATCCCCCCTTCCACACACAAAGAGCTCCCAAAAGAAGAATACAGATGCAGTAAAATGAATGCACACGAATGATAGTTTGCGATAAATCACGAATTTGCCGAAACATACGAACATACATTAGCTTTTGTCCAGATATCATTTAGGGCATCAATAAACCCCATAAAGAGCTGTCACCAATAAAAAAATGCATGCCTTAAAATGAGTGTAAAAGGATAAACGTTGAGGTTACAAACTGAGGACGCAACCAAATTTAGGAGCTTACTTTAGCTCAAGTTCTGTTTCCATTTGGCGAGCTAATCACACCCGTAAGGGTCTCCCAACAAGAGGATACAAATGCTTTAAATGGCATGGAAAAGAATGAATGGTGTGGCTATAGATCAAGAATCTCGCGAAAACATGAGAATTAACTTTGACCATTGTTCGATTTTCATGTGGAAGTCCAATTACACCCTCAAAGAGCTCCCATCAAGAGGAAGTGAATGCCTAAAAATTAGTGCAAAAAGAGTGAATGGTGTCTCCACAAATCAAGAATCGTACCAAAATTGGAACGAACATTAACTCTAGTTTTCTTTCATTTGGTGCTTTACTTACACCCACTAACAATTCCTATAAAAAGAAAATAATTTTCCCAAACGAGTGCATAGGAATTAAAGATGTGGCTATAAATCAAGGACCTGCCAAGCTCAAGAACTTACTTTAGCTCTAGTTGTCTATTTCATTTGGGCTCCACTTGCACCTGTAAAGAAGTTCCCAAAAAAGAGAGTACAAATGACCTAAAATAAATAGGTGCAAAAGAAGGAAAGTGCAGCTATAAATAAAAAAACCTAGAAAAACTTAAGAAGCTACTTTAACTTTAGTTCAATTTAAATTTGGGCTCCAATTACACCCACAAATTGATGGATACATGTACACTCAACTCACAGTCAAACAGAATGCAAAGTCAGCTAAGAATGCAAACTGAATTCTAGTAATGTAAAGGATAGATCGAATCTAAACCTATTCTTGGATACAGATATCACCACCAAGAACAAGCTTAGGGTGCTTAACCTTCATTAGGATACAGAAACACCACCTACACAAGAGTTAGTACTCACTTGATGACCACCAAACTCGGCCTAAGCTAGGATACGAAAGTAAAGGGTTTTAGTTTTTATTTAAGGAGCAACGCTCAACTTTTCATTCAATACTTAATGTGTGTGTACAAAGTGAGCTCTTTGTGGTCCTTATACAAACATTCCCTTGCTACTTGGGAAGGAGTAGAGCTCACGTCATGCTTAGGAAACCTCTAACTAAACTTCAAACAGGCTTAAATGAAACTTAATTACAAAGCATGCTTAACTAAGTTGATTACAAGTAATGAGTCTCCATAAATGAAGAATCCTACCAAAATTGGGAAACGACTTTAACTCTAGTTTTATTTTCAATTGGGGCTCCAATTACACCAACGAAAGACAATTTAAGTGCCTTAAAATGCGTGCAAAAAAAATGAAAGGTGTGGCTATAAATCAAGAACCTCACTGAACTTAAGAACTTTCTTTAACATAAGTTTTCTCCAACTATGCCAACAAGCTGCTCTGAAAATTGGAATGAGTTCAAAAAAATGAAAGGCATCACTACAAATCAAGAACATCGGCAAAGTTAAGAACTTTCTTTAACTTTAGTTTTCTCGAACTACACCCACAAAGTGCTCCTAAAAAGGACATGCAAATTCACTCAAATGAGTGCAAAGAATGAAAGTGTAACTACAAATCAAGACCCTTGCCAAACTTAAGAGCTTCAGTTCTAATTTACATTTCATGTGGGGCCCCAATTACACTCACAAAGATCTCCCAAGTAGGGAATACAAATGCGCAAGGGAAAGAAAGTGAGGTGATAAATCAAGAACCTACTCGAACTTCAGAACTTGCTTAAATGCTTGCGCAATTTTTAATTAGGGAGTAAATGACCCTTGTGAAGGGTTGTCACCAAGGGAGAACAAATGCCTTAAAATAAGTGCAAATGAATAAATGTTGTGGTCATAAATCGAGGATGTAGCCAAATTTACGAACTTACTTTTAACTCGAGCTCTATTTTCATTTTGGGTACTAATTACACTTGTGAAGAGCTGCCAATAAGAGGAAAAAAATGATCAAAAAGGGCTAGAAAGAATTAATAGAGTCGCCACAAATCAAGAATCCGGTTAAACGTAGAGCTAACGTTGACCCTTATCTGTTTTCATTTGGAACACCAATTACACCCGTGAAGAGCTGCAAACTAGGTGGAAGTGAATACCAAAAATTGAGTGGAAAAAGAATGAATGATGTATCCACAACTAAAGAATCTTACCAAACTGGGAACTAACTTTAACTCTAGTTTTCTTTCATTTTAGGCTCCAATTACACCAACAAAGAACGCCCACAAAGAGAAAATAGTTTCCCTAATTGAGTGCAAAAAGGTGAAAGGTGTGGCTATAAGTCAAGGACCTCGTCTAACTCAAGAACATACTTTAACTACAGTTTTGTTTTCATTTGGAGCCCCACTTGCACACACAAAGAGCTCCCAAAAAGAAAATACAAATGCACTCAAATGAGTGCAAAAGAATGATAGCGTGGCGATAAATCACAAATGTGCCCAAACATACGAACATACATTAACTATTGTCCACTTTTCATTTAGGGCATCAATAGCCTCCGCATGGAGCTGCTACCAATAAAAAAACAAATGCCTTAAAATGAGTGTAAAGGGATAAATGTTGCTGTTACAACTTGAGGATGTAGCCAAATTTACGGGCCAGCAAGAGGAAACAAATGCTTTAAAAGGCACGAAAAATGTAACTACCCCAAAATGCTAATGACATGATTTACAAAAAGCTACAGCGGAAGACTTAATAATAGAAGGCGCTATCATTGTCCTGATAAAGACAAGACTCACTAAAACCATTTAATCTTGCAACTCATGCACACAATCACAATATCTATTAAACTGAAACACTCCATGACCAAAGTCCATAATAGTTCAATTTCTATACAATCGACTTAATCATACCATGTGCTAGCTCACACTCCACACTACACAAGTATATTGAATATAGACCTAACTTGACCCTGAGGTCGATCCCGACATTCTTGCTTTGCTGAATCCACTGTGAGCATATGATGACTTCCAAAAGGGCTTGCTAAATGAAGAAACATGTGATACTCCGTCATCTAAAATGGAAAACATGAAAAGAATTCAAAAATGTGGGTTAAAACTCCATACATGCATTCATGTATCGTAAAATAAGCGTAGAAACACTGTTGATGGGTACCCGCCTTTGCAATTCATTTAGTTCGCAATAACAATGAAAATGAAAGTAATGTGAAACAAAATTGCTCATTATCATCTAGATGTAAACCCCTTACAATGACATGATCTATACATAGGTGTACACCTTCTAATTCAATCAAGAGTTAGCCTTAAGCCGCGCGGGTAAGTGATGGGCTGACGCCCTTTATATGATAACTAACGGGGTCACAAATTGAATGGCAAGTCACTGTACAAACAGATTCATTAATAAACTCATTAAGAGTTGTAACTTGATAAACATGTTCTGCTTTCTGAAGATACAGGCAATGGACGTACCTTAAGTCTTTAAAAAAAATGTCATCTGACTTGATAAATGTCATCTGTTTCATAAATGTCATATGACTTGATAAATATGTTCTGACTTGATAACATTTATGCATAATGGGGAATGATAACTATACCTCGATTCTGTTTCATAAATGTCATTGTAGGTATGTGTTGTTAGTAAGTCATCCTTACTCACATAATTGAGTAAGTATGTGTAATAGAAATCAAATAATTAAATGGTACACATAAACTTGGGTATTTCAATATAACTTCAAAACTAAATTAACAAAACTAATTAAATTCGATATAAAGTAA
The DNA here is from genome assembly GCA_017589665.1 of Selenicereus undatus. Taxonomy (NCBI): domain Eukaryota; kingdom Viridiplantae; phylum Streptophyta; class Magnoliopsida; order Caryophyllales; family Cactaceae; genus Selenicereus; species Selenicereus undatus. The sequence goes on from JACYFF010031955.1 coordinate 64,965,073, forward strand.
ATGAAATGAAAATAGATCACAATGACATAATTGAGATTACAAAGGAAACTGCCTTGATGGTGACAAATGAGAGAGTGGTTGTGGCCTTTTTTGAGATAGGTTGCTGATACGGGTTTAAGGCTCGCTAATGTATAACTTGGTTCAACATAACAGCGAGTACACTAAATTGACTTGATAAATACATTTGATACATTTTGAATTGAGCAAGTGGTAAAGGTTTGGGGCCAAGAGAGATATATCCTGGTTCAAAATAGCATAAATTGCAATAACTTAGTTTGATAAATATGGTTTATGAGTCGCAACTCTACCCACTTCTCATGTTTCATTCATAAATTAATTAGATACTGAATGCCAGCCCAAATGATCATTGAACTCAATAGAAGCTATTAACCTCACTAAACTTGGTATTTTCTTTGTAAAATCCTTAATTGATTCAAAGCTCATAAACATGCTCCCAAATTGTATACTTGTCTTCTTCTTTCTAATTAATCAAGCCAAAAGCTCCATGAAGGTCCATGAATATTCATTTCCCCCTTAAATGACCTTGCTTAGTCCAAAATACACAAAATGAGTGCATGATAAATCTCACTCAATCTTTATTATTGCTCTTTTACATAATTACTCAAAATGCTTCCAAAAATCACCAAGCTCAAAATACTCAACTAAAATGCATAAAATATTTTAGGAAATTTGAAAATAATATGGAAAATATACAGTACAATTTTTAGAATTTTCCTCCAAATATACGCTGCATAGATATTGCAATAACAGCCCAACTCGCCCCATAGCAGGTCAATTCACTTCAAAAATTCATAACGTTCACCCTTGACCTCAAATGGAGACTTAAGACCCCAATATGGAAAGATTAAGAAGTCGAAAGAACTTTCATTTGCAACACAAAATATGATTCCTAATATACGGTTCCCAAAATGGGGCTAGAACGCAAGTGTGTCAGTTTTGGTTGAACCTGCGCAGTTCTAGAAAAAGAGCCATAACTTTTTCCACATAACTCATAATAAGGCGATTAAAAAGGTATTTGAAAGCTAACTCACTTAAATATCTACCCTTCAAAAATCATAATTTTTATCTAGGCCAATCATTACCAGATTATTGGCAAAGTGTTCTATGTTCTCTGTCAATTCACAGCCACACTGTCACTGCTTCCTCCTTTCTTTTCACATAAATCCTCATCTAATATCACTCCTAAAAATCATGTAAAAATGATTTGGTCCTTCCCATAAACATACAAAGCCATAATACTCAATTTCACTTCATAATCATATACATGAAAGATTCATTTTTCAATCAAATATAAACAAACAACACGCTTGCCATTAAAGGAGAGCTAAACCTTGCAATATCATTAGAACCCTAATTTATGGCCAACTTGAACTCACCTTCAACTCATTCCAAATCACCAAAAACAACATCATAATCATCAATAAGACTAAAGATTACAAAATCATATACAAAACAATCCAAATCCATCACTTGACCTTACCTAACATGATCATAGTAAACCCCGAAGCCCTAGCACGCTTCAAGCTTAATCCACAATTAAAAACATAAAATAAACTCCTATTTCCTTGCAAAGAAAATGATACAAATTCAAATCACAAAAACAAAAATCAAAATGAAAAGAATCCAAGTTGAGATCACTTACTTAGAGCTTAAAAAGAGAGAGATGGGGTGATGTTTGGTGGTTTTGAGGATGGATGATGGTGGCTAGTGGTACTAGGGTGTTAGGGGGAGTCGAACGTAGCCAAGGCTGGCCGAAAATTGGCCAGAAACTAATAAGAACAGTGGCTACAGCTGGGGGGAAAGAAAACCATGGGGTAGAGAGAGAAGTGAGGGAGATGGGTGTGTGTGTGTGTGTGTGTGTTTAATTGGGTAGAAATGAATGATACATTCACTTTGTTGAATTTTTTAAGCCTCCAAAAATATCTTTTTGCTAATTAAAGTTAGGCACAAATGATAGTAATTAACTTAATTTAATTGCACCAAAATTTTTGGGCCTAAATTTGGGCCAAATGGAATTGAGCCATAATTTGGGCTCAATGAATTGGGCCAAAATAAATGAATTATGGACCAAGTTTTTGCATAGGTAAAACTTAAAATTTTGTGATGTCATGGAAAATAATTTAACGCTCAATCATTATTATTGAGGCCTACTATCGATTCACCTGAAATTTAATAACTCAACGAAACTTGAATTAACAATTAATGAAACTTGAATTAACAATCAATGAAACTTGAATTGAAAAATAGGACCCAAATGAAATATCCCCCAACCGGGATGATTAAATACAATAAACGAAGGTGAAAAATTTAAATGACATAAGGTAATTCGGTAAATATATAAATTGAGTGTAATTGAATTAATAAACATGATTTGGTTAAACAGATAACCATGATTGATTAAATCAATAAACATGATAAATTAAATGAATAAACATGATTAATTAAATAAATAAATATGATTTAAATAAATAAATATGGGTTAGGGTTGGGTTGTTACAGCCTTCCCCCCTTAAAGAGTTTCATCCTCAAAACTTATGATTTTGATCATGTATGCAATGCCACCTCAAGTATGGATAGTTGATTTTCACTGCTTCCCTCCAAAAAGGTATGATTAGCCAAAGTGCATAGCTGCTTAATCTTATGGTCGAGTATTTAGATCCTCAGTGACTTCACTGGCTCAATTAGTTTGGTTCAAAAATTGACATTCTCTTCAAAAGAAAAACTTGTTACTGCAAAGGATGTACTCTACTCTACTGGTTCTTTGTCTTGACCACTAATAAATATGAAAACCAATGCATTTCCTAACGAGTATTCTGATACTGACTCATAAAGCCCAATGTAACGAGGACTCAATCATCTTTGATATCTAGTTTCCTAACAACCTTGACTAGATAAGCCCTTTGGAATACTTTATATCTCATATGAACTTTGATTGTGTCCTTTGGTTAATATGACCATATCACTCTTGTGTAGTCCTTGTGTCATCTTAGCATGTACTTGAACTGTCTCATTATTCTCGATGCTTCTTCTAACTTACTCTAATACCGCTAGACATTGCTTGAGATTATGCCCTTATCAAAATGTCCTCATCTGATGTTCTTAATGCATCACATGATCTTCCCTTATTAGACTAGTCTAAGATCTACTCTAAGTCCAAATTAGACACTAGAATAAACATGGTCAGAGATAAAACTGATGGTGTTGGTAGCAAAGTGAGTCATTAGGAACAAAAGAAATGAACTATGAGAGTAGAAAATATTTATAAAGGAGGGATTAACATGGGGTGGTTAGAATAAACATAACCATAAGAGTATCATGAATTGTGAAATGTAATGCCATAAGAATTGTGGTTTATTAATATGGATCATAAAGGGTCTAATAAATAATTAGCCAAGGAGAAAGATGGCACAGTTATACTTGGGTTTAACTAATGAATTGGAAACAAGATGACAAGCACTGAGCTTCAACTAGGTAACTTTATAGTCACAAGCAATAAGATGAGTGCAATAGATAGATGGGACAAGCAATGGGCAATAAATTGACAAATAGATTGGATAGGTAAAGTGCAATAGATAGACAAATGGATTGGATAAGCAAAGTGCCAATGGATAGATAAATAGATTGAGCAAGCTACATTAGGAACATGCCTTTACTCATATGAAGCCAATTCGAGTACAACAATAAGATTAAATAAAGAATGTGAAAGTTTATTTATAAAAATGTAAGATATATGTGTTGGAGTTGAAGTTGAAAATAACGAGAGTAAGGGGATTATGAAAATTGCAATCACCCACACAAATGAGAGTTGAATTACATTATGAGTTTAGCACAAGTTATACGAGCTTATCAATATGAATAAATGAGATGTAGGGTAGATGTGTGAATCAACTCTCAGTGGAATGAACTACAACTCTTGATCATGAAATAAAGATGGTGAAGGTCGAGAGCACTAGAATGTTGACAACCTTATAAAGTCGAACAAAAATGTATTGCACATTGAACAATGGGTTTACATGTCTACAACGATATGGAAGATCAAGCTAATAGGATATATCGAGATGAAATGCAAGGACGATTAAACAATATTGGATAGTATCAAGTTTTGAAGATGAGACAAGCAAACAATTTCAAGGATTACTATAAAAGGGCATTCTTGCAAAAGATAAAACTGTAGTTGCATGGTTTAGGTGTGATATCCGGACCTCAAATCATTTCTGCAAAAGACTTCTGTTGTTGGCAGTTAATCCCATAAATCATTTATTTAAGGTATAGGGCACTTGTTTTTGATAGTGATCTTATTCAACTCTCTGTATGTAGTACACAACCATAAGGTTCTGCCTTCCTTCTTCACACATATAAAACTAGGGTTTCCCATGGTGACGCATTTGGTCAAATAACTCCCTTCTGTAACAACTTATCTTACTAAATGATTAGTTCTTTGAACTCTGCTGGGGGTCATATGATAGGTGCCCTAGAAATGGATTGAGCACCTTGAACTAAATTCATTTGAAAATAAATGTTTCTTGGGGGAAAACAATCCAGAAAGTCCTCAGATGAAACACTTGTAAATTCACAAACTGTAATTATAGATACGTACATACCGAGTGTGGTTGGCATATCACTAATATTTAATGCATTACTGACATGATAACTCACTTACTTGTAGAGTGAAATTAGGGTGGAAATAGGGTTTTTCTTCTCTCGATCCATAGAAACACGCATCTAGTTTTTCCTCATTTCTCAAACTAACCTCAAGATCTTTACAAGTCATCTTCTATAAGTACATAATTAGTTCATCCCCATAATGATAACAAGGTATGCTAATCAAACTGGATTGAATGCCCTATGAATATGGTTCCAGCAATACTAATAGAAGCATATTTATAAAAGATAACACATTCAACTACTTACTAGTCTTAGCAAATTTAAAAGACAGGGGGACGATCTAAAGTGTAAATAGATGTAACAACACCATGAACTCTTGCAAAGTTATTTCTTTATTGGTTATAAATGACCGATATGTAAACTGAATGAATGAAGGGACAAAAATTCTTAATGAAAGAGGTAAGGTATACAAATGACCTGCATATACAAGGCATACAGTTTATTCATGATGGTCATGATAGTAAAGTAAATTAACGATGTTATGAAATTGAGAGGGACTATTAAGTACTGAAGGTGAAGAAATCCAACAGATTACCAAAGAGGCATTTGAAAAGTCATATGGTACCCGTATGTTAGCAAATTGATGAAGATGAGGGTCAACACCACTAGAAGGAAAATTTTGTTCATCTGGTGTTTAAAAGGCCAATACATCAAGATGAAGGAGTCAGTCTTATGACTGAACATGATGGCATCCATCAATAACACATTCTTTGTAAATGGAAGTCTTGGGTAGGCATATAAACCCCAAAACTACTGGCAGATGGAAATAGAACAAATCGTTGTTTATCAATAATAAGATAGGCTATACTAAAAAAGAAAGGATTGTCAAAATAACTTGAGTAATGACATGTAGTCATGGCCATAGAGTAGTACGCCAACATGACATTACGGTGATGTAGAAACACGAACAATATAGATCCATTTAATTGCTGAAAAGGCACCCAATGATTGGGTCTAAAGCAACCAAAGGCTTTATGAGCAATAAATGAATAGTGGCCAAATAGAAGCAAGGAGTTAAAGTAGGTGACAATAAAAATATGACATAGTGATGACTGAACGGTAAGTAGAATAGGTCAAATATGCTTAGAAAGAACTGCAAATCACAGAGTAGCACATATCGGGGGTCATTATAGGCTCCATTATAGAAACAGAAAATCAAACGATTATGATTGTCCGGGTCTAAATCGCCTATAAGAAGGTTTGCTCAGATGTGTTTAAAGGACTCCCCACAAACCACATATGAGATTTTTTATAAACAATCCGTTACAAATCAAGAGAGTGTTAGTGGCAAAGAAATGATGCATCTGAACAATTCACGGTGACTAGGGCAGAAATAAATCAATGACACAAGCAATGGGAGCATTGCTGATGTAAGGTATTAGTGTCAAGACCAGATAATTCCTATATACGACAGCTTAATTTTACTCGTACCACCCATATAGTGCCAAGTAGCACACCATAAGCTACTAACTATTATCATCAGATAGAAGCACTCATTTTAATGTTCATCTCATACTGGTTCACTTCAAAGATATTGCCCCGCAAAGCATTTTCTCATCTAGAGCTTTACATCTAACTTAACACTGTATTAATTTCTTAAGAAGTTGGAAATGGAATTCCCACATCGGGCTTCAACCATCACTGTACCCAAGATCAGGTATATTAGGACACTCAATAAAACTCTCAAATCCTGGGCAAAACAGATAGAGTTTCGCCTAAAAACGGACTAAAACTTGCCTTAAAGCCTCTAAATCTATACCTGAAATGGAGAGAAACACTTCAATAGCTCAACGACCACACGTTGGAGTTCATAACTCAACGAGTCACATTCCCATAGTGGATGATTGCAAAAATTTAAACAAATGAGAAAAATGAAACATACAATACAACTCCTAGATAAATGAGAGCATGTCTCACTAACAGGTGACCCAAATGGTTCCATACTCCACTATGCTAATGCTCGAATCTCAAGATATTACCAAATGATTAAGTCACCCAAATGAAAATTGTTCCTCCATATATGCACATACATATGAACTTATAGTCATTTAACTGGTCCAACATAACTAATACACACCTTGATAGCTAACTTATAAATACTTGATAGCTCACAGTGGCCCTTAAAACCTTAGCTCTGATACCAAATCTATAACGCCCCCAAAATGCTAATGACATGATTTATGAAAAGCTGCAGCGGAAGACTTAATGATAGAAGGCACTACCGCCATCCTAATAAGGACAGAGCTCACTGAAACCATTTAATCTTACGACTCATGCTCAAAATCACAATATCTATTAAACTGAAACACTCCAAGACCAAAGTCCATAATAGTTTAACTTAAATACAATCGACTTAATCATACCATGTGCTAACTCACACTTCACACTACACAAGTATATTGAATATAGACCCAACTTAACCTGAGGTCGATCCCAACATTCATGCTATGTTGAATCCACTATGAGCATCTGATGACTTCCAAAAGGGCTTGCTAAATGGTGAAACATGTAACACTTCATCACCTAAAATGGAAAACATGAAAGCAATTCGAAAATGTGAATTAAAACACAGTACATGCATTCCTGTATCGTAAAATAAGCATAGAAAAACTATTGATGGGTACCCGCTATTGCAATTCATTTAGTTTGCAATAACAATGAAAATGAAAGTAATATGAAACTGATTGCTCATTTTTGTCTAGATGTGAACCCCTTGCGATGATATGCTCTACACAAAGGTGTACACCCGCCAATCCAATCAGGAGTTGGCCTGAAGCCGCACGGGTAAATGATGGGCTGACGCCCTAGATATGATAACTAACGGGGTCACAAATTGAATGGCAAATCACTTTATAAACTGATTCATTGATAAACTCATTAAGAGTTGCAACTTGATAAACATGTTCTACTCTCTAAAGATACATGCAATCGATATACCTTGAGTCTTTAAAAAAAAAATCATTTGACTTAATAAATATCATCTGTTTCATAACTGTCATCTGACTTGATAAATATGTTCTGATTTGATAACATTTATGCATAATGGGGAATGATAACTACACCTCGATTCTGTTTTATAAATGTCATTGTAGGTATGTATAGTCAGTAACTGATCCTTACTCACATAATTGAGTAAGTATCTGTAATAGAATTGAGTAATTAAATGGTACAAATAGCTGGGGTATTTCAATATAACTTCAAAACTAAAGTAATAAAACTAATTAAATTCGATATTAAGTAAATGAAAGTAAAACAGACCACAATGAGATCAACGAGAATACAAAGGAAAACGCCTTGATGGTGACAAATGAGAGAGTGGTTGTGGCCTTTTCAGAGATAGGTTGCTGATACGGGTTTAAGGCTCGCTGATATATAACTTTGTTTAAGATAACAGCGAGTACGCTAGATTGGCTTGATAAATTCGTTTGATACATTCTGAGTTGAGTAAGTAATAAAGCTTTGAGGCCAAGAGAGATATATCCTAGTTCAAAATAGCATAAACTGCAATAACTTAATCTGATAAACATGATTTCTGAGTCACAACTCTCCCCACTTCTCATATTTCATTAATAAATGCATTATATATAGAATTCCACCCCAAATGAGTCATTGAACTCAATAGAAGCTATTACGCTCACTAAACTTGGTATTTTCTTTGTAAAATCCATAATTGATTCAAAGCTCACAAACAAGCTCCCAAATTGTATACTTGTCTTCTTCTTTCTCATTAATCAAGCTAAAGGCTCCATGAAGGTCTTTGAATATTTATTTCCCCCTTAAATGACCTTACTTGGCCCAAAATACACAAAATGAGTGCAAGACCAATCTCACTCAATCTTTATTATTGCTCTTTTACTAAATTACACAAAATGCTTCAAAAAATTACCAAACTCAAAATACTCAACCACAATACATGAAATATTATAGGAAATTTGAAAACAATGTGGACAATCTAGAGAAAAAATTTCAAAATTTTCCTCCAAGTATACGCTGCACCGGAATTGCAATAACAACCCAATTTGTACCAAAGCTAGTCAGTTCACTTCAAAAATTTATAACTTTCACCCTTGACCTCAAATGGACACCTAAGTCCCCAATATGGAAATATTAAAAAGTCCCAAAGAAATGTTCATTGACGACACAAAACATGATTCCACAATAGGTGATGTATCTGCCGAGGCCTCTAGCTATGGCTCAAATTGAGAGTCCAAGGTCTCACACCAAGGAAGACACAATCAAGGAAAAACAAGGGAAAATGAGCACATGAAATGATGGTTGTGAGGCATCAAGTATGTGAGGGGAGAATGGAGTTTAGAATCAGGTGATTCTAAATGGGAAAACAAAAGAGAACGGGATATATTCAAGTGTATAACACAAGGGGGGATGAAACCAAGCTATTAACCATCAAGAACATGAAGCACAAAAGGGCAAACCTTAGGTTTCCAAGGTGGCATGGTCATGCCTATGTGCACGGGTAGACCGTGCCACTTTTCGGTTTGATAAAACCGTGAAGTGGGATTTTGCACGGTTGGGGGTGTTTGGAAGTTTGGCTTGATGCTAGGTCTTTTGAAGGTATTTGAAGCATGGGAATATGGAGAGATGAATCAAATTTAAGAATTACTAACTTAAAATTAAAGCTAGCAAACTCACTTTAACTCAATTGAAGACCTTGAGTGTAAACACTGAATTGGATAGAACTAAACTCTAGGATTGGATACAGAAACACCACCAATCTTGAGTTTAGCGCCCTTAATTTCTATTAAGATACAGAAACACCACTTAATCTAGGTTAAGGCTCACTTGATCACAACCTTAATTTGCCTAGTTAAGGATAAGCAAGCAAGAGTTTGAAGAAAGAAAGCACAAAGCTCTCAAACTAATTTTCTCATTCAAAATATGGGTTGTTCATTGCCTTTGGCCGTGTGGAGCCTTTAAATAGGCAGAAAGCAAGGCCAACTTGTCTAGCATACAAGCAAGGAAACACCTCACCCTTTCCTTACTAGATAGGAAAAGGATTAGGGGCTAATTACATGCTGATTTTGCTAGGCTACATTACTAGCTATCTTAAACTAATCTAACACATTAAAAACATGAAGTAAAACATTGCTAATAATTATTATACATTGATCTACCCTTAACCTAAGCTTAATACATGCTGAGATTCTTGCTGAGTTCCTATTGGTTGGCCGAAAAGTGATGCTTCCCTTTACGGCTAGCCAATCAGGTTCAAGGGACAAGATTTCTTGCTTTTCTTCTTCCATTGGTTGAACTTCAAGGCAGCAACCACTCGTAGACACTCTAGGGATGTGTGCCAAGCATAGAGGGGCGTGCCAATCTGCTTGTAAATAGAGAAAACCAGATGAAGGTTTAAGAAGAACCGGTTTGCACTAAACCGAGTTTAGGGGCTGTTTTAGCCGGTTTTTGTAACACTTTTTAAGCTTAGGAAAAGTATTGATGATTCGGTTTTCAGGTCATGGGGGGTCATTTTGGGATGTGTATAAACACCCCCTCCCCCCAAAATAAATCAAGGTTAGGACATGTTTAAGTATGGTAATTAGGCTTAAACATTTTGCCGGGCAGATTAGGGCCTAATCTGACCGGTTTGGTAAAAGTCCTTGATCTCTCATCCCTTGTTGGTATCATTGAAAACTAATTCTTGGACCTGAAATTAGACATCATGAGGAATCCAAAAATGTATAATTTGAGTACTTAAGCCATCATATAGCTGAAGTTATAACTTAATCAAAACCGTGCTTCTTCTGGTCTTGCTGGGTAGTTTTGACACCTTGGGTTTAATGGCTGACTTGAATGACCAAATGAAGTCCAAATTGGATGCAACTTGATTTGTTGGAAATCTGATATCTTGAAATTCAAATCCATGTAAAAATATCAAACTTAAACCTTGAGGATCCATGTTGAATTTTGCTCTCAAAAACGGGTCAGTGCTGGATCCGAACCCTTGCCCTGCAATTTTAAAGCTGATACAAAACTTGGATGAATTATTCATCCTTTAACCAGCATTATTAACTTACCTAATTGATTTGATTCATTTTGAAAACAAAGGGGGTGGAGGGATATCCATCATCCTCCCCTTGTTAAAAATGATTTGTCCTCAAATCAATTTAGGTGATTACCTCCTCTTCTTTCTTCATGGAATGGCTAAAAAAGAATCAACCATGCAAATAGATCTTCTTTGAATTTGGAGGCTCTTTTCTTGTCATGTCCCTTGCTAAATTGAATGTGGGATGTAAGGGACTCCTTGAACATGCCGAGAACCACTTTCTCACTTACTCTTAATGCATGATTAGGAGTGGTAAGTGATGGTTCTAAGTTCACTTGACAGAAACTTGAATAGAGTGCTTTGGGTGTGGGTAGAGTGGGGAAATTGGTTGATGGTTCACAAAGAGATAGAAAAAGAACACTTCTATTCTCTTTATCTTTTGGTGGGTGGTGGGTGGGTATGGCTAACATGTCTCCTTCATCGGCTTCAACCATGATCTCTTCAATTTCTTCTTTATCATGGTCTTCAACTTCCTCTTCTTCTTGAACCTCTTCTGTAGCCTTCCATTCAGCTAAGGTAACATACCTTCTGTTAGGACATTCTGATGCTAAGTGACCAGCTCCTTGGCACTTAAAACATTTTGGAACTCCTTTAGGAAGGGGTCTTTATGAGGATTGAGGGAATAGGTTCTTTAGTGGACTTTGGCTTTTTTGTGGAGTTGGGGAAGTGGATGCCGTGGGTTGGAGGGTGGATGGCGAAGATGAACTCCCCTTGTTAAAGGTTTGTTCTTGTGGTGGTGGCTTTGGATTTTCATGCTTTGGGAGCGGTGTACTCTTCCTGTGCTGTTCCACCTTGTGAGCTAACACACATACTTCATCAAAAGTAGAGTAAGCTTGCAAATCAACAATAGCATACATAGGATCAAGTCCTCCGAAGCACCTAACAATTGTTTGTTCTTTAGGTTCATACAAGTCACACTTAATCACAAGCTTTTCAAACTTACGAGTGTACTCTTCTACACTCAAGTTACCTTGGTTCAAATGGTGGAGTTGAGAGTAGCAATCTTGAACATAGATAGGAGGAAGAAATCTAGCCTTAAGCTTGGATTTCATCTTTTCCCAAGTTCTGATTTTGGACTTCCTTTCCCTTACTCTTTTGGCACACAAGTTAATCCACCAAAGAGAAGCATATTTTCGAAGTCTTAAAGCAATTAGCTTTACCTTCTTGTTGTCTGGGGTGTCCTTGTACTCAAAAATCCTTTCAACTGTGTGTAACCAATCTAAGAAATCTTCAGGATCAAGCTTGCCTTCAAATTCTGGAACTTCAATCTTGAAATCATTGAAGCTAACTTGAAACTGTGGATCTTGTCTAGTCATCCTCAATGGTTCATCCTCACTAGATGAATCAAGAGTATGGCTAAACACCTTTTCTAGCTCTTCACAATTACATTGGAGTGGTTCTTCACGAGCTTGTTGCTTTTGCTTTGAATATGTATCAAGCTGTTTTTGGAGGTACTTGTGTTGAGCTTGAGTTTCTTGTTCTTTTCGTGCATCTTCTTGAATTCTTCTAGTTAGAAACTCATTTTGCTTCATTAAAGCATCAAACCTCTCTTCCAAGGTCATGGTTGTAGAACTCATAGTGAAGTAAGTGGCTAAAACAAAGTAGGATTTGATTTTTTGTGACAAAGGGGGAACGACTTTTTGTGGAAGGGTGGAGGATGTACCAAGCCTAGGAGAAACTAAGCTCTGATACCAAATATGATGTATCCGCCGAGGCCTCTAGCTATGGCTCAAATTGAGAGTCCAAGCTTTCACACCAAGGAAGACACAAAAAGGAAAAACAAGGGAAAATGAGCACATGAAATGATGGTTGTGAGGCATCAAGTATGTGAGGGGAGAATAGAGTTTAGAATCAAGTGATTCTAAATGGGAAAACAAAAGAGAACGGGATGTATTCAAGTGTATAACACAAGAGGGGATGCAACCAAGCTATTAACCATCAAGAACATGAAGCACAAAAGGGCAAACCTCACGTTTTCAAGGTGGCACGGTCGTGCCTATGGGCACGAGTAGACCGTGCCACTTTTCGGTTTGATAAAATCGTAAAGTGGGATTTTGCACGGTTGGGGGTGTTTGGAAGTTTGACTTGATGCTAGTTCTTTTGAAGGTATTTGAAGCATGGTAATGGATTTGTGAAGGGTTATGGATGTGTGGAATGGAGAGATGAATCAAAATTAAGAATTACTAACTTAAAATTAAAGCTAGAAAACTCACTTCAACTCACTTGAAGACCTTGAGTATAAACACTGAATTGGATAAAACTAAACTCTAGGATTGGATACAGAAACACCACCAATCTTGAGGTTAGGGCCCTTAACTTCGATTAAGATACAGAAACACCACTTAATCTGGGTTAAGACTCACTTGATCACCACCTTAATTGGCCTAATTAAGGATAAGCAAGCAAGAGTTTGAACAAAGAAAGCACAAAGCTCTCAAACTAATTTTCTCATTCAAAATATGGGTCGTTCTTTGCCTTTGGTCGTGTGGTGCCTTTAAATAGGCAGCAAGCAAGGCCAACTTGTCTAGCATACAAGCAAGGAAACACCTCACCCTTTCCTTACTAGATAGGAAAAGGATTAGGAGCTAATTAAATGCTGATTTTGCTAAGCTACATTACTAGATATCTTAAACTAATCTAATACATTAAAAACATGAAGTAAAACATTGCTGATACTTATTATACATTCATCTACCCTTAATCTAAGCTTAATACATGCTGAGATTCTTGCTGAATTCCTATTGGTTGGCCGAAAAGTGATGCTTCCCTTTATAGCTAGCCAATCAAGTTCAAGGGACAAGATTTCTTGCTTTTCTTCTTCCATTGGTTGAACTTCAAGGCAACAACCACTCGTAGACACTCTAGGGACGTGTGCCAAGCATAGAGGGGCGTGCCAATCTGCTTGCAAATGGAGAAAACCAGTTGACGGTTGAAGAAGAACCGGTTTGCACTTAACCGGGTTTAGGGGCAGTTTTGGCCGGTTTTTGTAACACTTTTTAAGCTTAGGAAAAGTATTGATGATTCGGTTTTCAGGTCATGGGGGGTCATTTTGGGATGTGTATAAACACCCCCTCCCCCCCAAATAAATCAAGGTTAGGACATGTTTAAGTATGGTAATTAGGCTTAAACATTTTACCGCGCAGATTAGGGCCTAATCTGATCGGTTTGGGAAAAGTCCTTGATCTCTCATCCCCTTGTTGGTATGATTGAAAACTAATGCTTGGACCTGAAAGTAGACATCATGAGGATTCCAAAAATGTATAATTTGAGTACTTAAGCCATCATATAGCTGAAGTTATAACTTAATCAAAACCGTGCTTCTTCTGGCCTTGCTGGGTAGTTTTGACACCTTTGGTTTAATGGCTGATTTGAATGACCAAATGAAGTCCAAATTGGATGCCACTTGATTTTTTGGAAATATGACATCTTTAACTTCAAATCCATGTAAAAATATCAGACTTAAACCTTGAGGATTCATGTTGCACTTTGCTCTCAAAAACGGGTCAGTGCTGGATTCGAACCCTTGCCTTGCAATTTTGAAGCTTATACAAAACTTGGATGAATTATTCATCCTTTAACTAGCATTATGAACTTACCTAATTGATTTGATTCATTTTTAAAACAAAGGGGGTGGAGGGATATCCATCAATAGGGTTCCCAAAATGGGGCTAGAACACAAGTGTGTTAGTTTTGGTTGAACCTGCGTAGTTCTAGAAAAATAGCCATAACCTTCTCCACAAAACTCGTATTAAGGTGATTGAAAAGGCATTTGAAAGATAACTCACTAATCTATCTACCCATCAAAAATCATAATTTTTAGTTGGGCCAATCATTACCAGATTTTTAGCAAAGTGTTCCCTGTTTTCTGTCAATTTACAGCCACACTGTCACTGCTTCCTCCTTTCTTTTCACATAAATCCTCATCTAACATCACTCCTAAAAATCATGTAAAAATGATTTGGTCCTTCCCATAAACATACAAAGCCATAATACTCAATTTCACTTCATAATCATATACATTAAAGATTCATTTTTCAATCAAATATAAACAAACAACACGCTTGTCATTAAATGAGAGCTAAACCTTGCAATATCATTAGAACCCTAGTTTATGGCCAACTTGAACTCACCTTTAACTCATTCCAAATCACCAAAAACAACATCACAATCATCAATAAGACTAAAGATTACAAAATCATATACAAAACAATCCAAATCCATCACTTGACCTAAGCTAACATGATCATAGCAAATCCCTAAGCCCTAGCATGCTGCAAGCTCAATCCATAATTAAAAACATCAAATAAACACCTGTTTCCTTCCAGAGAACATGATACAAATCCAAATCACAAAAAAAAAAAAATCAAAATGAAAACAATCCAAGTTGAGATCACTTACTTAGAGCTTAAAAAGAGAGAGATGGTGGTGATGTTTGGTGGTTTTGAGGATGGAGGATAGTGGTTAGTAGTACTAGGCTGTCTGAGGAAGTCGAAGGCAGCTAAGGTCGACTGGAAACTGGCCAGAAAATCATCAGAATAGTGGCTGTAGTTGGGGGGAAAGAAAACCGTGGGCTGGAGAGAGAAATGAGGGAGATGGGTGTGTGTGTGTTTACTTAATTAGAAATGAGTGATAAATTCACTTGGCTAATTTTTTTAAGCATTCAAAAATATCTTTATACAAATTAATGTTAGGCACAAATGATAGTAATTAACTTAATTTAATTGCACTAAAATTTTCGGGCCAAAATTTGGGCCCAATGGAATTAAGCCGTAATTTGGGCCCAACGAATTGGGCAAAAATAAAATGAATTCAGGCCCAAGTTTTTGCATAGCTAAAACTTAAAATTTTGTGACGTTATAGAAAATAATTTAACGATCAATTATAATTATTGAAGCATACTATCGATTCACATGAAATTTAATCAATCAACAAAACTTGAGTTAACACTCAATGAAACTAAAATTAACCATCAATGAAACATTAATTAACAATCAATGAAACTTGAGTTGCAAAATGGGACCCAAGTGAAATATCCCCCAACTGGGATGATTAAATACAATAAATGAAAGTGAAAAATTTAAATGACATACGGTAATTCGGTAAATATATAAATTGATTGTAATTGAATTAATAAACATGATTTGGTTAAACAAATAAGCATGATTGATTAAATCAATAAACATGATTTATTAAGTGAGTAAGCATGATTAATTAAATAAATAAATATAATTTAAATAAATAAATATGGGATTGGGTTGGGTTATTACAGAAAAGAATGAATGGTGTGTCTACAGATTAAGAATCTCACGAAAACATAAGAACTAACTTTAGCTATTGTTCTATTTTCATGTGGAAGTCCAATTACACCCAAGAAGAGCTCCCATCAAGAGAAAGTAAATGCCCAAAAATTAGTGGAGAAAGAGTGAATGCTACAAATCAAGAATCTTACCAAAATTGGAACTAACTTTAACTCTAGCTTTCTTTCATTTGATGCTTTACTTACACCCACTAATAGCTCCCACAAAAAGAAAATAATTGCCCCAAACAAGTGCATAGGAATGAAAGATGTGGCTATGAATCAAGGACCCCGCCAAGCTTAGGAACTTACTTTAACTCTAGTTTTCTATTTGATTTCTAGCTTTACTTGCACCCGTGAAGATGTTCCCAAAGAAGAGAATACAATGACCTAAAATTAGTAGGTGTAGAAGAATGAAAGTGTGGCTAGAAATAAAAAACCTAGAAAAACTTAAGAACTTGTTGTAACTCTAGTTCACTTTTCATTTGGGGCACTAATTACAAACACAAATCCCGAACTCAGCCTAAGCTAGCATACACAAGTATCGGATTTCAGTTTCTATTTAAGGAGCAATACTCAACTTTTCATTCGATACTCAATGTGTGTACAAAGTGAGCTCCTTATTGTCCTTATACAAACATTCCTTCGCTGCCTGGGAAGGATTAGAGGTTACTTCATGCTTAGGAAACCCCTAACTAAACTTGAAACAGCTTGAATGAAACTTTAGTACAAAGCATGCTTAACTAAATTATAACTAATAAGTCTCCACAAATGAAGAATCCTACCAAAATTATGAACCAACTTGATGGAATCCTAGCCACTAAAGATGTTGTCCATGATGATACAACTCCCACACATCCAAGAACAAGATCCTAAGTGAAGAAGATGGCTCAGTTATTGCAAGAGAGTGAAGCTAGCACAAACAGGTTCACTAGCTTCAAAGTGCCCGGTTTTGTGCATCTGATTTCCTAAGCTATATTGTAGCTTAACCCTAACATTTTTCCATTTTTGGAATCCTTTTGATTTTGTTTTGCAGGTCCATGAACGAGTTTGAAATCATTCCCTCAAAAGGATTGAAGATCAAGGTCATTTTCCAAGCTACTCCATTTTGCCCCGGTTTTGCGCGGTTGGAAGTATTCAGTTAATTAACCCTCAAAACCCTTTTGTAACCTTGATTTTATTGAGGTGGGGATTCTACACATCCTAAAGTTACCCCCCCACCTTTAAAATCCAAGTCTTGACCATTTTTACAATAAAAACAAACTGCACCAAAAACCGGCTTAAACCAGCTCCCCTAGAACCCGGTTCACTTGAACCGGTTATCCCCGGTTCCTTTTTCACTCAACCAGCCGGCCAACCTATCTAGACAAGCTGCCTTATACATCCTTTAAGCTGGGCATGCCCCTCAAGGTCACCTAGGAATGGTGAATGCATAGAAAAGAACAATCAATGGGAGAAGAGTTAGTGTCACTTGTGTGCTTGCATTTCATTGGCTAGCCGAAAAGTGCACTAAGGATTTCGGCTGCCCCATGTGCATTTCCCTTTACTTTCAGCTTGTATTAGTGCTTAAACATTAGTTAAGTTTTGTATAAATAGCTTAGACAAATATTAGATTCATGTTTTGATGTATTAGTATTAATTAAGCATGTTGTAATTTGGTTTAGGTGTAACCGGTTGTATTAGTAG
>JACYFF010031955.1:64982811-65029896 GCA_017589665.1 Selenicereus undatus
TTATGTGATTCAAGAAGAAAATACTCCACTTATGATAAAGAGTTTTATGCTATTGTGAGATGTTTAGAGCATTGGAATCATTATCTTATTGCAAGTGAGTTTATCTTACATTCTGACCATGAAGCATTAAAGTATATACAAGGCCAGCATAAGTTAAACTCTAGACATGCCAAGTGGGTTGAGTTTATGCAGTCATATCACTTTACTATCAAGCACAAGTCAGGCAAACTCAATCAAGGTGCAGATGCTCTATCCAGGAGATATCTCTTATTATTCCAGTTAGATGCTTGTGTACTTGGTTTTGAGCATCTACAGGTATTATATGCTGAAGATGAAGACTTGGGGGCATTATATGCTACTTGTTCAAAACACCCCAAAGGAGATTTCCATGTTCAAGAAGGTTTTCTGTTTAAGGGTACTCGACTATGTATTCCTAAGTGCAGCACAAGAGAATTGCTGATTCGAGAAGTCCATGGAGGATCCTTAGCTGGACATTATGGTGAGAATAAAACTGTTATTATGCTAAGGGAACATTATTTTTGGCCAGGTATGGAACGAGATGTGCAGGATATTCTGAAGAGGTGTGGAACATGTCAAGCTACAAAGAGTCATTCACTACCTGAAGGCTTATATACTCCGTTGCCCGTACCAACCCTACCATGGGAAGATGTGAGTATGGACTTTATTTTGGGTCTACCAAGAACTCCAAGAGGCAAGGATTCTATATTTGTCGTGGCAGACAGGTTTTCAAAGATGGCACATTTCATCCCCTGCAGCAAGACCAATGATGCTACACATATTGCCGAGCTCTATTTCAAGGAAGTGATAAGATTGCATGGTATTCCTAAAACCATTGTTTCTGATATGGATACTAAGTTTCTAAGTCATTTTTGGATTACTCTTTGGAAGAAACTAGGTACTAAGTTGATGTACAGTACCACTTGTCACCCCCAGACTGATGGCCAGACTGAGGTAACTAATCGAACCCTTGGCACTCTTTTAAGGGCTTGATTAAACCTCATGCTAAGGCTTGGGATTTACTCTTGTCACATGCTGAATTTGCTTATAAGAAAGCTCCTAGTAGGGCTACAGGTCTTTCACCCTTCAAGGTGGTATATGGGATTGATCCATTAAGTCCCATTGATCTTACTCCACGGCCAGAAGACCACAAGCCTCATATTGATGCAACAGCAAGGGTAAAGGAGATTCAGAAACTCCATGAGTTGGTAAAGGTAAAAATTGAAAAGACCAATGCCGCATATGAAGCCCATGCCAACAACCATAGGAGAAAGATTGTATTTCAACCTGGAGACTTAGAATGGATTCACTTAAGGAATGAGAGATTTCCTTCTAAGAGGAGTAATAAGCTCATGCCCCGAGCTGATCGTCCATTTGAACTCTTGGAATGAGTTAATGACAATGCTTATAAGGTTGATTTACCAGGTGAATATGAAGTCTCTGCCACTTTCAACGTGGCTGATTTGAGCCCATATTATTCAGATGCTTCCCCACCAGATTTGAGGGTCAAATCTTTTCAACAAGGGGAGGATAATGGAATCCTAGCCACTGAAGATGTTGTCTATGATGATACAACTCCCACACGTCCAAGAACAAGATCCCAAGTGAAGAAGATGGCTCAGTTATTGCAAGAGAGTGAAGCTAGCACAAACGGGTTCACTGGCTTCAAAGTGCCCGGTTTTGTGCTTCTGATTTCCTAAGATACATTGTAGCTTAGCCCTAACATATTTCCATTTTTGGAATCCTTTTGATGTTGTTTTGCAAGTCCATGAACGAGTTCCAAATCATTCCCTCAAAAGGATTGAAGATCAAGGTCATTTTCCAAGCTACTCCATTTTGCCCCGGTTTTGCGCGGTTGGAAGTATTCAGTCAATTAACCCTCAAAACCCTTTTGTAACCTTGATTTTATTGAGAGGGGGGGATTCTACACATCCTAAAGTTACCCCCCACCTTTAAAATCCAAGTCTTGACCATTTTTGCAATAAAAACAAAGTGCACCAAAAACCGGCTTGAACCGGCTTCCCTAGAACCCGGTTCACTTGAACCGGTTATTCCCGGTTCCTTTTTCACCCAACCAGCTGGCCAACCTATCTAGACAAGATGCCTTGTACATCCTTCAAGCTGGGCACACCCCTCAAGGTCACCTAGGAATGGTGAATGCATAGAAAAGAACAATCAATGGGAGAAGAGTTAGTGTCACTTGTGTGCTTGCATTTCATTGGCTAGCCGAAAAGTGCACTAAGGATTTCGACTGCCCCATGTGCATTTCCCTTTACTTTCAGCTTGTATTAGTGCTTAAACATTAGTTAAGTGTTGTATAAATAGCTTAGACAAATATTAGATTCATATTTTGATGTATTAGTATTAGTTAAGCATGTTGTAATTTGGTTTAGGTGTAACCGGTTGTATTAGTAGCTAAGTCATGTAATTAGATTAGTTCTAACACCTTTCCTCCTTAGGAAGGAAAGTGATGCACCTACTTACTTATTTGCTAGAAGGTTTTGCTTGTATAAAGCCAATTTCGGCCATGAATGAAAGCACTTCAGATTTTCAGCTTGAAAAAAACTTTGAGAAGCTTTGCTTTTCTCTCTTAAAAATCCTTGCTTGCTTATCCTTAATTAGGCCAATTAAGGTGGTGTCCAAGTGAGTTTTAACCTTAATTAATTGGTGATTCTGTATCTTAATCAAGATTAAGGGCCCTAAGCTTGAAGGTTGGTGGTGATTCTGTATCCAATCTCAGGTTTAGTTCTATCCTATCCTAGATTCCCATCCTTGATTTGCTTAGTGAAAATAATTAACTTGGATTAAGAGTTAATTGATTTCACTTAGTTAATCTTTCACTTCCTTTCACATTCCCACTTCAAATACCATCTTTTACATCCATTTTCACCATTTCCCATTCACTAAAATAACAAAAAACCGAAGTATCCAACAAAGGCCTTCAACCGTGCTTCTTTTCTTCTCCCCACGGTTTTGTGGGCAGCAAATTGGCACGGGGTGGCCGTGCCCATAGGCACGACCATGCCACTAAGGTCGTGACTCAAACTTCCCCTTTCCTCTCCCTTTTGATGTGTATTGGCTTGGGTACCCTATTCCCTTGACATATACATCACAACTTTAACTCTAGTTTTATTTTCAATTAGGGCTCTAATTACACCAACAAAGACAAATTAAATGCCTTAAAATGCGTGCAAAAACAAAATGAAGCGTGTGGCTGTCAATCAAGAACCTCACTGAACTTGAGAACTTTCATTAACACGATTTTTCGTCAAGCACGCCAACGAAGTGCTCTGAAAAATGGAATGAGTTCAGAAAAATAAATGGTGTCACTACAAATCAAGAAGATTGTTAAAGTTAAGGGCTTTCTTTAACTCTAGTTTTCTCGACCTACACCGACAAAGTGCTCATAAGAATGGTTTGCGAATTAACCCAAATGAGTGCAAAGAATGAAAGGTGTAACTACAAATCAAGACCCCTGCCAAACTTAAGAGCTTTAATTCTAATTTACATTTCATGTGGGGCCCCAATTACACTCACAAAGATCTCCCCAGTAGAGAATACAAATGCACTAAAGTGAGTGCAAAAGAATGAAAGCAAGGCGATAAATCATGAACCTAGCCAAACTTAAGAACTTGCTTAAATGTTTGTTCACTTTTCAATTACGGCGTAAATGACCCTTGCAAAGGGTTGTCACGAAGGGAAAACAAATGCCTTAAAATAAGTCCAAAAGAATAAATGTTGTGGTCACAAATAGAGGACATAGCCAAATTTACGAGCTTACTGTTAACTCGAGTTCTATCTTTATTTTGGGTACTAATTACACTTGTGAAGAGCTGCCAATAAGAGGAAAAAATGACCGAAAAGGAGTGGAAAGAATGAATGGATTCACCATAAATCAAGAGTCTGGTTAAACACAGAGCTAACTTTGACCCTTATCTGTTTTCATTTGGAACTCCAATTACACCCGTGAAGAGCTGCAAACCAGGTGGAAGTGAATACCAAAAAAAGAGTGTAAAAAGAATGAATGGTGTCTTCATAACTAAAGAATCTTACCAAACAGGGAACTAACTTGAACTCTAGTTTTCTTTCATTTTGTGCTCCAATTACACCAACAAAGAACACCCACAAAGAAAACCCACAAAGAGAAAAGAGTTACCCTAATTGAGTGCAAAAGGATGAAAGGTGTGGCTGTAAGTCAAGGACCTCGTCTAACTCAAGAACTTACTTTAACTACAGTTTTGTTTTCATTTGGAGAACCCCTTGCACAAACAAAGAGCTCCCAAAAGGAGAATACAAATGCACTAAAATGAGTGCAAAAGAATGATAGTGTGGCGATAAATCACGAATGCGCCCAAACATACAAACATATATTAACTCTTGTCTACTTTTCATTTACGGCAATAATAACCTCTACAAGGAGCTACCACCAATACAAAAACAAATGCCTTAAAACAAGTTTAAAGGGATAAACGCTGCGGTTAGAAACAGTGGATGTACCAAAATTTAGGAGCCAACAAGAGAAAACAAATGCTTTAAAAGGCATGGAAAAGAATGAAAGGTGTGGCTACAGATCAAGACCCTTACCAAACTTAAGAGCTTCAATTCTAATTTACATTTCATGTAGGGCCCCAATTACACTCGCAAAGTTGTCCTAAGTAGAGAATACAAATGCACTAAAATGAGTGCAAGAGAATGAAAGTGAGGCGAAAAATCAAGAACCTAACTTAACTTAAGAACTTGCTAAATGCTTGTTCATTTTTTAATTAGGGTGTAAATGTCCCTTGCAAAGAGTTGTCATCAAGGGAAGACAAATTCCTTAAAATAAGTTCAAAAGAATAAATGTTGTGGTCACAAATAAAGGACGTAGGCAAAATTACGAACTTACTTTTAACTCGAGCTCTATTTTCACTTTGGGTACTAATTGCACTTGTGAGGAGCTACAAATGAGTGGAAAAAAATGACTGAAAAGGAATGGAAGGAATGAACAGAGTTGCTACAAATCAAGAATCTGGTTAAACATACGAACTAACTTTAACCCTTATATGTTTTCATTTGGAGCACCAATTTCACATGCTAAGAGCTAGAAACCAAGTGGAAGTGAATACCCAAAAAAGAGCGCAAAAAGAATGAAGGGTAGTGTCTCTACAAATAAAGAATCTTACCAGACAGGGAACTAACTTTAACTCTAGTTTTGTTTCATTTTGGGCTCCAATTACACCAACTAAGAACTTCCCGTAAAGAGAAAATAGTTTCCCTAAATGAGTGCAAAAGAATGAATGTTGTGGCTGCATATTAAGGACCTCGCCCAACTCAAGAACTTACTTTAACTACAGTTTTCTTTTCATTTAGAGCCCCACTTGCTCACAAAAAGAGCTCCCAAAAAGAGAATACAAATGCCCTAAAATGAGTGCAAAAGAATGATAGAGTGGCTATGAATCACAAATGTGCCCAAATATATGAACATACATTAACTCTTGTTCACTTTTCGTTTAGGGGATTAATAACCCCCTCAAAGAGCTACCACTAATAAGAAAACAAATCCCTCAAAATGAGTGTAAAAGGATAAAAGTTGCGGTTATAAACTTAGGATGTAGCCAAATTGAGGAGCTTACTTTAGCTCAAGTTCTATTTTCATTTAGTGTACTAATTGCACCTGTAAGGATCTATTAAGAAGAGGAAACAAACGCTTTAAAAGGCGTGGAAAAGAATGAATGGTGTGGTTGCAAATCAAGAATCTCTCGAAAACATCATAACTAACTTTCACCGTCACCAAATTTTCTTGTGGAGGTCCAATTATACCCACAAAGAGCTCCCGTCAAGAGGTTAATTTACATTTGGGTACATTGAAATTTGGTGTATTTCTAAATCCCTGAACTTTTCATATTTGCAATTTAGCCCAAATCCTTAAAAACTTAGTTTCGAAAAATTTAAAATTGTGTATCTCATTTTTTGCTCACTAGTAGAACTCAACGTCCTCTTTCATTTGGTATCAGAGTCACGTGACCAAAAATAATTAAGATAATTAAGCTAACTAATGATTAATTAAGCTAATTAAATGTGATTAATGCTTGAGTGATCACTTGCCTTCCCTTGTCCTAATTATTCACATATTGTTCACTCACTGGAAAGCGTTTCTCCAATAGTACCTCAATTAAACTATATAACTAATATAGTGTTAGAATTAAAAGCTAAATTAGCTAAAACTAAGACCGAAGTCAAGGAGCTAAAGAAACAGATATTTGTAATTTACCTTTCTTTGGTTAACGAAGTTAGACATAATAGAAAATCTACTTCTAATACTAGTACCCATTTTCAGCATAAATATCCTTTTCAAAATCCAAAAAACAAGATTCAATTTCCCTTGCACGAGATAAAAATTCAAAAAGAAGTAGGAGAAAAATCCGGTGAAAAATCAGCTAAGAAAGTAGAAAAAGAAGAAGAAGACGGAGTATAAGCAATATACTCTTAATGAACTACAGAATATGTTTGAGAAAGAACAAAACCCAGAAGAATTAAACAAGATCATGGGCACAATTAGTGATCAACATGATGTTTTGTTTGATGATAATGAAGAGACCAATAATGTCCAACTAGAAGAAGAAATATATCAGCAGATGAATCTGATTAAATTATAAGATCTCAATGTATTACCATTAGAAAAGGTTAGGAGAAAACTAGGTAAGAAATATTGTAAAATGAATGTTGAAAATGAGATTAATGAGATTGGAGAAGAGATCAACTTATATGAGACAAAGACTAATCTAGTTAACAATGCCGTTACTAAGCCTAAAGAATTCGGTGAACCTTCTAGAATAAATACTCATTTCTTAAGATCTAGGCACGTTCCAGCGGGACGTACAAGCAGTTTTTCCTTCGGGTTTATCCCAAGGAAAACTATGACTTTCGAAGAAAGTGGACTTACCCCAATTAGCTAAACAGGATCATCTTAAACACTGATAGAGGCCGTCGTAGAGAAGAAATATTTGAGCACTGGAAAAGAGGAATAAATAATGTCTTGAACCTAATTACTACATGGATTGCAGCAAACTTCCTAACCTATGTCGAACATAGTTTTTCTGGTACTGTAGCTGACCGGTATGATTGATTAAGTGAGGATGGCAAAAACACATTAAGAATGATGGAAACGCCAGCTGCTATGTTTAGAAATTTATGCAAAGAAATCGAAACCGAATTCATCGAAGCTAAACTTGATTTTGAAGAAGAAGCAAGAGAATGGAAAGGAAAGATTAACAAAGAATTATGGGATATGAGATACCTTGAAAATTATATTACTGAATTCAGTCAATATTATTACAAAATTGGGCATAATGAAACTAATCTTCGTATGTTCTATGACAAACTGCCATATATGATAAACTCCAGAAATAACGAAAAATACATTGCATAGGTTGAACGAATAGACGTGGTTGATACCCTTGGTTCAAGAATTTCTTATTTAAGAAAATGGGTTAATGATCAGTGTCTTGATCTTCAAAAACAAAAGAAAATTAAGAAGCAATTCCTAACTTGTTGAGATTCACCTCATCAATGGGGAAAGGAACCTGAAAAGGGAAGGAAAAGAAAATTTTATAAAAAAAAGAGCTTTAACAAGCAAAGGCGCGCGAAATATAGAAGAAAATATTATAACAAACCAAGTGCTAAAAAACATAGATTTTTTTAGAAAAGCTACTTATTGCCTTGCAGGAAAAACAACTGCAAATGTTGGGCATGTAGAGAAGTAGGGCATTACGCTAATGAATGTAAAAATCGAAAGAATAACAAATTTGTTGAAACATTGGGAAGCCTAGATTATGTTGAGCTTGGTGAAGATGAGGCATTAGACCTAGCCTTAAGCAACAACAAAGAAATTGTTGAAATTATATTGGACAATGAATATGAAGAAAGTGATTATGAAGAAACAAGTCATATGATGGAAAGTAGTTCGATTAGTCTTGCTGATCTTGAAGGAGAAAAATTTATTGTAAACAATGATCATGAAGAAGTCAAAGGAGACTAGGTTCTTCCAATAATCCAAAAAGATATAATCTATAAAAAATCCATGTTTCAATTAAAAAGCAAGTATATATGTGAAAGGATGGAAGGAGATCTTGAGATAAAGGATTGTGAGTATGACGTTGGGGAAGTTAATCTAATTAATTTAGAAAATATCCTTTAGCCTAACAAAGATAGAAGGTATAGACATATCCATGTCCGAAGTGTCCAACTTCAAATTACTCCATTACAATATTATGCTAAGGATGTTAATCTTTACGCTTTACTCTGTGACATTAGGCATACCAAATTTAATAATCAAATTATCAAAGGGATTAAGACTAATTTATGTAATGGATCGATAGGATTCAATTCTCGAGTTGGATATTATATGAGTCTAAAGGATGAATTTGCTAAAAACTTCGTGTCCCTTAAGATAAAAACAGTTGTGATGGACATGAAAAGAGGAGGATATCCTTTAAGGATATTTTAGAAAATTATCTATAAATTAGATAATACAATAGACCCAAGACTAAGGTAACAATGATAGAAGTAGAGAAATTTGAAAGTCCTACCCCTATGCAAAAGATCCAAAGGATTAAGTCCAAGCCTCAAGAAATAAAAATCAATCATTCATGGATATCTAGCTTCGCCAACCCCACAAAGATCAATAACAAAATTATAATAAAAATTAATGAGGATGGTAAAATCACCATTAAACCCCAACTATTACGGAGCATGAGTACAAGATCAGATAGGGGAAAAGGATCTTTGTCAGTTAAAGAGGAGATTAAAGAAGATAATAAAATTAGCATGACCAGCGAAATGAGTAGAATGAGTTTTGAAGCTACAAGACCCAGTATAGATCGAAGTATGAATATAGAAAGAAAAGTCATTCTAAAGCGAATGCCATGCCTATTCAAGTCCAACAGGACTCACAACTCCTCTTTCATGCTCACAAGCTCCATGAAAAGGGACTTGGCCCTTGTGCTGATTTGGAGCTCCAATTTCAGCATCATCCTAAACCTTTGGGATGCGTTCCGCTTCTATTCTGGGAAGGCCACGGGGCCTTCTACAGGGTTTAGTCCATCAAAATGAAGTTAAATGCTCGGAGATAATAAAGTATCCCTAAAACAGCAAGTTGCATGCTAACGGCAAAATTACCTGGTT
This sequence comes from Selenicereus undatus, assembly GCA_017589665.1. Taxonomy (NCBI): domain Eukaryota; kingdom Viridiplantae; phylum Streptophyta; class Magnoliopsida; order Caryophyllales; family Cactaceae; genus Selenicereus; species Selenicereus undatus. The sequence continues at coordinate 64,991,992 of JACYFF010031955.1, forward strand.
TTTACCTTGTTTTGTGGGGTTAATTAACCAAGCTTAGAATGGGTTCAATTTTCTGCAAACCCACTTTTTGAGAACCTTATTATGTCAGCTAAAAGGGCATAAAAATAATTCTAGGCCAACGCAATAGGTCATAGGTCAAGTGAAGACTTTTTCTACATGCAGCAGAATCTGCCCCAGCCTGCATATGCTGTACATTTTGCCTCATATCACCCAAACGGCTGCTCCAAATTGCTTGCACGGGGAGGCCCCTGAAAGCTGACTTCTAGAGCTTTCCAAAAATTCCTTTTTCAGCTCATTTGTCCAACAAACCTAGGCGATATAGCATTTTAAAGTTGACCTATGTAAACTGAAAAGTGCTGACATAAAGTAAAAAGCACTTTTCAGCTTTTGTTTGTTGCTTTTTGATTCCCTCCTTTGCTTTGTGGTCGACCAAGGTCTTGTTTTGCTGCATTTTGAAGCCTTGTGAAGCTCTCCTATATAAGGGGAAGCCTTAGGATGTAGAAGGTAGTTAAATGTTTGAGCAAAGAAGCTTATGCTTTCATTCTCTCACAAAAAATCTTGAGTTCTGTTTATCCTTTCTTCGAAGGTGGTGAGTCTTAAGTGGAATCCTTTATAGAGTTGTGGGTAGCATTGCCTTTAAGCAATTCTTGGTGGATCCTTAGGCTTGATTGGTGGCCTAGCCTTTAAATCAAGTCATATCTTGCATCAAAGTGGAAATTTGCAACTAAACTCAAGCAAATCACATCCGGCCCATTAACACACGCTCCAGTTGGTATCAGAGCTAATCCAGGTTGGTTTTCTTGAGTTTATATCATATTTCCTTGTTTTGGGTTTCCTCCTTGTCAAGTTTTCCTTCACCTTTGTTATGAAAACCGTAGTGCAACTACACCTCTCTCTAGTTTGAACTCCTCAAAACAACCTTGGCTAAACACTTCCTTAAAGCCACAAACCATATAGCTTACACTTGATTTTCTCCCACAAAAATCCCTCTCTTACTCCTCAAAGAACCAAAAAAAAAAACCCAAACACAATCCCGAACAAAAACCCCTCTAAAGCTTTCCATCCACCAGCTTTCCCCAATCGGCAAGAATCCCATGAGGAATGAGCTTAGAACAAGCTCATATGGTGAGAAGAGATAATGCCCTCCAAAGCCTGTAATAAAGTGTGAGACAAATTAGTAGGCAACTTGAGTAAATGTCCAACCAATTTGTGGCCCTTCAAGGAGGCCAAAGAGCTCAAGAGTCAAGTGATCATGAGCAAGGCTTCTCTAATGACTCAAGCATGAGAAGCAATCCAAGAAGGGGAGGTAGGAGACCTCCTATGGACTACTTTAGAGACATCATGGTAGAACCTCCAGACTTTAATGGCAACTTGAACCCCGATGAGTACCTTGAATGGGTTCAAGCCGTGGACCGAATCTTTGAAGCCAAGGGCTATGATGATGAAAAAAGTTTCAAGGTTGCTAGCCTTAAACTCACAAGGTATACCTCCTTGTGGTTTGAAAACATCAAGAAGCAAAGGGCTAGGGAAGGCAAGAGAAAGATCAACTCATGGGAGAAACTCAAGTCTCTCATGAACAAGAGCTTCCTTCCCGAAAGCTACAAGCAAGACATCTACAACCAACTCTTCTCACTCAAGCAAAGCAATATGAGTGTGTGTGAATACATGAGAGATTTTAAGCAACTCCTATTGAGGGGAGGCATCCATGAACCCCAAGAGCAAACCCTGGCTAGGTTTCTCAATGGGTTAGACCCTCTTATTGGAAGAAAGGTGGAACTTCAAACCTATTTCACCTTGGATGATGTCTTCAAGCTAGCTCTCAAAGTTGAGAAGAGAAAGAAGGAAAAGAAGATCTTCACCAAGCCATTTCCAAGGAAGCAAGTAAGTTCATTGCCTCCATTCAAGCCCTTCTTTCCTTATAAACCTGAAGGTACCTCATGGGTTGACAAGGGTAAGGCCGAGGCTCCTCCTTCTCCTAAGGAATTGCCTAAGAAACTTGAAGGCAAGAAGTGCTTCAAATGTCAAGGTTATGGTCATTCCTAATATGATTGCCCAAATCAAAGGGTTATGACCATCCAAGAAGTTGAAAAGTTGATGCCATAATGATGGAAGTGCAAGATGAAGCTAATGGGGTAGATTCGAAGCCCATGGGAGATGAAACTCATCTTGGTGCCGATGAAGGTGAACTACTTGTCTTAAGGAGGGTTTTAGACACCCAAGACACTCATTATGACAAAACTCAAAGAGACATGATCTTTCACTCCAGGTGCACCATACAAGACAAGATTTGTAACTTGATTATTGACGGAGGGAGTTGCACCAATGTGGCCTCTACCACACTTACTGAGAAGCTTGGCCTTCCTACTATTCCTCATCCCAAGCCTTATTCTTTGAAGTGGCTCAATGATGGCGGCAACATTAAGGTAACCAAACAAGCCCTTATCTCCTTTTCAATCGGGAAGAAGTATAGGGATAATGTCCTTTGTGATGTTGTACCTATGAGTGCTTGTCATGTTCTTTTGGGTCGGCCTTGGAAATTTGATAGACATGTCTTGCCTGATGGGTTCAAGAACACTTATTCTTTGGTCATTGACAAGGAAAAGATAGTCTTAAACCCATTACCCCCAAACCAAATCCACAAATCAAAACCCGAGGTGGGAAGTAGGAAAAAGAGAGACTTTCTTATGTTGAGTGAAACATGGGTGGAGAGAGCTTTAAGCAAAGACAAGTAAGTCTTAGCCTTGTTAATGCTTGAAGGCAACAAAAGTGAGGAAGTGACTCCCTTACACCCCAAAATTGGCCCCCTCATCTCACAATACCAAGATGTTTTCCCATAATACCAACACCCTATTGCTTACTTTAGTGGGAAATATAATGGCTCAAGGAAGAACAAGCTCATGCCAAGGAGTGATGGTCCTTTTAAGGCCCTTAAAATGGTCCATGATAATGCCCACCAACATATATCCTCTACATTCAATGTGGGTGATCTCACACCCTATCTTGTGGATGAAGAAGATGGTAATGATTTGAGGGCAAATCACATTCAAGAAGGGGAGGATGAAGCGAATTCCATGCCTATTCAAGTCCAACAGGACTCACAACTCCTCCTTCATGCTCAAAACCTCCATCAAAGGGGACTTGGCCCTTGTAATGATTTGGAGCTCCAATTTTAGCATCATCCTAAATCTTTGGGATGCGTTCTGCTTCTATTTTGGGAAGTTCACGGGGCCTTCTAAAGGGTTTAGTCCATCAAAATGAAGTTAAACCCTCAAAGATAATAAAGAAGCCCTAAAACAGCAAGTTGCATGCTAACGGTAAAATTACCCGATTTTTACCCGTTTTTGTGGCCTTAATTAACCAAGCATAGAATGGGTTTAATTTTCTGCAAACCTACTTTTTGAGAACCTTATTATGTCATCTAAAAGGGCATACAAAGAATTCTAGGCCAAGGAAATAGGTCATAGGTCAAGTGAAGACTTTTTCTACATGCAGCAGAATCTGCCCCAGCCTGCATATGCTGTACATTTTGCCTTATATCTCCCAAACGGCTGCTCCAAATTGCTTGCACAAGGAGGCCCCTGAAAGCTGACTTCTAGAGCTTTCCAAAAATTCCTTTTTCAGCTCATTTGGCGAACAGACCTAGGCGATATAGCCTTTTAAAGTTGACGTATGTAAACTGAAAAGTGCTAACATAAAGTAAAAAGCACTTTTCAGCTTTTGTTTGTTGCTTTTTGGTTGCCTCCTTTGCTTTGTGGTCGACCAAGGCCTTGTTTTGCTGCATTTTGAAGCCTTGTGAAGCTCTCCTATATAAGGGGAAGCCTTAGGATGTAGAAGGTAGTTAAATGTTTAGGCAAAGAAGCTTATGCTTTCATTCTCTCTCAAAAAATCTTGAGTTCTATTTATCCTTTCTTCAAAGGTGGTGAATCTTAAGTGGAATCCTTTACAGAGTTGTGGGTGGCATTGCCTTTAAGCAGTTCTTGGTGGATCCTTAGGCTTGACTGGTGGTCTAGCCTTTAAATCAAGTCATATCTTGCATCAAAGTGGAAATTTGCAACTAAACTCAAGCAAATCACATCCGGCCCATTAGCACACGCTCCACATTGGGTACAAAACTGATGGAGTCCCCACCAACAATAGCAAAGAACAAGGTCCAGTGACTCCAACAAGGTCTATTGCAAGGTCCAAAGTTACAGCAGTGGCTCAAATTGTTGAAAAAAGCCTAAACCATACAACTGGGTTTGAAGACAAGATTTTACCCGGTTTTGTTCACCTCATTACTTAAGGTACATTGTGGCTTAAGTCTTGAATTTTTTGCATTTTTGGAATCCTCAAGATGTCTAGTTTCAGGTCTAAGCATTAGTCTTCAATCATACCCACAAGAAGATGGGAGATTAAGGCGTTTTGTCAAACCAGCTAGTTTTGACACAAAACTGCGTGGCTAAATTTTTGAGTTACATTACCTTACTTAAACATGGTTGAACCTTGATTTCGCCGGAGGGGGGGGGGTGGGGGTTGTACACATCGCAAGGTTTCCCCTCATGGCCTGACAACCAAATCATACTCACTTTGCCTAAGCATAAATCAAGATAGAAACCCGGGCTAAAAAGTGTCGTGAACTCGACTTGGTGAACCCGGTTTATTTTTCCTTCAACCATGGGATTTCTTCACTTCAGCTTGGTTGGCACACGTCCCAAGGTTTCCAACAGACCAATAATCACCTGTGAAAGAAGATTTCTAGAGAAGAGCAACCAATAGGAGCCAAGCTGCAAACAAACATGTCTCCTACATCTCATTGGATAGCCGAAAAGGGAACTTTGCTTTACGACTGGCCACTTGCACCTCAGCTAGATTTCTTGTTGTTTGACTTTAAGTTTGAGCTAATTACAATGTAAACATCATTTGTCTTGCTCTTCTTGATGCTTTGATTGTAGTTAGAATAGCTTTAAACTTGGTTTGTATTCGGTTAGTTCTAACCAGGTGTATTAGCTTAATTAACACCTTTCCTCCGTAGGAAGGAAAGGTCTAGGAGTGTGCTAGCTTGGTTGTGTGCTTGCTAGACATGTAAAAGAAGAACACGACCCTTGCTAGTTCATTATGCCTGAGAATCAGAAAAGCTCTTTGAGAGCATTTGCTTTCAAATCCTCAAGTACTTCACTTGCTTATCCTTAATTTGGTCGATTTAGGTGGTGTTCAAGTAAGTCCTAAACTTTATTTAAGTGGTGTTTCTGTATCTTAATCAAATATTAGGGACCCTAAACTTATGTTTGGTGGTGATTCTGTATCCAAACATTGAGTTTAGTTCTATCTATTTCACCCTTCATCTACACGGGGTTCAAGGGAAGTAAAGCTGAGTTTGCTAGCTTAATTCGTAGGTTAGTGAATTCTAACTTTGGTTCTCTTTCAATCCCATAGATTGACAATCCTTCGTACATCTATCATATTGGATAATCAAAGTTTAGGCTACCCACTTGGTCTAGCTTCAACCCCAAACACAATTCCAAACACAAACCGTGAAACTTGCTAATTCCAGCCGTGCCAGGCAGAACATCACGGTCACCCTGTGTGCTTAAGCACGCCCGTGCCACCTTTGGTATGAGTAGTTTCACTTGCTTAAGTCGTTAGCTTGGTGGGTTTTAGCTAGATTTCTTTCAATCCTTGATACATACATCATATTTGGTATCAGAACAAAGGTTTCACCTTAGCTTAGTATCCCCTTCCACTTCCAGAATTCACCCATTCATTCTCCTTCAAACACAAATTCAATTTCATACCCAGTTTAAGTGACCTTGTTCAATCATGACTTCAACAAGCATGAGTTTGGAAGAGAAGTTCAAAGCTTTGATGAAACAAAATGACTTCTTGGCTAGTAAAATTCGAGAGGACTTACAAAAGAATCAAGAAACTCAAGCACAAAATGAGTACTTAAGAAAGCAATTGGGATCGGTTTTGAAGCAAAAGCAAAAGCTGAATGAAAAAACTCTTCAATCTGAACCTAGAGGACGTGAACAAGTTTATATCCATGATATTGATACCTTAAGTAAAGAAGAAGTGCCTACAATGGCTAGAGGAGAACCACGGTTTCAAGCAAATTCCAATGACTTCAGAGTGGAAGTTCCTGAATTTGAGGGTAAGCTTGATCCTAAGGAATTCCTTTATTGGTTGCATACTGTTGAGAGAGTCTTTGGATATAAAGATGTTCCAGATGATAAGAAGGTTAAATTGGTAGCCTTAAGACTTAGAAAGTATACATGTATGTGGTGGACTAACTTGTGTTCAAAATGGCTAAGAGAAAGGAAATCGAAGGTCCATACATGGGATAAAATGAAATCCAAACTCAAGGCTCATTTTCTACCACCAACTTATGTCCAAGATTGCTATTCTCAACTTCATAACCCTACTCAAGGTAATATGAGTGTTGAATAATATACACGAGAATTTGAGAAGTTGCTTATTAAGTGTGACATTCAAGAGCCAGAAGAACAAAGCATAGTAAGGCACTTGGGAGGACTTGATCCTAGGTACTCCAATGTGGTTGAATTGCAATCATATAGTTCTCTTGATAATGTTTGTGTCTTGGCACATGAAGTGGAGTAGCAAAAGAAGGCAAGATCACCCTTTAAACCTTAAAATACATGGCCTTTGAACTGGAACCCACCTTTTAACAAGGGGAGTTCCAATCCTATTCCTAAGCCACAAAATCCATCCCCTTCCTTTCCACAAAGAACCCCAGCACCACAAAGAACCTAAGCTCCTCAAAATAGACCTAATCCTAGCCCAATGAGCAATAGAAGGTGTTTCAAATGTCAAGGGCTTGGTCACATTGCTTTGGAGTGTCCACACAGAAAGGCAATCGCTTTGGCTGAATGGGCAGCCATGAAGGAGGATTTTGAGGAGGAAGAAAATGAGGTTGAAAGTGAACCAGAACTTAAGGAAACTCAAGATGAAGTTGTTAAAGAGGCTAATGAAGGTTAGATCTTAGTTTTGAGAAGAGGTCTAAGTACACAAAGAGGAGTTAAAGTACACAAAGAGGAGTTAAAGATGAACAAAGAGAGAACATATTCCATACATAGTGTACTGTGCAAGAGAAGGTGTGTTCTTTGATCATTGATAGAGGGAGCTGTGCAACTGTAGTTTCTCTAAGCATGATTGAGAAACTAGGGCTGCAAACAATGACTCATCCACATCCATACAACATCAATTGGCTAAATCAAAGTAAGGGAATTCAAGTTAACTCTCGGTGCTTGATTTCTTTCTCTATTTGAAAGAACTATCAAGATGAGTTATGGTGTGATGTCACTCCAATGGATGCATGTCATATGCTGTTAGGAAGACCATGGCTGTATGACCGAAAGGTTATGCACAATGGTTACCTAAACAACTACTCCTTTATTAAGGATGGCAAGAAGATCACCCTAGCCCCTTTAACCCCATCCAAACTCCACGAAATTCAGGCACAAAAAAAGCCCAAACAAGTTGATTGTTTATTCTCCGTGAGTGAACCCATCCTAAAGGCTTCTCAGCATGAGTTTAAGGCCATGAAAGAGTAGATACTACGCATACAAGATGAACCAGAAAGTTTGATGCCCACTCACCCCATTGCAAGAACACTCATTGAAAACTTCTATCACTTGTTTCGTGAGGAGATCCCTACGGGTTTACCTCCAAAAAGGGACATTCAACATCACATTGATCTTATTCCTAGTTCCATCCTACCAAATAAGCCAGCATATAGGATGAATCCAAAGGACACCAATGAAATTTGAAGACAAGTTGAAGAGTTGAAGGAGAAGGGATTAATTCATGAGTCTTTAAGTCCATGTGCAGTTCCAGCTCTTTTAGTGCCTAGAAAGGATAGTACAATGAGGATGTGTGTTGATAGCAAGGCCATTAACAAGATCACTATCAAGTACAGGTATCCCATACCAAGGCTTGAAGACATGCTAGATGTGTTGTATGGCTCTAAGGTGTTCTCTAAGATTGAACTTCGAAGTGGTTACTACCAAATCAGGATTAGAGACGGTGATGAGTGGAAGACAGCTTTCGAGACTAAGGGAGGACTCTATGAATGGTTGGTAATGCCTTTTGGTCTTTCAAATGCACCTAGTACTTTCATGAGGTTAATGAACCAAGTGTTTGGACCTTACATTGGAAAGTTTGTGGTATTATACTGGTGTATTCTGGTGTATTCTAAGAATGAGCATGAGCATCAAGATCACCTTACTTAAGTTATGCTTGTCTTAGAATGTGAAAAGCTATTTGGTAACCTTAAGAAATGTGCTTTCTTTACTCTTGAAGTTACATTTGTTGGTTGTATTGTTACTGAAGTTGGTTTTAAGGTAGATGAGAGCAAGGTAGAAGCCATTTGGTCTTGACCTATACCTAAGAGTATACATGATGTTCGAGCTTTCCATGGCTTAGCTTCTTTCTATAGAAGATTTATTCATGGTTTTAGCACTATTATGGCTCCTATGACTGAGGTTATCAAGGGTACATCATTTGTATGGACACCAAAAGCACAATCTACCTCTAAAGAGATCCAGACTGGGCTTACTCAAGCACCGGTTCTATCTTTGTCGTGCTTTAGTAAAGTCTTTGAACTTGAATGTGATGCCTCTGGTGTTGGTATTGGTGGATTTCTTACTTAGGAAGGTAAACCTCTAGCCTTCTTTAGTGAGAAATTATGTGATTCAAGAAGGAAGTACTCAACTTATGATAAAGAATTCTATGCCATTGTGAGATGTTTAGAGCATTGGAGTCATTATCTTATTGCAAGTGAGTTTATCTTACATTCTAACCATGAAGCATTGAAGTACATACAAGGGCAGCATAAGTTGAACTCACGGCATGCCAAGTGGGTTGAGTTTATGCAATCATATCAGTTCACTATCAAGCATAAGTTAGGTAAACTCAATCAAGGTGCAAATGCTCTATCTCGGAGGTATCTTTTACTATTCCAATTAGATGCTTGTGTACTTGGTTTTGAGCATCTAAAAGCTTTGGATGACAAGGATGAAGACTTTGGGGAGTTGTATGCTGATTGTTCTAAACACCTCAAAGGAGATTTTCTTATCTTGGAGGGATTTCTTTTTAAGAGTACACGGCTGTGTTTACCAAAGTGTAGCACAAGGGAGCTTCTACTCAGGAAAGTTCATGGAGGATCTTTAGTTGGACATTATGGAGAAAACAAGACTGTCACCATGCTAAGAGAGCGTTATTATTGGCCAGCTATGGAAAGAGACATACAGGACATACTCAAGAGGTGTGGAGCTTGCTAAAATTACTTTATAATCCTAACACTATTGTCCGAGTTAAACAAATGGTGTATACACACCAGAACATCCAAGAGTTTAATAAACAAATCAAAGAACTTCTGGATAAAGGATTAATCAGAAACAGCAAGAGTCCTCACATCAGTCCCGCCTTCATGGTAAGAAATCATGCACAAGAAAAAAGAGAAAAAGCTAGAATGGTAATCAACTACAAAAAGCTTCATGATAGTACTGTCTTTGAAGGCTACCATATTCCTAGCAAAATAGTCCTTTTCAATAGAATTTAAGGAGTCTCTTGATTCTCAAAAATGCATTGCAAAAGCGGTTATTGGTAGACAAAAATGGATGAGGAAAGTATTCCTTTAACTGCATTTAGTGCCCCACAAGGACATTATGTGTGGATAGTAATGTCATTTGGACTTAAAAATGCATCCCAAATATTCCAGAAAAGAATGGATAACATCTTTAAAGACCTTAATCCTTGTCGTTTATAGTTTACATTGATGATATCTTTGTCTTTTCCAAAACCATAGAACAGCACAAAGTGGATGTCTTGGCCGTCACCCAAAGATGCATTGGCCATGGTATTATACTTGGTAAGAACAAGTACATTTATGTTGAACAAGAAATTGAGGTTTTTGATCTAGAGATAAAGCCTGGACAGATCATCCTACAAAAGTATATTTTAGAAAAAATAGAAAATTTTCCTAAAAAGATTGAAGACAGAAAGCAATTGGAAAGATTTCTGGGATGCCTTACCTATGCTTTAGATTTTATTAATGATTTGGCTAAACTAAGAAATCTATTACAACAAACACTTAAGAAAGATGTGATGTGGACATGGACCACTAACGATTCAAAAATTGTCTAGAACTTCAAAAAAATGTGTAAAAATCTTCTTGTTCTTAATTTACCTAATCAGTGAGATGACTTAATTGTTGAGACAGATGCCAGCAATGAGTACTGGAGTGTGGTACTCAAAATTCAGGAAAAAAACTTTACAAATATTGCAGTGGAAGTTTTAATGAGGCAGAATTCAACTATCCCAGAATGGAAAAAGAAATCCTTGCAGTCATAAGGGGAATTGAAAAGTTCTTAATCTTTCTAGCCCCAAAACCTTTTCTTTTTCGAACTGATTGCAAAGGGATACTTGGTTTTGTGAAAATGAATTTGTAAAATATGCAAGCGTAAGGGTGACTCCTACATTGGCAATTATGGATTAACCAGTTTTCCTTCTTTATTAACCATATTCAAGGATCAAAGAATTATCTGGTAGACACTTTAACTCAAGAACTTGTCAATGGTGATCATCAAAGCCAACCTCCTGCCAGAAAAGGAGGAAATCCTTAACGAAATGCCATTCCTGTAGAACGGGTTTTGCCTTCTAGTAGAGTCCTTATTGATAACCTGGAATTCCATACAAAAAGTAGATCATGCTTTGGTCTACTATCTACTACCTACCTAATTGCCCAAAGATTTTCCCTTTTAGAGTTATAAGTTAATTACCTTAGATGTCCCTATGATATCAAAGAAAAAATAAGTTCTCATGAGCAAGAAAAATGGTTCAATGAGTGGTAAATAGCTCCATCAACTTTTATCATCATTATTCTAGTGATATTTGGGTGCCTTGGGGTACAACTATCTACTTTTCTGATAAGTCTAGAGTTGGTGGTGTTAGTTTCCCAGCAATTCAATATCTCCAAATGGCCCTATCATTAAAGCTTGGGAAAACGGGATGGTTCTTTACTTTATATGAATCCCAGATCCAAAGCTCCCATTTTTCTCAAGACTAACAAAATTTCAGCAATGCATGTTCCAAAGAATCCTTTGAATTCTTACATCTCCTAATGGTCCAATAAAAATTCTAGTTCGAAGATGCCTAAATTTTGAAGTGTATAGCGCGTTAATCAAATATGAAAATGGAGAAGCCAAACCCATCGATTATCTTATTCATATCGTTGATTACGACGATCTCGATGATGAACTACAAGAATGGGTTGTTGAACAACGAGAATTAGTTACCGATCCTGCTTTGGCAAGAGCCATTGGATTTTTTAATATTTATCATCAATGTTGGGCATTAGTCTGAAAAGGAAAAACGATAATGCATTGTGGAAACAGTACTTTCGCCTATGGTAATAAGTTTAAAGAGTACATGAAGGTGGAATGAGCAGTGTATGAAGATATTTTTTATTATTTCCTTGACATTAGAGTTGGAAAGTTCTTATCAAAAAAAGAAAAGAAATATCTTCTTGACCTATATGAGAAATAGGATCTAGAGCATCTTCAATTAGATGAAGGTTTTGATGATTATCCAGATAATGATGGCCTAGAAGACGTAATTGGAGATGAAGGCATGTACAATTTGAATAATGATGACTAGTCCTGTCATCATTAAAATGTTTTGAAAACTGGTTGCCCCATTATTGTACTATTTTGACAAAGTGTCTGGTTTATAAAATAAAGCAGTCTACTGTAGCCATCAATCTGTACTATAGCCATGTGAAAAATCATTGTGTACTATAGCCATTAGGGCATCCTATGTAACCCCAACCCTTTATAAAAGGATAGGTCGAGTGCTGAGAAGGGACACGATCGTTTGAGCATTCTTGAGCAAAAGAGAAGTCGGGATTCTCTATTTCTCTATGAGCAAGCATCTCTGATGACTTTAGCTTAAGTCACTCTTAAATCTCCATTACATATATCCACTTTGAGGCTTTCAATACCAGAAGCTTCCCAGTAGGGAAGTATTTAATCGAACCTTATGTCTTAAATATTGTAAGTTCCTAATTAAAGTCTCACTATCTTTCAAAATATAAACATGATTAGTGACTACGGTCTGAGGTTTGAAACGAAACAGATATGTACTGTGCATGATCTAAGGAAGGCGTGGTTGAGATTATCAATCTCTCTAAACAGCTAGAGGAACACCAGGGTGTACCGCCGACTAAGTTTAGGTAACTGTCGACACTCTCTAATTAAGTTTCAATTATTTTGCCAAGCTTGGGGGCCTATAACGGCATAAATTATAATATATAAGTAGTAGAGTGTGACAAATAGTACCAGTAAAGTCATTGGAAGAAGTTTAATCAAGCAAATTTCCTGAAAAAATCGTAAAAATTGCTTATTTACATAGCTAACCCTTTCTAAGGGCTTTTTCGCAATTTTTAAAAGTTTAAGTGCTAAAATAATTATAAAAAGTACCAAAAAGTTACTTATACCAAAACTGGAGGTACCAAAGTGTAAGGATCTTCAAAACCTCATCTAACGTGTGAATACGCTAAAACTGGAGGTATTAAAGTGCAAAATTTTCCCATCAAGAGAAAGTAAATGCTTAAAAATTAGTGTAAAAAGAGTGAATGGAGTCTCCACAAATCAAGAATCTTACCAAAATTGGGAACTAACTTTAACTTTAGTTTTCTTTCGATTGATGCTTTACTTACACCCACTAATAGCTCCCACAAAAAGCAAATAGTTGCCCCAAATGAGTGCATAGGAATGAAAGAAGTGGCAATAAATCAAGGACCCTACCAAACATCTAAGCACTTTGCTTAATTTTAGTTTTCTATTTCATTTGGGGCTCCACTTGCACCCGTAGAGAATTGCGCAAAAAAGAGAATGTACATGACCTAAAATAAACAAGTGCCAAAGAATGAAAGTGTGGTTATAAGTCAAAAACTTACAAAAACTAAAGAACTTACTTTAACTCTAGTTCACTTATCATTTGGGACTCCAATTACACCCAAAAGTCCCACCAAGTGGAAAGAGAAGCCCTAGAATTCTTGGATGCATGTACATTCAACTCACATTAAAAAAGAATGCAAAGTTAATTAAGAATGCAAACTGAATGCTAACTATAGTTTTAAGTGAATCCAAAAACAATGTGAATGATAGATTTAATCCAGTACAAAAAAAGGCCATATAGAGACGGAACTAGCGACAGACAATAACATATTAGCGATGAAAATTCTAAATCAGCGACGAAACTGGCGATGGATACCAAGAGTCGCAATATGGCTTGTCGCTGAGAATTCAGCGATGGAATTTAAGGATTTGTTGCTAGGTGGCAATGGAAATGGCGATGGACAACTTGGCTTGGTGGAAATAGAACCCGTATAAGGTGGTGACGGAATTGAGCATCCGTCGGCATCACCAACGGAAATTCCGTCGCCACATGCTGTATTTTTTTATAAAAAAAGTCCTTATCTAAGTACGTCACATATGTCTAGCTAATTACATGCTTAATTATACTGAACTCAATCTTGAACATGTCATTAAGGTCCTAAGATGAACACTTGCACAAGTGGGATAGAGAAAATAGCTGCTGAATGACCTAGATTGTTTATGGGCAATCAGAAGCAAGTGTGATCTTTATCTCTCCTCCCATTGGTTCTTAGCCTTCCAAAGCTGCAACCTAGGCAATGATGGGTCTGCTGGTAGACTTGGCAAGAAAGTGGAAAAGTAGGTAGGTCATAAAGTCACTTCCTTGGTGAGATCTTAGTCGTTGATGAAAAACAGTCAAACTGATTTTTTGGCGCCCAAGGCTGAGTTGCTTGGTTGCTACCTTATTTAGATTTGATTTCAATGCATGAATGAGTTCATTATGATGTTAATAATCACCCCAAGTAAATAAATTAGGTCTAAATTAGGTTTAAGAGGGTGAACCAGCAGCAAACTTAAAACGGGGTCAGAGAAGAACCCAATCTAGAACAGTTGACTTGCAGGGGAAGAATCTTTATGAAGCAACTGATTTAACTTGGTTTTCTCTTCATGGATTATTATTTTAGGATGTTAGCTAACATCCTTAGCAAAAATATTAATCCTGAAACTCTTGGAAGGTTAGGAAATCAGATGAGCATAACCGGGTCTTTGAGAAGGAGCATACTCAAGTAGTGTGTAACTTGGCAGGAGTGATGCTTGGGCTAAGGATTGAGTCTTGGTGCTTGTACTTGTATTCCCTGAATCATTTTGAGGGTCTAAACCTTGTTTAAGTGAGTGATCTTCATCATCCTCCCCTTGTTGGAAAGAATTTGCCCTCAAATTCATTAAATGCTCATCTTGTAAGTAAGGGCTCAAGTCTGCTACATTGAATGTAGCTAAAACACCATAATCTCCATGGAGATTAACCTTGTAAGCATTATCATTAACTCTTTCTAGAACCTTAAAAGGACCATCATCCCTAGGCATTAGTTTGCTCTTCCTTTTTGAGGGAAACCTTTCTTTCCTCAAGTGAATCTATACAAGGTCTCCTAGCTAAAATACCACCTTTCTCTTATGCTTGTTTGCTTGAACTTGGTAGGAGGTATTATCTTTCTCAATTCTGGCCGTGACTTGCTTAAGGAGATTTTAGATTCCTTTAACTCTCTTACTGGCCTCCACACTTGGTTTCTCTTCTGAGTTTCTAGGCACCAAATCAAGGGGGTTAATGGATCAGCTACATAAACTACCTTGAAAGGACATATCCCTCTGGTTCTGTTGGGTAACTTGTTATAAGCAAAATCAGCATGGGGAAGGTTCAAGTCCCATGCTTTAGCATTTTGTTTGATCAATGCTCTTAGAAGAGTGCCCAACATTATGTTGGTTACCTTAATTTGGCCATCCGTTTAGGGATGGCATGTTGTACTATACTTGAGCTTGGTCCCCATCTTCTTCCCCAACGTAATCGAAAAGTGGCTAAGAAACTTGATATCCCTATCAGAAACAATGGACGTAGGGATCCCATGTGGCCTCATTACCTCTTTAATGTATAGCTCAGTAACACGAGTAGCGTCGTTGATTTTGTTGTAGGCTATAAAGTGAGCCGTCTTTGAGAATATATTCACAACCACAAAGATAGAATCCTTATTCCTTTGAGTTTTAGGCAAGCCAAGGATGAAATCCATGCTTACATCAACCTCAGGGAGGGAAGGAACTAGCAGTGAGGTATACAACCCTTGTGGAAATGAGTGACTCTTGGCTGTTTGGCTTGTAGCACATCTCTTTAGGAGGTCTTGGACATCATTCCTCATCCCTAGCCAGAACTAGTGTTCCTTTAGCATGGCTAGGGTCTTGTTCTCTCCATAATGTCCAGCTAAAGAGCCTCCATGGACTTCCCTGATCAGAAGCTCCTTAGTCCCACATATAGGAACACACAATCAAGTGTCGTTGAATAGATACTCACTCTTGATCAGATAGTCCCCCTTAGGGTGCTTTTGGCAAACTGAGTAAAGCTCCTCAAAGTCTTCATCAGCAGCATATAGGGTTTTTAGGTGCTCAAACTCCAAAATACAGGCATCAAGCTGAAATAGTAGCAAGCACCTCCTTAAAAGTGCATCTGCTCCTTGGTTGAGCTTTCATGACTTCTGCTCGATTGTAAAGTGGAATGACTGAAGGTATTCCACCTATTTGGCATGCCTTGAGTTTAGCTTATGCTAACCTTGAATGTACTTCAAGGCCTCATGGTCAAAATGTAAGATAAACTCATTTGCCATTAAGTAATAACTTCAGTGCTCCAAACTCCTGACAATAGCGTAGAACTCTTTGTCATAAGTAGAGTACTTCCTGTTAGAATCACAAAGTTTCTAACTGAAGAAGGCTAATGGCCTACCTTCTTAAGTAAGAACTCCTCCGATAACCACACTAGAAGTATCACATTCAATCTCAAAAACTTTATCAAAGCAAGGTAATGCTAATACTAGTGCCTCAATCAGTTAGGTTTTCACCCCTTCGAAAGGCAGAATGAGCTTTAGGGGTCCATTTAAAGGATGAACCCTTACGCACTTCAGTCATTAGTGCCATGATTGTACTGAAGTTTCTGATGAACCTCGTATAAAAGGAAGCTAACACATGAAAGCTCTTCACATCATGGATGCTCTTGTTACTGGCCAAGACCTGATGGCCTCAACATTACTGTCCTCTACCTTGACTCCTTTGGCAGTCACAATGTACCCCTAGAAAGTGACTTATGGTGAAAAGAAAGTACACTTCTTGAGGTTCCCATATAGCCTCTCCTTTTCTAGTACCACCATGATCTGAGCCAAATGATCTTAGTGTTCTTCTACTAACCGACTGCAGATTAAGATATCATCCAAGTACACCACCACAAACTTCCCAATGTAAGCCCTGAGCACTTGGTTCATTCACCTTATAAAGGTACTTGGTGCATTTGACAATCCAAATGGCATAATAAGCCATTCATACAAACCACCTTTAGTCTTAAAGGCTATCTTCCACTCATCTCCTTCTCTGATCCTAATTTGATAGTAACCACTTATCAAATCAATCTTAGAAAACACACTGGAACCATGGAGTTCATCCAGCGTATTCTCTAGTCTTGGAATAAGGTGCCTATATTTGACGGTGATTTTATTTATGGCATGGCTATCCACGCACATTCTCATATTCCCATCCTTTTTAGGGACTAAGAGGGCTAGAATAGCACAGGGGCTAAGTGATTCCCTAAGAAAACCTTTGTTGATCACTTCATCTACTTGCCTTTGTATTTCCATAGTCTCCTTGGGATTCATCCTGTAAGCAGACCTATTTGGGGGTGTCGCTGCTGGATTGAGGTCAATTTGGTGTTGGATGGACCT
Organism: Selenicereus undatus; assembly: GCA_017589665.1. Classification (NCBI taxonomy): domain Eukaryota; kingdom Viridiplantae; phylum Streptophyta; class Magnoliopsida; order Caryophyllales; family Cactaceae; genus Selenicereus; species Selenicereus undatus. The sequence goes on from JACYFF010031955.1 coordinate 65,008,832, forward strand.
TTTGGAGGGTAGGCTAGAAGGTATCTCATATGGAACAATGTGACTGAATGGCTCCAGTAATGAGATAGCAAAGGGATGGCTTGGGGGTGAGTGTTTTGGTTCCCCAAAGACAATGAGTATCGACTCCTTAAAGGCCTTAAACTCATGGTAAGCGGACTTAAGTAAAGGATTTACACAGGTGAGGAGCAGATCAACTTGCTAGGGGTTCGTTTGCGGTTTTGATTTGTGGATCTGGGAAAGGATTAAAGGGGCAGGGGTAATCTTTTTCCCATCCTTAGAAAAGGAATAGGTATTTAGGTAAACATCATCGTTTACCCTCGTATCGAACAACGAGGGTCTTCTTAGTAGAATGTGACATGCGGATTGGGATTACATCACATCAAAGCTCGTCTTGGTAGTTCGGGCCACTAGAGAATAAAATCAGGCACCTGGAGTTAACTTGTAACCTATGCTGAGCCACCGAATGTTGTATGGATGGTGATGGACAACAACATAGAGGTCGAGTTTCTACACCATACTCAAGGAAACCACCTAGGCATAACTCCCACCATCAATGATCAAAGAACAAACCTTACCTTGGATAGTACACCGAGAGTAAAAGATGTTTTCTCGTTATTCTTCCTTGGTTTTAAGGCCACTCAAAGCTCTCCTTAAGACCAACACATCTCCCTCATCAACCTCCTCAATAACCTCCTCAGAATCTCTCTCGTACTCCTTCATTAAGTAAACCTCTTTTTCCTCCTCACTTTCCTCTTCCTTAATTGCCTCACATTCAACTAAGGTAATCACCTTTCTATTTAGATGCTCAGAAGCAACGTGGCCAAGACCTTGACACTTAAAACACCTCCTGATGCTCATGGGGTTTAGGTTAGGCTGTTTTTGAGGGGGTAGGCTTTTTTGTGGAGCTTGGATTTTTTGTAGAGTGGAAGGGGGCAAGGCTATTGATTTAGGTGGAGGGTAGGAACTCCAGTTATTAAAAGGTTGGTTCTGGTATGGGGCCTGAGGTAGTCTCCTTTGTAGGTTCTGGTTTTCTATTGTTGCTCAATCTTATGAACAAGGACACACAGCTCATCAAAGCTAGTGTATGAACATTGGAGTGCCTAAGATCAAGCCCTTATAAGCATCTCATAATGGTTTGATTTTCTGACTCTTGTAAGTCACATTTAATCATCTGTTTTTCAAACTCCCTGGTGTATTCTTCTACACTCATAGCACCTTGAGTCAAAGGGTGGAAAAGGGAGTAGTTACCTTGTAAGTAAGAATGGGGCAGAAGCCGAGACATAAGCTTAGCGTTGATTCTATCCCAAGTTCTGATCTTATCCTTTCTTAACTTAGCTCATTTGACACACAAGTTGGTGCACAAGAGAGAGGCATACTTTCTAACCTTTAAAGCAACAATTTTTACCTTTCTCTTTTCTAGCACATCCTTGGAGTCAAAGACCCTCTCCACTGTTTGCATCCACTCCAATAATTCATCTGGATCTAGCTTTCCTTCAAATTCTGGAATGTGAACATTAAAGTCATTAAAGTTGGGCAGGGGCCTTCTTTCTCTTCTCCTTAGTCACCTAGGAGGCTCCTCCTCACTAGTACAGACCATTTGCTTGCTATTTCTCTTAGCTCTTTCTTCTTGATTAGAATCGGGTGTGCTAGAGGAGCTCACTGGGCATCTTCTCTTCAGCCTCATTGATTCACCAAGTTGGCATTTCAAGTAGGCATTCTAGTTCTTGAACTATTCATTTGTGACCAAGGTGGCCTCAAAATTCTTCATGAGAGGTTTAAATCTCTCTTCTAAATTCATGCTTGTACTCATACTTGCAAGCTGACTTAAACCGGGTAAGATGTTTGGACTATGTTAGGGTATAAAGGAGCCTGAATTAAAATAGAGGATCAGGACCAAGATTAAACTTACTTTGATACCAAATATGATGTATCTCCTTACTAATCAAGCTTGCAATCAAGGTTGGATTACAAATGATCTTAGAGGAAACACAGGGGCAGAATGTGGGTTCTAAGAACCCGGGAAGAACAACCTAGGATAGATAGTTAGTTTCTAAACTTATATATGGATATAGACCACGATGAATCAAATTAGGGCCCTTAATCGTTCTTAGAATATAGAAACACCACCTAATGAGTGGTTAAGACTCACTAGATAACCACTTTACTTGTCCTAAGTAAAGATAAGCTAGTTAGAGTATGTGGAGAGAAACCAGGGTTAGAAGCAAAGCTTGACTGAATTCCCATTCATTCAGTGTGTAATATAAGAGATAAGCTTGAGCACACTTAAGTAGGTTCCTCTCAACCTGCCTGGTTGCTTAGAGGATTCCTTAATCATTAGGAAACCTCTAATCTAGCTTAAAACAAAACAGGTTGCAAACTTGGGTTAGCTTAGTCTAAGTACATCACTTGTGTCTACCTAATTACATTCTTAATTATGCTAAACTCAAGGTTGAACATGTCATTAAGGTTCTAAGCTATCCACTTGCATAAGTGGCAGAGAGAAAATAGCTGCTAAAGTGACCTAGATTGCGACTGGCCAATCAAAAGCAAGTGTGATCTTTATCTCTGCTCCCATTGGTTCTTAGCCTTCCAAAGTTGCAATCTAGGCAAGGATGGGCTTGATGGTAGACTTGACAAAGAAGTGGCCAAGTAGGTAGGTCACAAAGTCACTTCCTTGGTGAGATCTCAGTCGTTGATCAAAAACAGTCAAACCGGTCGTTTGGCGCCCAAGGGTGAGCTGCTTGGTCGCTTGGTTGTTACCTTATTTAGATTGGATTTCAATGCATCAATGAATTCACTAGGATGTTAATAATCATCCCAAGCAAAGAAATTAGCTCTAAATCATGTTTAAGAGGGCAAACAGCAGCAATGTAAAAATGGGTCATAAAAGAACCCAATTTGGAACGGTTATCTTGTAGGGGTAGAATATCTATGAAGCAACTTATTAAAGTTGGTTTTCTCTTCATGGATTGTTATTTGAGGATGTTAGGCAACATCCTATGACAAAATATAATCTAAAACCTCTTGGAAGGTTAGGACATCAGATGAACAAAACAGGGTCTATGAGAAGCACCATACCCGGGTATTGTGTAACTTGGCAAGAGTGATGCTTGGACTAAGGCTTGAGTCTTGGTGCTTGAACTTGTATTCGCTAAATCTTTTGAGGGTCCGAACCTTCTTTAAGTGATTGATCTTCATCAGTTGATTCATGCTTAGCAAAGCTTTGCTCAACATTCATGATGTATCCACCGAGGGTCTAAGCTAGGACTCAACTCAAGAGTGAAAGCTTACAAGCCAAGGGAAGATACAATCAAGGGAAAAGTAAGGAAAGTGGCATATAATAGGTTGGTTGTGACGCAACAAACACGTGAGGGAGGAATGGAACTTAGAATCAAGGGATTCTAAGTGAAAAACAAAAGGGAATTTGATGTAATCTGATATATATCACAAGGGATGGATGGAACCAAGTTATAAGCTATCAAGAACACGAAGCAAATAAGAGAAACTTCACGATTCAAGGGTGGCACGGTTGTGCTTCTAGGCACGGGCAAGCCGTGCCACTTTGCTGGTTGGTGAAGCCGTGTATTCTCACTTTGCACGGTTGAGTGTGGTTTGGAATTTGTGATGGAAGCTACACTATTAGAGGAAGTCTAAGCCTTGAATAAGCATGAAATGGATATGTGAATGGCTTGTAACTGAGGAAAAGTAGAAGGCAAGCAAACTTAAGATTTACTAACTCAAAATTAAGCCAGCAAACTCACCTTAACTCTCTTTGAATCCTTGAGGTTAAACATCAAATGGGATAGAACTAAACTCAATGTTTGGATACAGAAACACCACCAAACTCAATTTTAGGGCCCTTAAACTATGATTAAGATACAAAAACACCACTTAATCAAGTTTAAGACGTAACTTGAACACCACCTTAACCGGCCTAGCTAAGGATAAGCAAGTTTAGTATTTGAGGTAAGAAAGCTACAAGCTCTCAAAACTGATTTTCATTCAAAGTTGGAAGACATCACAAGGGGGGGCCGTGCATATGATATTTATAAGCCTAAGCTAGAAAACACACACACAAGCACACACCTCTACCTTTCCTTCCTAGCTAGGAAAGGTATTAAGAGCTAATACAAATCGGTTAGGTGCTAAACTAAGTACAAGCTTTCTTAAACTAATCTAATACATTTGAAGCATGAAGTAAAGTAGTACTAATGCTTATTATACAACAATTCACTCATGATTAAGCTTAATACATGATGAATGCTTACTGAATTCCCAATGGCCAGTCGCAAAGTAGAGCTTGCTTTTTGTCTGGCTAATCAAATGCAAGAGACACTCTTTTGCTGCTCTTCCTCATTGGTCGTTCTTACCAAGGTTGCAGCCCATCATTGGTGGTCCAGGGACATGTGCCAAGCCTTGGAATGTGTGCCACACTGGCTGCAAGTGAGTATACCACGTTTTGGAGCAAGGTGAACTGGGTTCAAGAAAAGTTTTGCACGATTTTTAGGACAAAGTTTAAGCTTATCAAAAGTGAGTATGATTTGGTTTTCAGGCCATGGGGGGTAACTTAGGGATGTGTATACGCCCCCCCCCCCCGACCAAGAACAAATCAAGGTTATAGCATGTTTAAGTAGGGTAATTAGGATTAAACATCTTACCGTGCAGATTGGAGCCAAATCTGACCAGTTTGGAAAAAAGCCTTGATCTCCTATCCTCTTGTGGGTATGATTGAAAACTAATGCTTGGACCTAAAAGTAGACATCATGAGGATTCCAAAAATGTAAAAATTCAAGACTTAAGCCATCATATAGCTCAAGTTATGAAGGGAACAAAACTGTGTGTATTTTGGCCTTGCTGGGCAGTTTAGACACCTTTGGTTTATTTGCTAATTTTGATGGGTAAATGAAGTCCAAATGGGATGAAACTTGATTTGGTGTAAATATGACTTCTTGAACTTTAATTCCAACGAAAAATATTAGACTTAAACCCTTAGGAGGCTTGAGTAATTAAGCACCCAAAAGTGGGTTAGCTGCTGGAATGACCTTGCCCTGCAGTTTTAAGACTTAAACAAAACTTGGTTTATTTATTCAACCTTTAACCAGCATAATGAGATTACCTAATTGATTTTCTTCCTTTTAAATAAACGGGATGGAGGGATCTCCATCATCCTCCCCTTGTTAAAAATATTTATCCTCAAATCAATTTAGGTATTTACCTCCTCTTCTTGCTTCATTGGACGGCTGAAAAAGAATCAACCATTCAAATAAGTCTCCTTTGATCTTAGAGGTTGTCTTCTCTTCATGTCCCTTGATGATTTCATTCTTGGACTTAGGGGAGTCTTTGAACATGGTTCGAACCATTTCTTCACTTACTCTTCATTCAAGATTAGGAGTTGTAAGTAATGGTTTTGAAGTGAATTGACAGAAGGTTTGTCTGAGTGCTTTGGTTGTGGGTGGAGGGGGGGGGGGGAAGTTTGATAGTTCACCAAGAGTTAAGAAAAGGATACTTCGATTCTCCTTGCCTTTTGGTGGGTGGTGGGTGCCTAGGGTGAGCATGGAGCCTTCATCTGCTTCTACCACGACTTCTTCAAGATCATCTCCATCATGGTCTTTAACTTCCTCTTCTAACTCAACCTCCTCTACTGCCTTCCATTTAGCTAAGGTAACATACCTTCTATTGGTACATTCGGATGCTAAGTGACCAAATCCTTGGCACTTAAAACATCTTGGAAGATTTTTAGGAAGGGTTTTTGGTGTGGGGTGTGAGGGTAGGCTTTGTTGTGGAGCTTGGTTCTTTTGTGGAGTGGGGAAGTAGGGTGTCGTGGGTTTGAGGGTGGAGGGTGAACTCCCCTTATTTAAGCTTTGTTCGCGAGGTGATGGCTTTGGATTTTCAAGCTTTGGGAGCTGCTTGTCCTTCTTTTGCTGCTTCACCTTGTGACTTAACACTCATACTTCATCAAAAGAAGAATAAGCTTGTAAATCAACAATATTAGCATACCTAGGATCAAGACCTCCCAAGTACCTAACAATTATTTGTTCTTCTGGTTCTTGAATATCACACTTAATCACAAGCTTTTCAAACTCACGAGTGTATTCTTCTACACTCAAGTAACCTTGGTTCAAATGATGGAGTTGAGAGTAGTAATCTTAAACATAGGTAGGAGGAAGAAACCGAGCTTTAAGCTTAAACTTCATCTTTTCCCATGTTATGATTTTGGAGTTCCTTTCTCTTACTCTTTTCGCACACAAGTTAGTCCACCAAAGAGAAGCATACTTACGAAGTCTTACAGCAATTCGCTTGACCTTCTTTTCTTCTGGGATGTCCTTGTACTCAAAAATCCTTTTAACTGTGTATAACCAATCCAAGAAATCTTCATGATCAAGCTTGCCTTCAAAATCTGGAATTTCAACTTTGAAATCGTTGGAGTTAGCGTGAAACTGTGGGTCTTGTCTAGTCATTCTCAATGGTTCATCCTCACTAGATGAATCAAGAGTATGGCTAAACAATTGTTGTTTTCCTTCGGAATCATATTGGAGTGGTTCTTCATGGGCTTGTTGCTTTTGCTTCAAATATGCATCAAGCTGTTTTTGGTGGTACTTATTTCGAGCTTGAGTTTCTTGATCTTTTCGTGCATCTTCTTGAATCTTTCTAGATGGAAACTCATTTTGCTTCATCAAAGCATCAAACCTCTCTTCCCAGGTTATGTTTGTAGCACTCATATTAAAGTAATGGCTTAAACGAGTGGGAACTGATTTTGTGACAAAGGGGGAAAAGCTTTTTTTGTGGAAGGGTGCGGGAAACGTACCAAGCCTAGGAGAGGCCAAGCTTTGATACCAAATATGATGTATCTACCGAGGGTCTAAGCTAGGACTTAACTAAAGAGTGAAAGCTTACAAGCCAAGGGAAGATACAATCAAGGGAAAAGTAAGGAACGTGGCACGTAATAAGTTGGTTGTGAGGCAACAAACACGTGAGGGATGAATGGAACTTAGAATCAAGGGATTCTAAGTGAAAAACAAGGGATGGATGGAACCAAGTTACAAGGTATCAAGAACATAAAGCAAATAAGAAAAACTTCATGGTTCAAGGGTCGCACGGTCGTGCTTCTAGTCATGGGCAGTCCATGCCACTTTGCTGGTTCGTGAAGCCGTGTATTCTCACTTTGAACGGTTGAGTGTCGTTTGGAGCCTGCAATGGAAGCTAGACTATTAGAGGTAGTCTGAGCCTTGAATAAGCATGGGAATGGATATGTGAATGGCTTGTAATTGAGGAAAAGTGGAAGAGAAGAAAAGTTAAGATTTACTAACTCAAAATTAAGCTAGCAAACTCACCTTAACTCTTTTTGAATCCTTGAGGTTAAACATCAAATGGGATAGAACTAAACTCAATGTTTGAATACAGAAACACCACCAAACTAAAGTTTAGGGCCCTTAAACTATGATTAAGATACAAAAACACCACTTAATCAAATTTAGGACTTCACTTGAACACCACGTTAACCGGCCTAGCTAAGGATAAGCAACTTTAGTATTTGAGTTAAGAAAGCTACAAGCTCTCAAAACTAATTTTCATTCAAAGTTGGAAGATATCATAAGGGGGGTCGTGCATATGCTATTTATAAGCCTAAGCAAACACACACACAAGCACACACCTCTACCTTTCCTTCCTAGCTAGGAAAGATATTAAGAGCTAATACAAACCGGTTTTGTGCCAAACTAAGTACAAGCTTTCTTAAACTAATCTAATACATTCAAAGCACGAAGTAAAGCAATGCTAATGCATATTATACATAAATCTACTCATAATTAAGCTTCATACATGTTGAATGTCTGCTGAATTCGCATTGGCCAGTCGTAAAGTAGAGCTTGCTTGTTGTCTAGCCAATCAAATGCATGAGACACTCTTTTTACTGCTCTCTCCTCATTGGTCATTCTTACCAAAGTTGTAGCCCATCATTGGTGGTCTAGGGATGTGTGCCAAGCCTTGGAAGGTGTGCTACACTAGCTGTAAGTGAGTATACCACGTTTGGGAGCAAGGTGAATCGGGTTCAAGAACAGTTTTGCACGGTTTCTAGGACAAAGTTTAAGCTTATCAAAAGTGAGTATGATTTGGTTTTCAGGCCATGGGGTGTAACATAGGGATGTGTATTACCCCCCCCCCCCCAACAAAGAAATCAAGGTTATAGGATGTTTAAGTAGGTAATTAGGCTTAAACATTTTACCGTGCAGATTGGAGCCAAATCTGACCAGTTTGGAAAAAAGCCTTGATATCCTATCCTCTTGTGGGTATGATTGAAAATTAATGGTTGGACATGAAAGTAGACATCATAAGGATTCCAAAAATGTAAAAATTTAAGACTTAAGCCATCATATAGCTCAAGTTATGAAGGGAACAAAACCGTGTATATTCTGCTCCTCCTGGGCAGTTTGGACACCTTGGGTTTATTTGCTAATTTGAATGGGCAAGCTAATTTGGATGGGAAAATGAAGTCCAAATGGGATGAAACATGATTTGGTGTAACGCTAAATTCTTGACCTTCAATCCCAATGAAAAATATTAGACTTAAACCCTTAGGAGGCTTGAGTAATTAAGCACACAAAAGTGGGTTAGCTGCTGGAATGAACCCTTGCCCTGTAGTTTTGAGACTTAAACAAAACTTGGATGATTTATTCATCCTTTGACCAACATAATGAGATTACCTAATTGATTTGCTTCCTCTTAAATCAAGGGGATGGAGGGATCTCCATCAGTTTGGTTTGAGCTTTCTAGACTCTTATATCTCTCCATTGTCATCTGATACATCTCAGCTTGTGTAGTAAGGTCACTCCCCATGGTGGCCGCTCTCTCTCTTAAATCATGCAGCTCTTGCTGAGATGCGGTCGGACCTGTACCTGCTAAAAATCATGTGTGTGTATTAAGAATGTAGTGAGAATAACATAAATAAACCTGAACTAAAGTTGTGGACAACTTTCACATTAACGACTGAAATTGAGGAAAGTGAAAGTTTAGTGTACTGGCTCGCTGAGAGGGACGAAAGTAGGGGATTCCCTCATGTTAAGGGCCTCATCTTCAATGTCGTAAATACGACCCTTTTTGTTCGTCTAGCCCTTCACCCACAACTCATTTGGGTATGGAGGTGGTTGAGATGGATCTTAGGAGTTGTCCTTTGGAGTCCCTTGAGAATTGATATTTTTTGTAATTCTTGCTCAAAGAAATCCTACAATATCACAAAATTTGTAAAACATCATATATGTTAGACTTAATAAAAATATATGAATCACAATGTACTATTAATTGTTGAGAATAACTTATGTAGGTTTGTTGTGATTTCCTACTAACCCAAGGTTCATCTAGTTTGCCTCTCAGTTTGTGAGTGCGGGCGAACAACTCAACAATTGTGGGATCCGTCCCAAATTATTCCCTGTACGTGCGAATGAAACAAATTCAGGAAAACATACTAAACACCACAATCAAACAAATAAGTAAAACAATGTCGGTAGATGTACGGTTTGTTACCAGAAGCCTCATATGCTCATCTATAGGGATTGAGCCACAAGTATGGAGATATGGTCCAAGATTCTGTTGATTGCCAAGCCCAATTTCTTCGGCCTTTTTACATCAGTTTTTGTATGATGCATTCGCCCAATGCTCTTGGAGTCCTTTCCATTGATCGTCACCGAGCCACTGAGGCTTCTTGTTGTGCTTCCTCGGTTTGCCAAGGATGTCCCTCAAACATGCATTGCTTCTGTTTCCAAAATTCTTCTTGATGTGGTACTCATAGATAGGATCCCAAGTGAATAACTTCTGAAAATTAGAAAACGACAAACACATCAAATAATGTCTTACCAATGAACCGGTGGCTCAAAAGAAGTCTTAATATGCAGTCACTTTACTTGCCTTGAACTCTCCAAACCACAAATCTGAAACATGTCTAAGCTCTTTACCTCAAGTAGGCTAAGTTGCGTCATATTTTCATTGGAAGATATAAGAAATCCTGCTAATAGCACCGTCATTTAGAATGAACCAAATGCAGTAAAAAACATCAAATTAAATCGAAATTACACTAAATAATTGCAATTACAAACACACAACAACATTTCACTTACCCGTTACCATCTGGCACAACAACTGTTTTTGTTCGGGTCATTCCCTGACTATAAGTTAAGCCTCAGCATCTCCAGTTCTAACATTTTGTTAAGACTAGTAGGAGTTTGGGTCGATGGGTTTGGGAGTAAGGGTGGTAGTGGTGTCAAAAGATGTGTTGGTTGCAATGTTATATCCAAATTATTGGGTAATAAATGGCTAGTTAAGGGTGTATGGCATATAAGGAGGTACTTGCCCCATAGGAAGATTCCCAAATTGAGTTGGGATTGTTCCTAATGCACTTGACATATGAGGGGTTTGTGAGCAAGGTGAACCAATATCCATTGGAGTAGGATGTTCAATAGAACTCCTATGTCCTCTTCCTCGACCTCGAGTAGAGGACTTACCTCACCGTGGGATGGAATCGATGCCTGAAATGGTTCACAACAAAAACAAACACAAACAGCGATTGTCCATAGCAACAATTTAATTACACAACACAATAGGTAGAATAGCAAATACATTCATACACATATAATGCAAGTACATGAGTACACATGTGGGTTACAAAACTAAGTATTGAAGTACATAGTATTTTGTAAGCATTCATTTGTATCCTTTGTCTTCATCAGCATCCTCATCACCGTTCTCATCATCATCATCATCTTCATCATCATATAAATGTATATCTCCCTCTTCTTCACCTGTTTCATTCCCATCATCCCACTTACCCTCTTTATCACTGTCATCTCTTTCTGCCTCATCTATGTTGCCATTCACTTGAATAAATGAAAAATCCAATTCATCATTAACTTCTTTTGGTGGTGCACTTCATCCACTAATCATGTAGGGATAACATCATTCGTAGGTTAACCAAGTGTCGTTATCACAATTTGTTGGTAAGCAACAGGTAGAGTGTACTGCACATCCACCCTGGCTCTTGGTTTGGTTGCTATGACAACAAGACAATTGAATCGATCCCTTTAGCAATCTGGATGTGGCACAAAGTACACTTGTGTTGTTGTGCTGGCGAAGATGAATGGATCGTACTTTCTATACCTCCTTGTGTGATCAACCTCAACAAGTCTATTTAGTTTATGAGTTCATGTCCCATGATTCCATGTGGGATCCAACCACCCACAATTGAATAACACCATTTTTAAGTGGTTCACCCACATACTCTAGTTCGATAATATCTTTCAGTACGTGATAAGAGCTTAGTATGTACACCTTTTTACGGCTATTTCGCCTTGTTTTTAAGAGAATTTTATGCTTAATGATTTACTCTCCTATTCTCTATTTATGCTTGGGTGTAGTTATTTTGTGTTTTGCAGGATTTTTAGTCTTTTTACCCAGCATTTTCCCTTCAATCGCTGTGTTTTGGCCTCCCCCACGGTCATCTATTTTATGCCTTGACCGTAGACCAAAGAAAGAGCAAGATTCCAGATTCAACACAGACCATTGTCAGCCCTTGGTGGAGCCCACGGACAGTGGAGTGCCTGTAATTGTTGCCTCTTCGTTTTCCCTCGGCTGTGTGGCTGAGATCAACTGAAATTCTCTGTAAATAGAAACATTCTGCAGCATCCCAAAGCACTCAACTTCAACTCCAAAGAAAAGTAAGCAAGTGGTTTAGTTTAGATTAGTTTTCTCTCAAATTTTGTTCTTCGTTTAGTTTTGAGTGAGTTTTGAGTGTGAGAGTTTTCATCTTGAGGCGGTTCCAAGCCCTTGGTGAAGGCCATCGCAGTCGAGTCCCTTTCGCTCAAGGTTTCATCGATCTTTTTTTGGTTAGTTTATCTTTTATCATGTCTAAGTAGTTTTCTTAGTCTAGGGATTTAGTAGTTTTTGGAATTGTTATTGGATCATGGTTTGATTTTTAAAGAATTGTGCTTATTTTCATGATTGGTTTGATTTCATTCTACCAAGTGTTATTCATGTTGTGAATTGATTTATGGCCAAAATTTATGTGCACATTTGAAACATTCGAGTGAACATTCGAAAGATGACATTTGGTTATTGGACTGCTTGAATAGAAATAGCATAACTTCGTATTAAAAGAGAGATTTATATGTTAGGAGGGCTAGTCAGTAAGCGAATATATTGAACTTGTATTAAGTAAAATTAGTTTGAAACAACGATGTTTGCTTAGTTTGGGCAAATTTGATTGATTTCGAAAGAATAGATCAAGTTTCTTGATAAGATTACAATTCCTTACAATTAACGAATTACAGAATAGCACATGTTTATTCGTTATGATCCAATTCTCTTCCATAACTCCAAAAATTCTAGACGTTTTTCTCTTATTGATTTAAATAAGTTTATTTGCAGTAGTTAATCAAATCCACTTGAAATTGAGTTTTGCTTAGCATATTCTGACAGACAAGGCTCGATAGATTACTTTAGTCCTTGAGGAACTACATATTTATCTATGCTATGAACACCCGTGCGCTTACGACAGTGTTGATCGAGTTTTTGGCGCCGTTGTCAGGGACTAAATTGCTAAATATTGAGTACTGTCTTAAGAACGTGACTAAGCATTTTTATTATTTTGCTTTGTTTTGTTTTTTTGTTATTTTTCTTTTTCCTACTTAATTGCGCTGGTAGTGTCGGTGGAAGTTCTTGCAGGAATTTTCCTAGTTTATACAAAGTCTGATTTTGTATGAGCCCAATCAAAAAATTGAGAGGACTTTTCCCTTAAGGAGGAAAAAGATGAGGATCAAAGAATAAAGGCGCAAAGTAAGAAGGAATTCAAGCATAGCGGGTGAAGAAAGAAGGACCCTTCATGATTTCGTTACTCCCAAAGTCCAAGGGACTGCCTCAAGTATAGCTCGTCCTGTTGTGGATGCCAATAACTTCGAGCTCAAGCCAGCACTTATTTCCATGATGTAGCAATCTTAGTTCGACAGAACTCCTTTGGAACACCCGAATCTACACCTCTCGGTATTTTTAGAGGTGTGCGATACGTTAAAGTTAAATGGAGTCTCCAGTCATACGATTTGCTTGCGCTTATTCCCTTTCTCGTTGAGGGAGAAAGCGAGGGCTTGGTTGCACTCTTTGCCGTCTGGTTGCATAACTACTTCTGACGAGTTGAGAAGAGCTTTCCTCGCCAAATTCTTCATCGCAAGCAAGACAGCGAGCCTGAGAAATCAAATCACCAAGTTTCTGCAAAAAGATGCTGAGACGCTCTATGAAGCCAGGGAGTGTTTTAAGGATTTACTATGTTTGTGCCCCCATCATGGTCTTCAGCACTAGATGATTATCTAGGCCTTTTATAATGGTGTGACCCAAGCTATGAGGTCCACTATTGATGCGGCGGCAGGAGGAACCTTAATGAGCAAGACCGAGGATGAAGCCTATAACCTTATTGAGGAGATGGCGCTTAATAACACTGAATGGTCCACTGAAGGAGCTCAACCCAGGCGGGTTGGAGGTAAGCTTGAAGTTCATGCTTTAGTTTACTTTCTGCTAAAGTAGATGCTATGACTAAAAGACTAGACCAAGTTGAATGTTAATGTTGTAAATTCTAGTACCCCTTCCCCTTGTGAGATTTGTGGTTCAATTGAGCATATGTCTTTGCACTGTCCAGTTGGGAGCCCTTTTTCCCAAGGCCCCGATGAAGTTAATTATGTTCAAAATTTCAACCTAAGACCGACCAATGACTGTTACTCTAATACCTATAATGTAGGTTGGGAGAATCACCCGAATCTCTCTTATAGGTCGAATCAAAAGCCTGTGAATATGCCCCCTATGAATGCTAAAGTACCCCTTGCTTTTCAAAGACCCTTATTCCCTTCTCAGATGCCCCAAAAGTCAAATTTAGAGTTAATGATGGAAAACATGCTTATGGTGCAACAGAAACAAGATGAGCACATTAAGCAATTAGCCAGCAAGGTTGATGTGCTTACAACTCATAATGGGATGTTAGCGACCCAGATTGCCCAGAAAGCTGCTTTTTCACCTGCACCCCCAGGTAGAGTTCATTGTAACTGTGTCACCATGAAAGAGGATGAAGAGGACTTAACTAGCTCAGAGGAAGTACCAAAGGAAGAGGGTATAGAGATAACTATGGCTGGTAGCAAGGAGAGAAACTATAATGGCAAGACTGCCACATTTGTAGAGAATGATTCTACTAAGATGCCCACCTTTTCCCCCCTAAGCTTCCTCACCTAGGTAGTTTTTCTATCCCATTCGTTGTAGGAAAGGTAGAAATTGAAAGAGAGTTATGTGATTTAGGTGCAAGTGTCAGCATAATGCCGCCCCCTTTTCAATACAATTGGCTTATGGTTCTATAACACAGCCCATAGGAAGGTTGGAAGATGTCCCAGTCAATATAGGAGACATTTGGGTGTTAGAAGACTTCATTTGTAGTTGATATGCCTGAAGCTGATGATGCCCAAATTATCTTAGGTAGGCCCATTTTGGCGACAACTAGTTGCCATAATGATATGAGAGACGGTCATATTTCTTTTGAGGTAGAGGGGAGGTTTACTGTGTTTAGTCGTAGAAAGGACGATGTTGTTTCTCCTCATTCTTCTGTATTGGATACATTAACCATTTCCCCTGAGGATGATATGGAGGATGTCTTATATGATGAAGATCCTCCTGCTTCTGAATGGATTTCATATGGGAACCCTGACCAAGGGTACCTTAGGGTGGAGTTTTCTTCTCCTATGCCACCTAGCAAGCCCGAGGTTGAGCACCTTGTTTCTAATGATTCTTCGATAAGTTGTTATTGCATGTCTGCACGATTTGTTCTCTCTATGCCCTCTTTAGAAGGTTTTGATGCCGATTTTGATGTAGGGGTTGAGCAACTAGATGTTAGCTCGTTTGATGGGCCAAGATAGCAATATTTCTTAGGGCAGACAATGCGTTGTGGGACCAAGTTATAAAGATGAAGGAGCTACAGCCAGAACTTCTACAGTGGTACCTTAAACTGAAAAAGTTTGATTTTGTGGTCCGGGACAAAGCCATCTAATCGAGGCCAAGCCTAGAACAAGGGTCAAGCTCTTGAACTTAAAAGAGCGCTTTTTGGGAGGCAACCTATGCTTTCTTTTTCTTTCCTCTTTAGAGTTTTGATTTTTGAAATTTCATTTTAGTTGTTATAGGAAAAATTACAAAAAGCAGAAAAAGAGAAAAAGAAAAATAAATATACACATATATCAATAAAATGTTGGCGCCACGGTCAGCAACACCAACAATACGACCGTGGGTGCAAACCCTTTAAAAAAAAAATAGTAGCAGCAGACACCACGGACCGTCCGTGGTGAGCGCCACGGTCTGTGCTGGGCTGCTACGGGGCGCGGTCTAGGTTTTTGACAGCGGTGTCGTTTCCCCTCCCCCTCACTTCATCTTCTTCACTCGACATTTTCTCTGTGTTCCTCCCTTCTCTCTCTCTAAAACCTCCATAACAAACACCTTCAATCTCCCTCAAATCGTCTCTATTTTTCTTCTTTTTCACACCAAATACCTTCTTTTCACTTAATCTCTCCATTTCATCCACAAATTCTCATCTCTTTTCTTATTCTTCTTCAAAATTCATCTCACCCTCATTCATCCACCATTCCCATCCTTTTCTCTCTCCAATTCTTCACATTTTCACTTATTTTCTTCAATTTTCTAGGTTTTAGTTCTTGCTTTTTGTTTTAGTTTTGCTTTTGGTTAAGTTTTGTAACCATGGCACCAGACAAAAGGCAGAGGAGCACCAAGGAGGTTTCTTCATCAAGTCAGGCACCACCTCGACCTCAAAGCATGTCTAGAACGTCAACCTATATGCGTGCTAGTGGTAACATTCTTCACTCTCTTTGTTTGACTCATCTTGATCATATTGCTAGATATAACTATTTGAATGAACATGTAGTAGTAGCAACTAGATACTATGATGAGGATTTGTTAGCCCGATTGGGAATGTTGGATGATATTCGTTGATTGCTTGCCAGTGGTGGTGTGAGCCACTTTTTACAACTCAAAGAGCATAAATACAGGGACCTGACCTTAGAATTTTTAATTACACTCCATGTCGAGGTCACTAGAGGACCTCAATGTCAAGCTAGACATATATCATTTTATTTGCAGGGACAATTGTATGAACTGAACTTAGGTACCTTCAATAGTTGATTGGATCTTCCCCTAGCATGGGCTTATAGTACCGCCAAGTCCCTCACGAATTCAACCCGAATGCATTTTAGGGAGAACTTTCAGGGAGTGTTAGGTACAGTACCAGTTCATCTAAATGTACGCATATTACGAACCCCTGCGTTAGAGTAACTCAGCTTATTCTTGCTAATTCTCTGTTTGCTTAGGACGATAGTCTGAATGTCCAGAGACTTTCTGAGTTGTACTTTCTGTCCTGTATGCTAGATGGTGTCTAACTTGATCCTAGTTCATTCTTAGTTGGGCAATTCTATAGTGCTGTTGTTAGCACTAAAGGCTGCATAGTCATAGATGGAACAATAACTACTATTGCTAGATTCTTGGGTGTTCAGCCCAATCCCGGGGATAGAGATTATGGGTCCGAGCGGCTTGACCAAGCTGCTTTTGAGATTATGAACTTTTGCAAAGTTGAGGTTGGCCGTTTGTGTTGCATTTACCCTAGGGACTGACTTTTGCCGCTTCCCAATGTCGATCATACTACTTTGCTTCACCAGGGTAACCTTTACTGGGTGCCTGGTGATGACGAGGTTGTTCGACCCATACCCCACCAACCGGCCCTCACTTTAGTCAAGCAGGACCTAGTTCTTCTTCTCAACCACCCCAACCCGACTATTCGAATATTCAAGACACCCTTAGGTTTGTTCAGGAGGAGCAAGTTTCCCTCTGAGCCTTTGTAGCTTCAAAGAGTGCCACTCATTGGGACTTTGTCCAAGAGTGCTATGATGAGCTTCGTGGATTGCTTGCTTCTCATACCCAATATTGCCAAGACTACAGGGGATGTCTAGAGACCTGGCGAGATTGGCATATCTCATACGGACAACCATCCCATCCTCCTCCACCTCCTCCTCTGTAAGTCTGATTTCTGCTACACCCCTTCCCCTTTTTATTATGAGATGCCCACATTGAGGGTAATGTGTGATTCAAGCATGGGGGAGTTAGTTATTATATTTGGCATCTGATACCTAAATATATTTTTTTTTAGTGTGTTTTCTTTTTTGCTTTGTATATATTTTTAGTGGTAGTTTTTATTTTAGTTTTGTTTCAAGTAGTGCATTTAGTTTTCTTCTAGGTTGCATTTTAGTTTCTTTCTTTTCTAAGTTTCTTTTGCATGTTAGTTTGCACTATTTGTAGTAGCATGCATGCATAAAAAAAGTATAAAAAAATATCGAAATAAAAAAATCCTCCGATGATGATTTTATAGATTCGATAGCTTTCTTTGGTTAGTTTGATCCTTTGATTCGCCCAAATTCTGCATAAAAGTTTGTGAATGAATTTTCGAACTGAATTCCACGTTTTAACCATATGTTGAATGCGAATTGATTTTCCCCATGAGTCTTTACTTGAAATTCTGGTATGTGTGCTAGTGAGCTAGTTTTGACTGTGGTAGATGTCCTATGAGACTTTGAGCCTTTAGAGTCCGTTTCATTATTAGTTTCATATTTTCTTTCATGTGTGACTCTGCCTTGAAGTCGTTTCTCTAGAACTTTCCTTGATTCTCATTCAAGACCACATTTTGCATATGCATTTAGGCAATATGATTGAGGCATTTTTCTTTCTTTGATTTATTTGAAATCCACAGTCAAATAGCCACCCTTGTTATGTATTGTATCCCTTGTTAGCCCCTTTGAGCTTGTAACCATTTTTCTGGATCTGAACCTCCTACTTTTAGCCCATGGCCAAATACTTGTCTTACCCTTAATCCAAGTCTAGAGGAGCATTACATTGTTTTGCATCAAGTTTGATAGGGCGTTAGAAAGGTCAATTGTTATTCTCTTTAGTGAATTTTAGCTGTTTGGTGCAGGGATGCAAATATTTAATAAATCCTTTGTTTTATTAAGTAAAGTTTAGAGAAGAGTTCGATTTTAAAGTTCGTTATGGAATTCCCTTGGCTATTCCTCTTTGAAAAAAAAATTAAAAATTAAAAAAAAAAAAGAAAAAAAAAAGAGGGAAAGTTTTCGAAGAAAGTGATTAGCCTTGGTGAGAATGTAAGATATTTATGATTTTCAACTCTATCTCTTTTCATTATGGGATTTATTTTGTTGATGAGTTGATAAGGTTCGAGGAGGACGTCGTATGTTGCATCGGAATTGTTTAAGCTCTTAGTTTATGGCCTTTAGCTCTTCATTTCTAAAAACATTTGCTCCCCTTTTACCCTTAGCCTAAGCCCCGTTACATCCCTATGAAAGTCCTCATGCTTGTTTAATGTATTTCCATTTTAGGGGTGGCGAATTTGAGAAGCTTATAGTAGATTTGTGTCCAAAGAATGAGAATTAAGAGAACCTTCATATATATACATTGTCAAACACATGAGTGCTAAGTACCATATAACTATAGTGAGGTTTTACTAGCCTTGCTAGTCTTACTCGTTTTAGGTGCTAGAATGATTGTATTTGACAATTTAGAGGATGATTGGTTCAAGTTTTACATTATGGTCTATAAAACGTTTTTGAAATTTCATTCCCTGTTCTGTTTGTTAATGATATTTTCGTATCTTTTTGGGCTACCTTTGGATCATCCTTGCCATTTGAATGTTATCTACGTCAATCCTAAGGAGGCTGTGTGTATCTTTAATTCTTGCAGTGCTGGAGAACAAGCAACAATTTAAGCATGGGGGAGTTTGATAGATTAATATGTACACCTTCTTAGGGCTATTTTGCCGCATTTTTAGGAGAATTTTGTGCTTAATGATGTTATTTACTCTCCTTTTCTTGATTTGTGCTCGGGTGTAGTTGTTTGATGTGTATTGTAGGATATTTATGGCTTTTACCTAGCATTTTCCCTTTGATGGATGTGTTTTGTCCTTCCCCACGGTCATCCATGTTATTTCATGACTGTGGAGCAAAGAAAGAGCAAAATTCCAGATCCACCACAAACTAAGGTCAACTCATGGTGGAGCCCACGGACCGTGGTGTAGCTGCAACTATTGGCTCTTCATTTTCCCTCGACTGTGTGGCTGAGATCAACTGAAATTCTCTATAATAGAGACGTTCTGCAGCATCCCAAAGCACTCAACTTCAACTACTAATCAAACCAAGCAAGTAGTTTAGTTTGGATTAGTTTTCTCTCAATTTTTATTGTTAGTTTAATTTCTAGTGCGCTTTGACTGTGAGAGTTTTGATCTTGAGGCGGTTCCAAGCCCTTCGTGAAGGCCATCTTAGTCAAGTACCTTTCGCTCAAGATTTCACCAATCTTTTTTTGGTTAGTTTGTCTTTTATCATGTCTGAGTAGTTTTCTTAGTCTAGGGATTTAGTAGTTTTTGAAATTGCATGGTTTGATTTTTAAAGAATTATGCTTATTTTCATGATTGGTTTGATTTCGTTCTACCAACTGTTATTCATGTTGTGAGTTGATTTTTTACCAAAATTTACTTGCACATTTGAAACAATCGAGTGAACATTCGAAGGATGACATTTGGTTGTTGGACTGCTACAATAGACATAGCATAACTTCGTCTCCAAAGAGAGATTTATATGTTGGAAGGCTAGTAAGTAATCGAATGTATTAAACTTAGATGGGGTCAAATTAATTTGAAAGAACAACGTTTGCTTAGTTTAGGCAAATTTTATTGATTTCGAAAGAATAGATCAGGTTTCTTGACAAGATTACATTTCTAACCAACTAGAGAATAGCACATGTTTATTCATTTTGATCCAATTCTATTCCATGACTGCGAAAATTCCAAGATGTTTTTATCTTATTGATTTAAACAATTTTATTTGAAGTAGTTAATCAAATCAACTTGAAATTATGTTTTGATTAGCATGTTCTGACAAGACTAGGCTCAATAGATTACTTTAGTCCCTCAAGAACGATATATTGTATAATCAACTTAGACAATGTTTTGATTCATGATTTGGATGTATTAGCTTAGTTAAGCATGATTGTAATTAGGTTAAGCTAGTAACCGAATGTATTAAGCTAAACTAATACTTTTCCTCCCCAGGAAGGAAAAGAGACGTGTTCCATTGCCATTTTTGCTGAGTATGTAAGGCAAGGCATGACTATGGTGAATTCATTCCATACTTTTGAAGAAGAAATTCAGTTTGAGAGCTTGTTTTCTCTCTACCCCAAATTCTTGCTTGCTTATCCTAGTTTAGGCATAACTAAGTGGTGTTCAAGTGGCTCTTAACCTTGATTAAGTGGTGATTCTGTATCTTAATAAAGATTAAGGGCCCTAAACTAAAGGATTGGTGGTGATTCTGTATCTAATCCAAGGGTTTAGTTCTGTCATTCCTAGCTTGATTCATACGGTTTCTAAGTGAGATTATTAGCCTGAGTTCTTGAGTTAATTACTTTCACTTAGTAGATCCTACATATCCCCTCATTCTTTTGTTCCAAATTCATCCATTTCCATTCATTTCCACGGCCTACACATTACCAAAGAAGTTAGAATCAAGGCAAACAACAAGAGCATCCAAACCGTGCTTAGGTAGTTTTTCTTAGTTTCCGTGGGCAGCACTTTGGCACCGTGCGACCGTGCATATAGGCACGACCGTGCCACCTTTGGCCGTGACCAAACTTTGAGTTTTGGCTTCCCCTTGATGTAAGCTAGCATGGGTAGTGTTTTCCCTTGAGCTTTACATCATATTTGGTATCAGAGCTACGGTTTCTCCTTAGCCTTGCATAACCATCCACTTCCCCACACCATTTAATTCCCCTCTTTCTTTACAAACCCGTTATCCTCCTTGTTCAAGCAAACCTATTCAAGCTGGAGCGTGTGCTAATGGGCCGGAAGTGAATTGCTTGAGTTTAGTTGCAAATTTCCACTTTGATGAAGGATATGACTTAATATAAAGGCTAAGCCACCAACCAAGCCTAAGGATCCACCAAGAATT